>JACFYR010000007.1:424115-584024 GCA_015708815.1 Kodamaea anthophila
ACAAATGCCCTCTGAATATTTTGGGGACCAGTCGAGTAGTTTATTAATCTGATGTATATACTGATATGTTGCTCTCCAACAAGAACAAGACTTCGTGGCCAAGCTGGTTAAGGCGTAAGACTGTTAATCTTGAGATCGTGAGTTCGATCCTCACCGAGGTCGTTTTTTATTTTTGAATTTTGAGGCCTCAACTGGCAGTCTTTTTTTTTCTATTCAATTACAACAGGATATAACTAACATGTATGGCGCATCCATCGCATCTCGCATACCTGAAAAACAGAGTGTCAGAAATGGAGCTAATACCATTCCTCACATCAACCCTATGAATAACAACACTGGCAACGTTGTCGCTGTTGAAGTGGGGGCATCGACGAATAAAGCTCTCAACGACGAACAGATTTATCAATGGATATCAGAGTTGGTTACTGGTACCAACAGAGAACGTGCATTGCTAGAATTAGGAAAGAAACGAGAGCAGTACGATGATCTTGCTCTTCTTCTTTGGAATTCATTTGGCGTGATGACAGTTCTTTTGGAGGAAATCATCAGTGTGTATCCATACTTGAACCCTCCAGTTTTAACGGCATCAATTTCAAATAGGGTTTGCAATGCTTTGGCTTTACTTCAATGTGTTGCTTCCAATGTTCACACAAGAGGATTGTTCTTGAGCGCAAACCTCCCATTGTACTTATATCCATTTTTGTCCACAAATGCCAGACAAAGATCGTTTGAGTATTTAAGGTTAACCAGTTTGGGGGTAATTGGAGCACTTGTGAAAAATGACACTCCTGAGGTGATAAACTTTTTGCTCACAACTGAGATTGTACCTTTGTGTTTGAATATTATGGAAATTCTGTCTGAATTATCCAAAACAGTTGCTATCTTTATTCTTCAGAAGATCTTATTAGACGACCAGGGGTTGTCTTACATCTGCACAACATATGAAAGATTTCACACTGTTGCATCTGTATTGTCAAAAATGATTGACCAATTGAGCAACAGTACCAACCAAGGTTCAGTCGGAAGTGCCAGCTCTAATACTGGCGCCAACAGCAATCACGTCCCCACATCGAGCAGTTCTGGCAGGTTATTGAAGCATGTTGTGAGATGTTACATGCGTTTATCAGACAATTTGGAAGCACGGAAGGCTTTGGCTAATATACTTCCAGAGCCATTGAGAGATGGAACATTCCTGGTGATTTTACAAGATGATGCTCCCACCAAGAGGTGTTTGGCACAATTATTATCGAACATCAGCGAACAATAGAGAATGCAAGTCAAGCGGTATGGATATGGAAAAGCAAAAGAGCTATAACGAGCAAATGTATATTATCAAGATAGAAGAATCTGTAGTTGTATTAAATATTTTTTACCATGAAACGGACAAAACGCTACACGTTTGTTCTCGTACGCCCGGTTTCCAATTTGATATGGGGAACCGCATTTTTAGGAAAGCCCGGTGTCTGATACACTAAAAAATTTCTTTTTTCCGATTAACCGATGAGTAATTTCCATTTTGAAAAATAGATAAGAATACTAGAATATCACCATGTCCTCTCACAAGGACAGGACACACCAGTTCTCACATTCTACCGAAAGAAGAGCCTCAGCAGTTTATGGATCTGTTGGTAAGGGTGGATTATTCTTGCCGTCTGACTTTTTGAAACAGGGCAACGACACCTTCGAATCAATGGGTGCCTTAGATGATGAAGAAGATGAGAATCAAGAAGAACAACTCGAGCAAACGACAGAGAACTTCTTTTTGATTGAAGATGGCTCCGAGGGGGAACGGAAAAGAAAGCCTGGCTTGAGAAGTGAGGAAGTCAGAGAGGAGTTGCACTTGCTCCAAGACCACAATATACCTGTGGACACATACAAGGATCTGGATATCAGAGACGCTTTCGAGGAAGCTGTTGTTAGCAAAAAACTTGATGAAACTAGCTGGACTATTGAGTTGAAGGCATTGTTCCGGTCGTCAATTCCGTTAGCCATGACGTTTCTATTGCAAAACTCGTTATCAACAGTATCTGTCTTGGCTGTGGGGCACTTGGGTGCAAAAGAATTGGCTGCCGTTTCAATGGGTGCTATGACTGCAAACATCACCGGGTATGCAACAATTCATGGACTTGCAACTTGCTTGGATACTTTATGTCCGCAAGCATTTGGAGCAAAGAGGTACACTATGGTTGGAATGTACACACAGAAGTGTGTCGCTTTGATCAGTGTCGTCATGGCACCAATCTTGGTTGCATGGGTTTTCTTTGGGTACGAGCTCATCACTCTCATACTTCCCGACAAAGAGACAGCACACTTATCAGCCATTTACCTTCGCATAATAGCAGCGGGAATTCCCGCATACATTGTTTTTGAATGTGGCATGAGGTTTTTGCAAGCCCAAGGAGTGTTCCATATTTCAACATATGTGCTATTATTCGCGGCACCCTGTAACCTTGTAATGAACTTTACTTTAGTAAAACATTTCGGGTATTTAGGAGCACCGACAGCTGTGGTCATCAACTATTGGCTCATGGGTATTGGAATGATTGTTTCGATATTCTTCTTTGTCAAACC
Source organism: Kodamaea anthophila (assembly GCA_015708815.1). Taxonomy (NCBI): domain Eukaryota; kingdom Fungi; phylum Ascomycota; class Pichiomycetes; order Serinales; family Debaryomycetaceae; genus Kodamaea; species Kodamaea anthophila. The sequence continues at coordinate 426,687 of JACFYR010000007.1, forward strand.
CGAAGATACTCCCACTGGAATTAATCCCCTCAGGTGTTGGGGAGGCCTCAACATTAGAGAATCTTTCAAGGGCTGGGGAAGGTTAGCCACGCTCGCGATTCCCTCATTGATCATGGTGGAAGCAGAGTTTCTTGCTTTTGAAATATTAACATTGCTTTCATCCTACTTGGGAACGGTGCCTCTCGCTGCACAGTCAATCGGTACCACATTAGCAGCATTGACTTACCAAGTTCCCTTTGCAATTGGCATTGCCCTGAGTACTCGTATCGCAAACTATTTGGGTGCTGGCTTGAGTAAATGCGCAAAGAAATCCACACAGGCAGCCTTGAGCTTTGGCTTGGCTGTCTCAATCTTTAACTTTATCGTCATTTACACATTCAAGAATTCAATCGCAAGAATGTTCACTGGGGATAAAGAAGTCATCAAAGAAATTACTGCCGTCATGTGGATTGTAGCACTCATGCAAATTTCAGATTGTATGAATGCTAATTCTGCAGGCTGTTTAAGAGGACAGGGCCAGACTAAAATAGGTGGAATCGTGAACTTGTTCTCCTATTACGTGGTCGGTATCCCATTGAGTATTTACTTGACGTTTTATTCGCCTATACGTGGTACATTGGATGGTTTGTGGTACGGATCTACTGTTGCTCTTACCATCATTGGTGCTGTGCAAAGCTTTTATGCTTATTATGCAGATTTCGACAAGTTGTGTGACGAGGCAGAGAAAAGGTCCTCGTCAAATGAACAAGACTTTTCTGCCTAAACATTGATGCATACAGGTCTGGACTAGTCATTGGAAAAAATTGGAGTTCGCATATATATAAAGGAAATCAGCACAGATGGGATGGAAACTTGTGCGGCATATGTACCTTTGTATTTCTAATAATAATACATTTAGAAGTTCGCTTCATTATTTAACTCTATTTTCTCGGTAGTTATAACCCATAATACATTAAGTTCGCTTTGCAGTAATTCAACTCTAACAGAATTTTACTCGGTTGTACCTTTGTATTTCTAACCCATAATATATTTAGAAGCTGGCCTCATTAATTTAACTCTATCAGAATTTACTCACCCTCGTTCCCTCGCTTCGCTCAGTCACTCGGTTTCTAACATTTAGAAGATCGCTTCATTATTAAATTCTAAATTCTATCAAAATTTTACTCCCCTAGTCCTCGCCGCTCAGTCACTCAGAAAGCATCTGTCATGGTTGCCTCCTTTGTCCCAGTAAGTCTTGGTTTTCCAGCCAACAACTCTCTTCTGATCTCTGGGCCGATTGCATGGTGGAATCTTTGTCTCACAGTCTCCAACAAGAAGTCTCTCTGATCATCAGTGATGTCATTCTTGTAACGCTGTGCAAATGCAAGGAATGCCTTGTGCCATACGACTGGCAATGGGGGCATTTCCTTCTCTTCATCTTCCATAGATTGTTGCTGAGCCGCATTTCTGAATCTCATAAAGTAAAAGACCAACTCGTCCAAAGTTTGGTATGGCAAAGCGTATTTCTTTTCGATTAATACCCTGATGAACACTGTGGTTGACGGCTGGAAGTCTCTCTGCAATAATTGTGTCAAAGCAACCGATGAATGCAAAACAGGAATCGAGACCTTGGCCAAGACTGAGGCTGCGATGGTAGCCTCCCTCACAGTACAGTAACCATCTACCAATGGCAACAAAAAGCCCTTGAAAAACGCAGCAGGTTTATACAAGGACTTCTTCAAGGCACGATACAAATGATAATTTAATGAATGGTCTTCAGATTCCTCGATGCATGTCCTGAAGCGCTCAAGCAAAATCATTTCAACAAACTTTTGAGCTTCACGAGCTTGCAAGTTGGAAACAAAAAGCTTTGTGGCCTCATAAACTGCATGGGGTGTCCAGGCCGATGGGTTTGTCACGAAGAGAACATCTTCCCAATTCCTTAAAGAGGGTAACACCTTGAACAATTTTGGCAACTTACCATGCGTGTAGGTGGTCAAGATCTGGCCAATCTTTTCATATGCAGCAATGACTTTAGGAGGCAACAATACGGCGTCTTTTGGTTTTTCCATAGTTTCGGGCTTTTCTAATTGTTCTTGTCTTTCCTGAATCTTAGCCATGATCTTGTCGGCCAAATTGAAGGTGCCGTTATCGGAAGATCCCTGGAAATACTTGTTGAACATTTCTGCATCTTTCTCGTCAACCTCGATCTCTTCTTCCTCGTAAACCTCTGGTTCAAAATCAGAGTACTCCTCCTCAGATTCACTTTCCTCCTCTTCGCTTTCCTCGTCTTGCTCTTTGAACGCCATACCGAAAGAAGAGCCGCCATTCAAACTGTTGGATTTTTCCTCCTCTTCGTCCATCTCATCCTGCTGCTCTTTAGCTAGCTTCAAAATCTTTCTGGATGTTGCCGCATCCAAGTACAGTTCCTCATCTTGTTGTTTTCCTTTGGTTGATTTGAACGTCCTGGTCTTTTCTCTCAAGTTTCCGCCCTGAGACGCTATATCTTTGAGGAGAGGGTTGTGCCTTGGCTTCTCTTTGGTGTCTGCAACACTTATCTTACCCATGTTGGTAGTGAGTTTTTGAGACTTTTTTTCAGCTCATCGAAAATGTAAGTGAGCGAAGCGAACTGAGCCCATGACTCCATTTATCTAGGTACAGTGAGCGAAGCGAAGTGTACCCTGCGTTATTTCATTTATCTACAGTGCGAATCGACTTTACAGGTGTGGTTATTTCATTTATCTACAGTGAGCGAAGCGAACTGAAGCGATGGTTATTTTATGTATCTATGAACTCTCACTGTGACGTCTCGCTCACCCATTTATTGATCTTCGCTCGACTTGCTCACCCATACCCCCTCATTCAAAGTTCTGAGCTAATTATCTATGAGCCAGAAAAGGTTCTATAATCGTTTTCACGTTATTACCCTCATTTTTCCAATACTTTAGTGAATGTTTACCAGAGGCACGTGATTACAGTATTCTTTCCCAACGTTTCGATGGACCACAAATTACTGGAGTTCGAAAAATTGTAGGTTGTGGGTATTTGGGGCAGCAGAAGAGATGATGGTTTATGAGCCGTATTTGTTACTATTGACAGTACATAAATTAGTGTTGCCTATGATGACCAGTGATTCCTCTAGGATTCTTGCTAATTTTGTAAAAGGTTGATGAACTACTCAGGTATTTCTACTCGACATCTCCCATCGACTTATATACATCTGATTTACTCAAGTCTCTACCGATATTTCTTCTCTCGCTAGACTATTTAACCTGCTCAAGGCAAGACATTCTGGCCAATACCCTAGTATCTGTTTTCATCTCTTTCATGCAAGCGATGAGCCACATGCAAGCAATTGACAAGTTCATATATGAGACTGTTCTTTTGGAAGTACGCAGACCTACGATAGGTTGGGTGCAATAGTGTAGAAAATGAGAGTCCTAAAAATCTTTAATTGTATAATGATTCACTGTATTGTGAATGTAGCATATGTACAGTGAGCAAGAGAAATGCCTGTATAGTGAGCGAAGAGAAATGAACTTCGTTGTACTTGTAGATATGAGAAGTTGCATTTCGTACAGTTCGCTTCGCTCACTGTACTCATGTGCTTCGCTCACTGTACTCGCTCATTTATGTCCAATTTGACAAAAAGAGACAGGTAAATCAACTCCTCCCCGTACAAGTCATATATAGGCAAATACCTATAACCCTGATTCAAATTGTTCAAGTTCGCGACAAGAATCCCAATTGGCTGCAAATCGTCATTTATAACCGAGAAAAGGGTAAACTTGATGAATACAAGCTCCCTCGGTGCACTTATAGTTGCAATGAACTCCTCATTCCAGATCGGATTAAATCCATTTTCTTCAACAACACGAGTTCTACAAGAGGCCATTCTCTGGTCATTCCAGGCAATTTCTTTTGCACCCAAAATCTCAAATGCAACACAGGTATTCATTGGTTTCTCTGAATCCTTCAGTTTCGGCAACTGGTGTGCACTTATGATTGTGATATTAAACAGCAAATCAATAATAGCATCTCTTTTGCTTGACTTATTGGATCTAAGGAAAGGCTTGCGTAGATCTGCGCTCTTGAGAACGTATCCGCTGGCCTTGTTCACGAACATTGCCTCATTTATCTGCTGGCCAAGGTCAAAAGTCTGCCAATTAGTTGCCACCATCTGGACACCGTATAGCCAGTACACTATTGGGTTGAGATTGGACAGTTTGAGACGAAATTTGGAAGGGTACACTCTCATCATAAATTTCGAGTTATGTTTGGTTATTGCGAGCTCTTTGTCTGTGTCTTTGAGCATTGAGTTGATGGACTTTTCGCTTAAAGAGAAGATGTGATTGTAAGTCTTTGACTCAGGAAGCGAGAAGTTGCGGAAAGTGATGCCCTGGAAATACACCCCAACTTTGCTTAGCTGAGGAGCGATTTTGACCTTGCGCTTTCTCTTGATTGAAATCAAGCTCTTTGAGCTTCCGTTGTCTTCACTGAAGGAGGTTGTCGTTGTTGTTGTGGTGGTAGAGAAGCCATTCAGGTCTCCAGAACCTCTCCGTTCCTCTGACTTTTTAACCTTCACTAAGAAACGGAATTTAAGCGACAAAGGAGAAGGTAGGGTATAGGGCTGAGGAACCTCTGGTTCCAATACCAAATTGTTCCCTAGGATCTCCTTCAAAGTGGCCAGCATCTTTAGCTGATTTTGGAGCGAGCAATGGGTTTCAAGACTAATAATGACGGGAAACGGGGAAGAGACAAATGCGTATTTTTTGATAGTCTTGATCACATTGGTGAATGATATCTTGGTGGTGAATGTCCGACCATGGCTAACGATGGGCTCGTTGAGGTCATCTGGGCCATCCCATACATCCACTTCTACGCACCGACAGCCTTTTTTCAATGCACGTATATAGCCGTCAACAGATGAGTCGCCAGCGACTTGACGACCGATGAGGTAGGTATTATGACTGGAGGAAATGTAGTAATCTGTGAGCGGATAGTTGTAGTATTCCGCAGTTTGATCGCTTTTAATATATGCACTGTACTTGGACATCAAAAACGAGTTCAAGTTTTCTGGGGTCATGCTCCCACCCGCAGGAGCAAACTTTTTAAAGATGCGAGCTATGTACTCGTCATCATGAGATTCGCGTTGGACATTGAGTAGGAAATTTTTGAAAACTGGCAACGTCAAGGGCCCCGATGAGAGGCTATTGTAGATGGGGACTATATCATAGCGGTCTTTCAAGATTGAAACAAATGCCTTGAACTGGTCATAGTTGAGGGCATCGCCATGTTCCAGCACTTGCTTGAAAACCCGCATCAAGTACCCCTCACCCACGCTGATATTGAGTCGTTTACAGTACTTGAGGATATCAGCGAATGCCAATGATTTGTCTGTTTCACGCACCAATTCACCGCCATACATCATATCATGCTGGGGGTATTCTGACTCTACGGAGATGTTCTTGCCTAGTTCTTCCTTTAATGTCTTCAAGTTCAAGATGGCCAGATAGAGGCGTTTGAAATCGTGCTCATTGTCTGTCACCAAATGCAAGTTTTTGAATTTCTCCTTCTTGTGGTTGATGTAGATGATTGTTATCCATTGGGCCTCAAAGTCTTTCAGAATGTGTAGCTCTTCTCGGTAAGGGGCGGAATTGGCGCCCACCACTATGGATTTGATGTCGTCCACAGAAAACACCACGACTTTTTTGATTTGGCCTGAGGTTGAAGAGAGACGCCGCAAAAAGCCGGGGTTAGAGCTTCCAGTGGAGCTCATTGAGTTGCTTGTTGAGGCTGGCAGCACTTTGGGTGTGGGCGATGACGTATACGAGCATTCATACCGCAGCAGGTCGATCTTGAAGTATATTCTCTTCTTGGACTTGGCTGACACTTTGAGGAGCGCTAGGCCTTCGTTTCGGAGAACCAGGGGTATTTTAAAATTGCCCGCATTCAAGCTGTCGATCGGCTCTAACCGATCCCCTCCTGCTTCGAATTCCTTCTCTGTGCAATCCAATGGCTCCTTTGGGGCAGGATGATTTCTGGTCAAATTTTTGGCATCGCTTGGACATTCCGGGTCGATTACCGACTTTTTCAACACATTGGTTGGGACGTTAACTGACTCGCTTGCCCGCAAGCTGGAAAGCATGTCTCGGAGGGGAGAGACTATGGGGATTCGGTCGGTAGTTGTGTAGTCGTCTTGTATTTCCATAGAAAAAAGAACAGAGAACGGAAGAGAACAGTGAGCGAAAAGAACAGTGAGCGAAGCGATCTGTTCTTCTTTTTATACTACACACTCAGCAGGACAGTGGGCGGAGCAAACTGCTCTTTAATACACTCCACAGAACAGTTCGCTTCCCTCAATGATCTTGATACACATTTCCATCCAAATTACTCCGTTTCTACGTACATACACATTTCCTCACCTTTCTAATAAATACATTTCCCTCCTTATGTTGTTTCTACTTTAAAACACATTGCTACTTCTAATACACATTTCTCCCTCACGTTACATTTCACTTTTTCCAAGACATTCCTTTTACACCTTCTTGTAGGAACAGTTCGGTTCGCTCACTGTTCTTTTTGTAATACAAATTTCCTTACTCACGTTACATTTCACTTTTTTCAAGACATTCCGCTTTATACCTTCTTGTATGAACAGTGAGTGAAACAAACTGTTCTTTTTCTAATACACATTTCCTCCGTTAGGCTACATTTCCATTTTAAGACATTCCGCTATTTACCACCTTTTTGCAAGAACATTTCGCTCCGCTCACTGTTCTTGCCCACTGTTACTCTCGTCACTTTTTCCATTGCGGATATTAATTGTCTGTGCAACTGCATTCCGGATCGAAATTTAAATCCGTGAATAGCCAAGATTTGAAAATCGCGAATCGGACGGTCGAAATTAATTTGCAACGTGCCTCTTGAACTGTCATTGTTTATTCATCGCTCCTATGTTCGATTTAGTGGGGAGATTTAGTTTTCGTTGATTTTGAGTGAATGATTTGAGTGATGTCAGGTTTAGGTGTTCAGAGTATTTTGAGTATTGAGGAGTGAATTGTGTGATAGTTGACTACGTCATTTATCACTGATCTACTCATCTCCTATTCTACTGATATATTTCTCTACTGATCTAGTCTTCCGCATTCATCAACTGATCTACTTCTTCCCATTTAACTGATCTACTTCTTACCTTTTCTACTTATCTGCTTCATTGTTTCTACTCCTGATCTACTTATCTATTTTGCATTGACTGCCATTGTCCATCAGCAGTTTCTTCACAAAACTGCACATGAATGAATATTTCGTTTCGCTCACTGCGTTTATCTCTGTTGATTTCTGTTCACTCTGTTCATTCGGTGATTCAAAGTCAATCCATTCCAACATTCTTTTTAAAATAGTTCGCTTCGCTGATGTTAATCCCACAGCTCAATACAATTCTCTCATTCAAACAGCGAGCGAAGCGAGCTGTGTTCAATTATCACCTTGTTCAATTATCACCTTGTTCAATTATCACCTTGTTCAATTATCACCTTGTTCAATTATCACTTTGTTCAGTTATCACTTTGTTCAATTATCACTTTATTTCATGGTCATTCACACAGTTCGCTTCGCTCACTGTGTTCTTTTTACTGTGTTCAATTTTCACTGACATAGTCTATCACTTTCCTCGCTCACTGTGCTCAAATCACCGTGTTTTATGTCATTCACACAACTAGCTTCGCTCGTGTGTTCAATACCACCGTGTTTTATGTTATTCCCACAGCTCGCTCGCTCACTGTGTTCAACTTTCAGTGTTTCATTGTCATTCACACAGTTCGCTCTGCTTACTGTGCTCAAAATTTTGTTGGCCCACAGTTAGCGAGCATACACAGCTCGCTTCGCTCACTGTGAATGTTCGCTCACTGTGAATTCGCTCACTGTGAATTCGCTCACTGTGTAATGTCTAACCTCACATCCATCTCTTTCATCTGCAAATACCTCTTCACATCATTCACCGTATACTCCCCCCTATGGAACAACCCCGCGCCCAACGCCGCATCCACATTACACCTCTCAAACACCTCTCTAAAATGCTCTGGGTTTCCTGCGCCCGAGCTCGCAATGACCGGAATCGAGACGCTTCTCTTAATCTGGTTGATCAACTGGAAGTTAAACCCCTTATTCGAACCATCGTGGTCGATTGAGTTGAGCAAGATCTCACCCGCACCCAAGTCCTCGCACGCGAGACACAACTCCAAGGCCCCCAATTCATGGGTTTTTCTGCCGCCCTGCGAGGTAACCTGGTAGTAGCAATACCTCTCCCCATTGGGTCCATACTGGGCTGGGTCTTGGATCTCTATAGTGCTCATGGTGGTCTCTGTAGGCGAGGAAAGGTACTTTCTCTTTGGATCCACGGAAATGACCACGGCCTGGTTTCCGAAACGGGACGAGATGGCCTCGATGGACGTGTCGCCCTTTTTGCACTTGTTGTTGTTGTAGTAATTCTCTGCGATTACTACAGCATCAGACCCAATACTCACCTTATCTGCGCCCGACTTGAAGTACATGTCGGCCACTTTCACTGCTGGAACGGTCTCTCCTGTTGCCGAATCCACCATATCTTTTATTCCCCCGCCCACGGTCAACGGAACAAAGATCTTTTCAGAAGCTCTTGACAAAACCTCCAACATGGGCAAGTCTTTTAAAGGCGAGTTTCTGAACGAAGTGATGTTCAAAAAGGTGATTTCATCTGCCCCCTGGTCGTAGTAACGGACTGCGAGCTCAATGGGCTTTCCCAAGTTGCGGACTTTTTCCTCGCCGCTTGTTTCTCGCACATTGTACTGGTCGCCCTTAGTGACAACCAAATCACCGTCATCGTTGCTTCTCACGTCCAAACACGCAATGACTCTTCTCGTGAGGCCCGTGGGGGTTCTCTGCGTGGGGGCCCGGACCTGGCACGTGGTATTGGGGGCGATTTTGCGGCCCTCCAAAAAGCTCTGGATCACCTTCAATCCGGCAGTTCCCGACTTCTCCGGGTGGAATTGGGTGGCAAAAACGTTTCCAAACGCAAATGCAGCCACAAACTTTTCGCTGCCATACGTGGCATAAGCGAAATCCCATCCCTCGGCAGCCTTTTGCTGGTAATCCGCCTTGTTCTTGAGCACAGCAGCATACAGGTGCACAAAATAGTACTTGCTTTCACTGTCGATCCCATACAAAGACTCCGAAGCATTCACCGTAATATCGTCCACGTTATTCCATCCAATCGCAGGAACAGCCTTGTCTGTAGTGTCAAATTTATAAAGGGCCAGTGAAAAATACGACAAGCCCTGGGTCCCCTTACTCTCCTCTGAGGAGCTGAAAAACGCTTGCAATCCAACACAGATACCCATGAGGGCCCTGCCGCTTCTAATGTACTCCTTTATAGGCTCCAGAAGACCCCGCGAACTGAGCTCCCGCATAAAGTGTCCGTAGTTGCCCACTCCGGGGAAGATCAACTTGTCAATGGATGCGTTGTGCTCCGCAAAGTCCGCCTCGTTGCGGATATACGCAATCTCGTACTCGCCAACGTGTTTGATGGCGTTGGAAAGCGACTTGAGGTTGCCGCTCTCCACATCTATAACATGGACCAAAGGCATGAAAGTGAGTCAGAATAATTGATAAGCTGTGTGCAGGGAGAAAAAAGTTCAGCTCACTATCACGAAGCGAGGGAGCTACAAATACACACAAGTATCAACTCTAAAGATACACACATATCAACTCTCGTTCGCGAGAGCCAAAGAAGAATACACTACAAATACTCAAGCATTCAAAGTCACCAAGGTATCAAATTTAGATTTTGAAGTTACACTCACAGAACTATAAGTAGAATTCAATCAGTATAAAAAATACTAGGTGAAATAGAGTAGGTCTGTTGTTCATACAGGGTAAAAGAGTAGTTCTGTTGGTCATACAGAGTAAAAGAGAGTAGGTCGTTAAGTCAGGTAAATAAAGAGAGCGACAGACCGTTGACTCGATATTCAATGAGTCATCTGAGTGAGTCATTGAGTCTGCTTATTTAACCATGCCATGGAATTTGTGGAATGCCTATTTGTTGCCTGTATTGATTGCCTGTATTGATTGCCTGTATTCGAAACATATGTAGTGTAAACATTTGTAGTCATACATTTGTAGTGCCTGAAGTATTCCTATTGTAGATTCATGTAATTAGGGTGTGTCACGTGACCAATGGACCAATATGCACGGAGAGATCATACGAGAACTCGATGAGAAGTTGAGGAAGGGTTGCACGACTCGGGAGTCGTTAATATATTCAACCAGTCCGCTCCCTTCTGTCGTTACATCCCTAGCTACTCTGCCCATCATGTGTCCTTAAATGATAGTACGTGCTGATATCCAGTGTTACACTGCATTTCATCTCAAATGCTGTGTCCATTCCACATAATACCCGGTACGGCTCCTGTATAGAGAACAGACATTGTTCAGTCCACCGTTGGCGACCCGCGAAGCGAGGTGAGTTAGATGGGTATGAAGTGAGTGTATGTGAGTATAAGGTGAGTGTGATCAGTAAAACACAGCTCGCTCCGCTCACTGTGCGAAAATTAGCCGAATGGTTTGATCATGTTGTCCTCATTTCTTTATTTATGACCAGACTCTCTATTACGTACTGGTATCTCTATAACGTATGTACATCGTATTTCAGACAAACCGTCTCAGGGAAGTGTCTGTAATGTTCTTTGCTCAAATAACTTCGCTCACTGTTATGCTCAGTTAAGCGAGCGGAATAGCCTGCTCGAATCAATAAGAATTTCGCTTCGCTCAATTCTTATTCATTCTGATAAGCCAGGTACTTTACAACCCTTCAGGAAGGATTGACTGAGTGGGTCAACTCCGAGCCCTCGATTTATACCCACTTAGGCAATCTGACGGTTCTCATATGCTCCCCTTGCTAGAGTATTCGATGCTCAACCTCACCTAATTGATATTCGCACCTCGATGCTCAAAGCCTTTCTTGATTCCTATGCGGTTCTACTGGTAATGCCAGCTTACTCATAGAACACAATAGTCGACCACACTTTGGATGATGAAGAGTACTCAGGTTTCATCATAAAACAGAGACACATTTCATGAAACAAAAAATCCATTCATGGTACAGAAGAAATGGCTTGGTGGTTTTCTGTGTGGTTTTCTGTGTGGTTTTCTGGGTGGTCTTTCTGGGTGGTCATTCAGGCTTGTCGGGTCTCTTGTTTTCTTGTTCTTGTTCTTGTTTCTTGTATGCTAGAAGAAAAGCTCCCTTCAGTTCTTTCACTTAGCGTGCGGTGAAATCAAAAGTAGTTCGCTTTCACTACTTTTGTTACTTCTCTGCCACGATATTGATATAATAGTACACCTCCACGTCCCCCTCTATGCGCTCCCAGTACGCATCAAACTGGGAGGACATCTCATACATCATCAAGCGCAAATGCCTCAACCAAAAGTTGTTGACGTCGCTCTTCAGGTCCAAAAGAACAATGGAGTAGTTGACCTCTGCGAACACTTCATTCAAGGCCGATAGGAGGTTCTCTGCAAAGTTGCGCACAATGTCGAATTGTGAGTGCAAGCCCTCCTCCATCTTGCCCCAGTCGCTGCTTTTTCCCCATGTATTTGTGGTGACCTTCAGTTTGAAGCTATCGTTGCCTATTTGGACCAACGGGAGCTCCAAAACACCGCCCTTTTTGAGAACGCGGTGGAGTCCCCGAAGGATACTTCGCATGTTTTTGCTGTTGAGCTGTAGAATGGCGTCGCGGAAGTGGACCACGTCAAAGAGGCCCTCGGGGAGCGAATCTAGCGGCCGCGTGTAGTGCTCGAAATTCACAGGCTTGATGGCAGCGTCTAGTACGTCCTGGTTGTGGTGCTCGAATTTGGCCAGCTTGCTAATGAGGTTTTTGTGGATGGCAATGGCCCGTTCTGTTCCGTGGGCACGGTAGTCGTCAAAGTCTTTAAAGTTGATTTTGGCAAAGAAGCTCTCGAGGGATTTGTCTGATTCCTGGAGGTATTTGGAAATGTCCTGGGGTGTCTTTCTGTTGCACTCTGAGTAAATGTTTGACTCAAATATCCTTGCGAACGGAACCGTCAATGCGAGGAACCACAGGTAGTGGGCAGAGTAGAAGGTGTTGTAGAAGAGAATCTTGGGGGGAGCGGTGCGGGACTTTTCAAACAAACGCTGCAATACTCGATAGTCCACGATGGAATTGCAGTTGAGCTTGGTGAGGATCTGCACGTGGTACTTTTCCAAGATGATGTAATCGTACGAGATCTTGGTGATGTGCTTGATGAGCATCTCGAATTTGTTCACCATGGCATCTGGAGACACCGGCTCGTCGCCCTTTTCCCAGTGATAGAGCCGATCGGCGACCTTGCTGAAGAAGGAGAGGTACCCATAATGTCTTTTGTTTGTTTCGTCCAAGCCTTCAATCTGGCTTTCACTCAAATGAGGGAGGCGGATGATGTACCGGATATAGTTTGCAAAGTTCATCTGGAGCATTTCCTCACAATGCACTATAGGCACGCCCGTTTGTCTCTCGCTCTCCTTTTTGATCAAGGCACGCAAAAACAGCCGCATACAGAAAAGCTCCTTGCTGAGGACGGTTTCGAGGTGCCCCATATCGTGTGTGGCCCAGTACTGCTCGATGGGAATCTTGTGGTAGCTGGACATGCGCGCGATAATCTTCTGGAGCGAGTGGAGGCGTGTCTGGGCAAAGTTTGTGGGGTCGTCGTAGTGAAAGTCGCTCAAAATGTCCAAGAAGTTGTTGAAGCGGAAGGCGTGGTAGGCGAGTTTAGACACTGCACCAGCCATTGTTTTGGTGGTGTTGACAAGTGAGAGGTCTAAGAGGAGTTTAAGGGGGGGAATCGAAATGGCGTTGGTGTTTTCTTGATGATTCTTCCTTCCTTCACTTTCTTCATTCTTTACCTCATTCTTTACCTCATTCTTGAGCTCATTCTTTAGCTCACTTTCTTCCCTCTTTATCTCTCTCTCTTCTCTCTTTTCTCTTTTATCGTCACTCACAAACGTCAGGAGCTTGCGCAGGAACCGTGACAGCTTGGACCCCGAGCTCCCCACCAGTCCCCCCCCTACCAGGGAGTTTCTGCGGTCGTTTCGATCATGGTCGCCCCCCTTCTTGTCGTCTATCCTATTCCTGTTCCGATTCCTATCTGTTCCTGTTCTTTCTGTTCTTTCTGTTCTTTCAGGTCTCTCCTTGTCAGTGCTTGCCGAGCTCATGGAGGAGGAATCCGAGTCGTCGCGGCGCTTCCTAGCAAGCTTCTTTTTCTTGTCGCGTTCCTTCTTGGCTTGCTCCATTTTTTGCTTGGTCTGGTACAGAACCGCAGGCACCACAAAGTAGCTCATTGGGCGTGGCCTTCTTATATGGTGTTTTTCCGAAACTTTATCAGAAACAGAAAATACACAGCGCACAAAAGACGGTGCGGACCACAAAACGAGAAATTGTACCCACCAAGTGCTCCCAGTGAGATTGGAGAATCATGCCCCACGCCAAAAGCTGGTATTCGCTGCACCTCCAGAGATGGGGTTTTTCTGGGGTTAGACTCTGACGCATGCCCACGTCAGATGCATCCAGCCGCCTTATGCTCAGAGCGCAACCTTATTAGATCAATTGTGGCATAAAGTACCGAGATGCGTACCCTTTTTTCCGAATTCCACCTGGTGCCTGCAGACGATTGCCTATTTCTTGCTCGCTTCGGGTTGCATTTGGGGTGAATTCGGTACACACGGAACGGTAACAACCCAACTCCCTTGCGAAGCGAGGGAGTGAGTAGTGATGTTTCAATTCACTCACCAAACGAACCGAGCGAAGCGAGGTGAGTGTGGTGGGTTGTGCTAATTGTATCCAATTGAGTGATTTGCCTAATTGTAATTTTGTGTCTTGTGCTACAGTGCTATTATGTTGTATTATGTTTTGTTTATGGTAGCTGAGTGGTGTGTGCAGTGTGGTGAGTTGTTATTGAAGGTGTTATTGTAGTGTATGTAGTTGTAGTTATTGTTGTAGCATTGTAGTTTAGTTCATTGTAGATGGTGTTATTGTAGCATTAGTATTGTATTAGTTCATATAGTTAGTTATGTAAAGTCTAGTGTGTATTGTAGTCGTTGTGCTTGATAGCGTTATTGAATGCAACTTGACCTGATGTGCCATATGAGAGAGACGTAGAAGATGTATGGTGAAGTGTGGACTAGTGGGCAGCAATCACGATGATTGAGTATAAGCGAACGAAGATTAGGATCGAAGATTAACCGGAGATCGAAGATCATTGCATGGATCTTAACGATCGACGAACGAGCACCACGAGCGAGCACCACAAGCGAGCACCATGAGCGAGCACCATGAGCGAAGCGAGTGGTGCTGCTTGAGTAATGCGAATGTCCACAAGTAGCGGCAAAGGACTGGAAGGTCTCGGCGAGGATCTTATAACGTTCGAAGATTCAGAGGATCTCATAACGATCGAAGACTAAGGATCTAAGATTGGTAAACGATCAAAGATTACTGAGTAGGATCTTATAAACGAACGAACGAAGATGGATCAAGACGAGGTGTAGAGTATCATGTGACTTAGTGCGTACTAAGCCGTACGACCACATCTATCAGGTTGTTCGCTCGCTCACGGTGTAGCCTCATACTTGCCATATTTGTGCTCTGGCCAGTGACACTTGGCCCAGTTGAGGCCTTATCCTGGGTTTGTCTACGAATTGGATCTGATTTTGTATGCCATCAGAGTGTGAATATGCCTCCAACTACTCATGCACACGAGCATAGCGAGGATTGAGAGGGTAGTAATGGTTTAAAATGGAAACCCAATGGCTTGAATGAATGGGTAATGACTCTTAGAACATGGTGAATTGGTTATGATTCATGAATGCGTTAAATTCTTTAAATACATTGTGTGTTGGTTAATGACTCTGAATACTTGTGAATTGCTCATGATTCTTGAATGATTGAATGTGTAAATGTCTCTGAATACTTGTTGATCATGGTTCTTCTAATACATGGTGATTCCTTGATACATGGTGATTCTTTGATACATGGTGATTCTTTGATACATGGTGATTCTCTGATACATGGTGATTCTTTCATACATGGTGATTCTTTGACGCATGGTGATTCTTTGATACGTGTTGCTTGCTCGTACCCATGTTAGTCAGCCGTACCATGACAGCCGCATCATATTACCCCGTCTGCCACTGCATAATTTTTCTCACCCCATCATTACCTTGCCAGTATTATACTGAACAGCCAGACGTAGCAGAGAACCGCGAGTGAACTGAGCACTATGTGATCACACTCTCCATGCTGACTAGTCCATCGAATTTAAAGTTTAATCTTGTCTGGGTATCTTTTTAGGTGTAATTATCAGAGTCAACAAAGGGTCTTTTCTAGCGCTTTGCTTCAGCCATCAATACATTCTATGCTCAAAGCAATATTCATGATACGGTGACCACAAGTAGCAAGATATCCTGTAAAAAAGATGCTACCCCTCATTGCACATGGGAGAAAAATTCGCAACCATTTGGGGGGCAATTTGAGCCTTCGCAGAACATCATTCTGCCAAGACTTTCGCCGTTCTGTCCTGCACACACCCCCTATAAATACTTAGCGAGCCGCACCATTTTCTCCACAATGGTTATATACTACGGAAACGGCAACCACCACTGGGGCTACATTGCTCTCATAGCCATTCCCATTGTGCTTGCAATCCTCTTTGCGGTCATAAAGTCTAAGAGGAAGAGAAATGCAGCCCAACAGAACAATCTCTACTACGAACAGTCCACTAACAATCAGCCTCCTATGGAGAGCTATGGTCCTGGCCTCAACTATGGCCCCAACTACGGTCCTAACCCCAACTACCCCCAAGGATATAATACGTATGTTCCCCCACCGCAACCTGCTCAGCAGCACCCCACAGAGGATTTGCCGGAGTACCTGCCTCCACAGGGGCCTCCTCCTACCAAGGCGAGGGAGTAATTGAGCATCGAACGTCACTGATTAATGAGCATCGAACAGAGGAGATGCGAACTCGCTGGTATTTTTTGAGCACGAGTGAGATGCGAATATCACTGGTATTTGAGCACGCGTGAGATGCGACTGGTATTTTGCGTATACCATTGAGTATCGTATCATAACAGGTCGGCAGAATAGAACATTGAATGTTCATGTATGGGCAGAATATATTGATTATCCATAGGTATGGGCAGAATAGAATATTGAAATCATATAGGTGGTTCAGCAGAATATTGATAGGAATGGTGGCAATAGAACATTGATTATTCTCATAGGTATAACAATCATAGTTAAAGAAACTCATAGATAAAGGCACTCATAGTTGTAGCTACTCTCACAGTGGCTCGCCACTTTTTGAGACTGGTGGCAAATAGAATATTGATTATCTTGGTGGCAAATAGACTATTGACGATTATTGTTGACCCTGATAATATATTGGCAACGCCTGGTTTCTGCCATCATCTACTTCATTGATGGAAGTATGGGCAACCTTTGAGTATCCAGTTTTTCTTGAGCACTAGCAGAATCACCACCTACACGGCCTTGAACTAACGAATGCCCTAATATGAAATGCTAAACTTTGATGGATTCTCAATTCACGAAGAGCTGATCGTTAAGAGAGCGTCGGACTTAGGGCAATCAGGAGCTTCAGTTATAATAAGTGATTTGCTCATTCTTTTGATCTATTACATATACCCAATCTATATCTGCTTAAACTATTCTTTAAATATTCATTGATGGCTCATGAGGTCGTTTTGTGTAAATGCACTGGTTGCCCAAACTCCACCCCAGAATATGTGAACCACAAAGGGTATAGAATAGGCTCAAATGGAGGTTCAGGTCGAGGGAACTATCTCACTCGTAGCTCAATCTGTTCGTTATTCGTCACACCTTACACCAACTATCATAGAAACGGTTGAAGTAGTGCTAAAATTTCATTTCTTTAAGCTTTTGTGTCAGATATAAAGCTTATTGGCAGGTGCAAGATGATGAGAAAATTGGTCCATTACCTATTTGATCAGTACTACAAAATTTTACATATGCCGGTTACTCATGGAGATACCGTTAGATGTGTCCTTTGCGTGCAATCTTCAAGCCAAGCAGGCTAGACTAATAAAAACCAAGTAATTTGTCCTCAATCAGAACATCCTCGATAACTTTGACCCTTCTGCTATTCTTGGATATCATTTTGAAAATACCTGAGCGAATGGTATTTCTATTCTACTTTTTATTGAAATCATCACAAATAACTTCGCTTCGCTCAGCCATTTGCATTTTCTAAAACTCGCTTGAAATACTTGTAAGCCAGATGAGCAACATTTGACCTAATGAGTCGGTACGATTTAAAGATACATAAGATTGATTGTGTAGAGGCGAATCGGATGAAGGGTTGTAGAAATTCATGCACACAGTTGTCATTAAACGAAAAATGCATGCATGATATAAACCTAAGACAGCAAAGATTTACAAGGTCTTACCTGTACACAAGATGTGTACATTTTAAATAGAGGACTGATGTAGATAAAAGGGCAATTGATCGAAGCGAAATGTTCGAAAGTTTCAAAGTCAAATCAGCTTGAAACAATTTAAATACTTGTTGAATCAACGGATCTTATTGAATCAAACGGATCTTGTTGAATCTCATAAACTACACCTTAATCAAATACCGCTGCGCCTGTTTGTTTGTATGGTTTATATTGTAGTTATTTGATTTAAACCTCACTCGTAAAATTAGTGGCTGCAAATTCTGGCAGACAAACACATACTGTTTCCACTTAGAAAGGCCCGGAGATCAAGATGCACAGGCTTTTACGTGGGAGCATAGGAGTAAAGCGACTATGTTCGAGTTCACTCATTTGAAAATACAGTGAACATAGTGAGCGAAGCTAACTATGTCCGAGTTGGCAATCGAAAGCATAGTGAGAACATTGTAAGAGCATAAGTTCAAGCAATTTCTGGGGAGATATTCCCGTTTGAGGAGATGCTGGAAGAGCGTGTCTTGAATGTTTCAACTGTGAATTCGACCAACGTATCTTTTGGCATCAGAGGAATTATGTCTCAAATCCAGGCGATTGCAGTGAAAAAGAGACTATTCAACACCAGTGCAATAAAAACAGCGAACCAAGGGAGGTGTTTTGTTATTGCTATGTGCCAAGTAGCTCGTATTTCCTTAACTGAACAGTCAATCGTTAACTGCCCTCGCAACTCCTCACCAATCAATAACTCTTTACATCGCTCTCAAATTAGTCGATTTTGAACTGCTCGTCGCTCCTCGCTGAATAGTCGATCGACTACTCCCTTTGCCGAATAAATTCTACAGTTCATCAACGATTTAGTAAATTTCATCTCACTCATTCAATAAGTCGGTACATATTCTAGCTGGTCAATTTTCTACTCCTCCTCGCTACTTGTCATTTAGTCATTTCATTGACAACTCGTCGCTCTTCAGTAGTCCTTTCACGGCTCGCGCTCGTACAGTCATTTTATTGACGGCTCGCTCGTCAATTGATCGTTTACATATTCACTCAATGAATTTGTGGTACATATTCTAGGTTGTAGACATGATCAATTTTAACTGCTCTAGCTTTTCGTCACCACTTGCCTACATGCCGAAACAGTTGGTACATATTCTAGCTGGTCACTCACATGGCCAATTTTTAACTCCTCACACTAGGCAATTTTTAAGTGCTCAACACTACTCTCAAATCATTACTCATGGCTGCTCGCTACTAGTAACTCCTCGCTGCCATCGTTATTCTCTCAAATAGTCCTTTTAATGGCAGTTCTCGCTACTCGACGGATTCAAGGCTGCGCGTCGTTACAGTACCTCGTCAAGTACACCTGGGCTGCTCCTTGTAGCTCCTCCCCACTAGTAACGCCTCGCACTCATCGTTACTAGTTGCTCGTCGAGTATACTTGGGCTGCTCCTTGTAGCTCCTCCTACTAGTAACTCCTCGCACTCATAACTCCTCCCTACTAGTAACTCCTCACACTCATAACTCCTCACACTCATAACTCCTCACACTCATAACTCCTCGCTGCGCTCGTCGTTATTCGTGCTCGTCGTTATTCGTGCTCGTCGTTATTCGTGCTCGTCGAATATTCTTGGGCTACTCATCATCAATCGCCACATCCCTATACCCCCTCTTCCTTATCTCTCCCAACCTCTTCCTAGCCACTGCCAACTTATTCTCCAACTGCAAAATCTCCACCTGCTGCTCCATCTCGACCGTCTTCCCCTCATACACACTCAACTTGCTCAAATCGACCCCCACGTCCTCCTCCACCCTCAACTTCTGGACCTCGCCCACCAAATACCTACAAGAGTTCGAAACCCTACCCGAGGCAATCTCCAAGTTGTCCTGGGTCTGGGACGAGAAGGTCGCCTTAACTCTAGACGCAGCCACCAACTGGGCGGTCGAAGCAGCCACCTCATTCGAAGCCACAATCAACTGCTCGTGGGAGTTTTTATTACGCACAACCCCATCTGCCGTCTGGATCAACACATTCGAAGCACCTGCAACAGCCTTTGAGGCACTAATAAGTCCCTCAGTCCACCGGGAGTTCTTTTTGTAGAACTCGGTTGGCGACTGCTCGCCACGTGATCTGGCCACAATCTCGCGCTGCGACTCGGTGGCCGCCTTGATCAACAGCACAACCGCATCTATCACCAACTTACTTGCCTCAAGAAGCAGTTCATGGACGGAAAAGTCAGCGCCTTTGATCGAGGGATCAGAAAGAAGTTTATCGAGGAACGAGAAGGCATCTGCGACCGCCTTTTCTGTCTGTGCCATCTCCAGATCAAGAATATCCTCCAAGTTGCCCGACTTGGAAAGATCAAGCGAAGTCCATGCCTCAATGTACTTTGCCAAGATCTGGAGCAGGGTCTGGAGCTGGAAGTTGCAGTCAATAACCCTGTCAATCTTATCATCCGGCGTCGCCAATGCGGCAAGAGCACCCAGTTTGAGGTCCTGGAAGAAGAGCTCGGCCAGCTCGAGAATCTCGTACGTTTGGGCCACCACCTCTTCCTCGTCCACCAGGACATTAGCCACCACGCCCTTGACATTCAACATCAAGTCGTGGATACTCTGGGTAAGGTTTGCCAGGGATAAAATGATATCCGCGTAACTAGCATCATCAAGAGCATCATCAGCAAGGAACCCATTGAATACCGTTGCAAATGCCGTGGCCGTCTCCAGCGCATTCTCAATCACCGACAACACATACTCCGGCGTGGCATTCATGTTTCCAGCCTGCACAGGCAGGCCCAACTCATGCTTTGAGTCCTGAATCCGCCTGATATTGTTATCAAGAAACACATCGACAAGGTTGGAGAAGAAGGAAGTACTCTTCTTTCCCGACTCTGTACTCTTCTTTGCCTTCTCCAACTCTTTCAAAGCAGTTTCCAACGACTCCTGGGCAATCTCAAGGTCCATCTCACGCTCGGCCAACTGGTTGCGGAGCACCGACTCCTCCTGCACGGCCTTTTCGTGCTTTCCAATGAACTTACTGGAATCCGTGAGACGGGACGTCAATTCGCGGACCTCTGCCAGAAGCCGTTCAATGTCCTGGTCTTTTTGGGCCCGTACACGGTCCACATCAAGCCGAGCACGGTCGCGTTCACGGATAAGATCTGCCATCTCCAAGTTCTTTGCCTTGAGGTCCTTTTCAAACCGCTCCTTCTTGGCAATCAGTTCCTGAGCACTGTTGATTTTCTGCTGGATCTTCTTGAACTTGGCTAAAAGATTGAGGTGTTCTTGGCGCAATTGAGAGTACAACTTGGCCAAAGTCTCGTACTTTTTAGTCCAGGCCGCAATCTGCTCCTCGAGGGTACGTACCTGTTCATCTTTTGCAGCCACCTGCTGAGCAGCAGTGTTGTTCATGTTGTACATTTCTGTTTCAAGGGTCTTTACACGTGCATCGTATTGCGTAAGCATGGCCTGGTCGTTATCGTACTGTTTTTTAAACATGAGAAGATCATGTTCCAATTCAGAGACACGACTTTGACTCTGGGTGTGTTGCGCCTGCATGGCCTGCTGGGCCATGGCCTGCTGGGCCATTGCTTGCTGCTCCGCAAGAAACTGCTGCTGCTGCTGGCGCTGTTGTTCCTCAAAAAGCCGCTGCTGTTCTGCCTGGGCAGCCAATTGCATCTGTCTCTGCTGTTCAAGTAACTGAACGGCAGAATTGTCAGTAGGAACCGGGGTGGGTGCTTCTGGAATGGAAGCAGGTGCATCTGGAATGGAAACAGGTTCTGGAGTAACTGATGCCTGTGTTGATGGTGTCTCCAGACTTTTTATTTCAGGCACCCTTTGGGACAATCTTGGAATCGTAACCAAACTAGTCAAAAACTTGATGCCCTGACAGTCTGTGTAGAAGTTCACAAGCATGTGGTGCTGCTGGGAAAAACGCTCAATCATGTCGCGGAGAAAATCATCCAGACCCAATTGCAGATACAAGGCACGCAACATGGAGATACAGAACTTGTAGATACCGTAGGACTCAGCAATGAGCGGCACCAACGCCAGAACCTTGCACAAGTTGCTGGGGGTCTGGTGGATCGTTGCGAAAATCATCTTTTGGAGACTGTCAATATGGTCCTGGAGCTCCATCAACTGGAGAAGCGCATCGTAGCCCTCGTTCAGGTCATGCGTGGCCCGCAACAGAATGTACTCCTCGTACTCAAACGTTCCGTTGAACCCGGCATTGGCACGGTGGAAGTCAAGCTTGTGGAGAATGTATCGGTCGTACTGTTGGATAAGACGTCCGTACAGATTGCCTCCGGAGGGGAATACAGTCGCTAAGGACGCGATAAAGTCCTTGTTACGGTACGCGTCTTTGAGCGCGTTGGGGTGGCCTTCTTGGAGAACCTTGTGGATCATAATGAGGGCTTTAAAGAGCTGGACTTGGTCGGATTGGAGGGGCTGGATTTTGACCGCGTTCCAAAACGCCCGCGAGTTCTTGTGGTCCCATGTGTACACGATACACGCTCGGACGTGTTTGCGTTTGGGGGGGACCTCGTCGGAGTTGCAGGCTTTTTTGACGGAGATCTGGAGGTCGACTTCGGCGCGGCTCATGCGGAATTAAAAAGACTGGATTAAAAGGAGTCTGGCGGAGATTGACGAAAATTTGAGTACTGGCGAAGCCAGTACGAACAAGTAATAAGGCGATTTTATGAGTACTGGCGAACCAGTGCGACTAGATAAGGTGAATGTTACATGAGTACTGGAGCCAGTACGACCTAACTGAGGCGAATATAATATGAATACTAGCTTCGCCAGTACGAACTAATTGAAAGCATATGTACTAGCCCAATAAACTAAGGAGTAATATAGTACTAGCTTCGCCAGTATCTATTAATAGGAACATATGAACTGCTAGCCTTACGGATGAATTAGCACTACAATAATGACACCCTAGCATTTTCCCATCCTATTGACACTGACTTTTTCCCACTATTGACACTATTTTGAGTGCATGCGGAGCCAGTACGACTTCTTGGCAATCAGACTCATTATTGCCCTCTATTCCCAATCACTATGATAATCTGTTACTGGAGTACTGCTAGGCAGGATTCACTCTGCACTGTCATAATTGACACTCTAAAGACCCCTTATCATTATTGACACTCTAGAGACCCCTATCGTTGTTGACACCTGTTACTATTTTGCGTAGCCAGTCGAAAAAGAATACATATTACTTGGTATCCTCAGTATATTCGCCTTAGTATATTACTCCTTGGTGTGTTCTCCTTCGTATATACACACTCCGTATCACATTGACATATGTTACCAGTAGTACTGGCATAGTCAGTACCACTTGCAATATTCAGATTATTACTACTCTAGACTATTTATTCTGGCGTAGCCAGTACGAATGTGAATTTAACCTTGGCATATCACTCCTTGATATATTCACACTCCTTATAACTTGACACTCTGTTACTTGAGTTGGCGTTGCCAGCAGGAAGGTATCCATTCTCTAGTACTACCTTGACACTACACCTATTTCAAGTACTGCCGTAGCCAGACTAATAATTCTTTGCCTAACCAGACCCTCATTATTACACTGTCACTATTCACCAAAACACACTCTGTTACTATGAGTACTGCATAGCCAGTACGAATGAGTTCAACACCTTGGTATACTCCTGATCTCTATTGACACTCTAGACTATCAGCATTAGCACTCTGTTGCTACTGCAGTTCTGGAGTAGCCAGGACGACTTCTTGACAGTTCAGACTATCTAGACTATTAACTTTCATAGTCAGTACGAGTGAGCTCACACTAGTACTATTCTACCCAATCAACACTCTGGCACGACTGAATGTTTAAAAGAGGCTGTAGAAAAGGGAACTCTTCCATCTTACCTTTAAAGAATATGGAGCAAGACCACTATGACGGCTAAAAAGCCAAAGAAGCGGGAAAAATACTTCAGAGCCGCGAATAGTCTATACAATTAGGTGAGAATGTTGAGCAACGAGTTTTAATACTGATGGCTCTAGTCCCGAACTGAGCGAAGCGAAGTGAGATTGTTATTAATGAGATATCTTACGAAATAAGCAAGTATCGACGAACTTAGCGAATGGTTCGGACTGAGCAAAGCCAAGTTGGTAAAATCAGTTTATCAGCCCAATTCTTTCAAGTGAAGTCCAGTATTAAGTATTTCTGGAAGAGATTGATACAAACTATTCGAGATTTGAATATACCAAGGGAAACATACCAAGTAGTAATACCTGGATCATCTTCCTAGTGCTTCTTTTCCCCTTTTCTACTGGACACTCTATGTGCTTTCTATAACCTATAATAATACAAAATGAATCGAAACGCCTGAATTCAGGCCTTTTTCGAAATGAAGATGACTTTATGTGCTAGAGTGCAGGCAGGAGTATGAATTATCATTGGAAAAGATACCAGAGTGTGATTCTCATTCGTGCTGGCTCCTGGAAAGTTTCTCGTACTGCATATAAGACGATGATTTAAGTCGCAATTATTCAAGACTCGAGTCTCCAACTATTGGAGATTCAAGCGCTATTCCATTCGAATCTACCAGCAATGCGATCTCCAAATAGCTATTTGAGAAAACTGCTGCGAATAACTGTTTGAGAAATTACCAGTGAATATTCAGGTTCTAGCAAGAGAAAGCAGCTGTGAGAATCAAGAATTCAAAAAGGTTTTAAATCAAATCAATTATGAAACAGTTTGTTGAGTCTATGCTCCATTGGTGGAACTTTTGTTATCAATCTCGAACTATTTATAGATCACGTGATTTTACTCATGATGCATAGCCCTGTATCACAACAGATAAGCTATTTTCCCAATAAAATTGTCAAATTTCTCAGTTCTCTCATGAAATAGTATACATTTCACCAAACTAAGACAATACTTAAATAAATTCATACATTTGAACGTGATATCTTCCCGATTTCAAATGACACCCATATCAATTATAAATGTGAGTGAAGAAAAGGGACCTTTAGGGAGCTCAATTAGTTTGATATTTCCAAGCCAAAAGAAGAATGCAGCTGCCACAGCCACTAAAATAGGTAAACTTGATCACATGGAGTTACAGAACTAGTGTTCTGCACTAGGTATCAGTTAACACTGTGGCCTGTGAATCTACCCTTAAAGTTCAAAAATGTTGCTATTCCCAACAATAGTGAAATACCACAGAACACACCTTTTAGTAGTCTTTACTTGCCCGATATCTTTCTGAACGGTAATAAATGGCTTTCAAGGGCCTGTTTATGCTAGACATCCATCACGACTTCGTGTCATGTAAAAGGCTCACCACAGCCCACTTGCTACATTCTTGCTTTATGCAGGAAACTCAGCCCACATAAAGTTGCAAAAAAAGGGCCCACATAGGATAGATATTGAGAAATTTGAATGAACGCGAGCGTAGCGAATGTTTTCAAACATCATTTTACCAATTCGCAGAGTAGATAAAAATGTAATGATACAAACATCATTTTACTGATTCGCAGAGTAGATGAAAATGTAGTCATACAAATGATGGATGGCAATGTAATCATGATGTAGATGGAATGCAATCATTGATGGCATGAATGATAGATTCAATAAAATGATAGACGCGATAACACAATGGCTGATGGACCTATACGCCATAGACGGACCCTGATTGGTACTGCCTAAATCACGAATCCAATGGCTCAGGGATATGTCTGTCCTACTAATACAATGTCTATCGAACTTTCGCAGTCTGTCCGAAACTAGAGCTTTTGCGTTTTCTTCATATATACTAACAGTTCTAGCCTACATATCGAATATCCAACGGATATGACCATTAAAGACCGAATATCGATATGACCGATACTCCAATAAAAAAGAATCACGAATCATTGTGAGGTCGTGCATCTGCCCAATGAATAAGGTCGATCTAGCTTCTTATCAGCATTCTCGGTACCTCGTTGGTTGTGCATAGTGACACCAGAAAGGCACCTGTGACCCTAAATCACCAACTGATTGAATTCTCATAGTCACCCAATCGAAATAAATTCACTTGACTGGAAGCTCGTTCGATTTTTCAACATTGAAACCTCGTTTGATTTTAACGAACTCAATGAATCTCACTTTTGATTTTTCATTCCATGGTGAAAGTTCGATTATTCATGTTGGAACATTCACTCACTGCTCGCTACGCTCGCAGTGTCGCAGTGAAACTAATTCCGCAACTCGCTACGCTCGCGCGTTTGCTAACGTCTATACCTCGTCTTCCCAAAATCAAACGGCAAATACTTGTACTTTATCATATGCTGTATCTGCTTTCTCATAGTCAACGTAAACAAGATGATGAAGTACATCAACAAAATCGGCCAAAACACGGGGATATCAGTGAATGAAAAGACCGTCGCCACAATGGACGCACACGTTGCCAAAGTAGCCATGTACCAGAACTTGAACTCCGGCAACCGCCTGATAAATGGACGGAACTCCTCATCAGGCTCATCGGCCACACCCTCCTCAATGTTCTCGTTCTGCATCTCCTGCTCCAACGAGGGATCGAACTTGGGCGTGAGGAACCCGAGAAACAAGTTCAACAAGTAGATTCCCAACATGTAGCACACAATGTACCATCTCTGGCAGAGGAGGATTCTGGCCAAAAAAAGGAGGATGAGGCCTCCAAGACCCATCCATCTGTATGTGGTGAAGGGCACCGACTTGTCGAGGCACACCTGGTAATAGGCTTTTAGGCGGAGAACCTGCTGGAACGCCGGCTGTTTAGACAATTCTTCCCAGAGTTCCATGAAAATAAACACGTTGAGAAAAAAAGTACAGATAGAATCAAGAGAAAATGATACAAGATAATGATACAAGATAATGATACAAGAGATGATACAAGAGATGATGATACAAGAGATAATGATACAAGATGGAGATAAGAGATGTAAGATGAAGAAGATATATGAAGACATACTATATGATGAAGTACAATATGAGAAGATACCCAAAGACTGATAGTGAGCATGAGTTACTAAACATGAACGTTATGAATATCACGTTGATTGATGATTGTAGAAAATGACAATTGAATGTGGTGAAAATTGTTTGAATACTAAGGGTTAACTGTTATTTAATGCAGTATTGTGCCCGAGATCACCTAGGGGACAATATTGCGTGACATGCACTAACAAAATGATTTGAGTACTCGTAGCCAGTACGAATCGTTTTCTAGCTCTATCATAATCAACACTCTAGACTATAATGAAGATAAACGCTACCACATGATGAGAATATTGAAGAAATAATGAATAAGAACTACTGATTAGACTGACTAGATGCTGAGACTGGTCTAGACTAGACTATACTGAGTAGAATGTACTTGTCTAGACTGATAAGGACTGAAATACTAGACTGCCTACACTGAAGATATAGTATGTACTTGACTTGACTTGCTTCATAACACTTGAGATAGGATACGTTGAATAGAAAAATGATTAGGATATGGAGGAAAACCAGCACTATTAGCTTGGCGGGCGAAGAATTAATAAGAATTTCAAGCATGCTGAAGGATATAAGCATACAGAGACAGCTAGTCACGGTCCATGCAAGACTGCTCATGTATAGTGCATTAGCAGATGAATAAACCAGTCAGATAGTCACCAGATATATCCAGGTGTAGATGGTGGATGTTCATGGTTAAATTATGGGGTGAAGTTTACATAACAGGAGTGGTATTTCAGAGCAGCTTCGAATCTGTTCAATCATTTGAATCTATGTAGTCTCAATGGTTTATCTTCCTTCGTACCATAGTGATTGCCAATCACATGGATTAAAAATCAGGCCATTCTTGGCCAGGTGGAAATACCCGACTCTAATAATCGTTCAATTAAGCCACACCTTATATATCCCAGTTAACTAGTTCTATATGGCTGTGACATTCGGCGCTAATCATGTCTGTCCAAAAGCTTATGTAGTGAGTAGTTAAAGTTGGTATTATGTAGCTACAATAAGGTATTGGTTTGAGACATGAGACGTTAGAGGCAAAGAGATGTGAAAGATAGCAGGGCACTAATATGAACGTTTTCACCACCCTCAGAAACCACACGCTCGCTCGGTTGGGCATATATAGTCTCGTGATCGGGTGTCTTGGGATTAACAGCCCCCCTCTATGGAAACCTTACTATTAACATGGCTTATATAGGCCAGCCTAAAAGAATCAGCCAGTTGGGTACAAAAGAATAAACAACGATTGTGGATATGATTGCCAGGTATCTCTGAAATCATGTAATTATCCTGCACAGTAGCAGCAAGCAAAGTTGAACAATAACTGCAGTCTTGAGTATCTGTATCTAGGCTGTAATTTATTCTAATACCACAGGTATAAAATCGTGCCCTGTCGAAAGTTCTGTATCTGTTCCTATATAGGATAAGATTGTCCACTTCTATTCCTTCTGTACCGATCGAATTCCTTGACCACTGATTCAATTGTGACTATTCCCTCCAACGACTTCGCATTGCTCAGTCGTTCACTTCTCAGTCGTTAGTGGAACCTACACACATTACTATTCAGCTGAGCCAATGCATACACCTTTTATTACAACGATCAAATACACTGTAAGCTGACCATGTACACTTTCATCTACTCAAGTATACTCTGTATCATGGCTTTTTCTCATCTGACTTCTTTATACTATTTCTATAGATGCGGCGATCGCTATCGTCTATATATACAAGGACCTAAATAATCCGCGATACGACACCTAACCCAACAAGTACCTCACAGGATCTCATCCCTCACTTGACTGTCTTTATAATGCCTCATACAGGGTCATGATGGTACCGTCAATTACATCCCTCTTCACTGATCTCGTTGATACTGGGCCATGATGGGGTGAGCAAAGGTGCGCAGAGGTGCTGAGACTATTCCCAGGCTTCACATGCCCCCCATAGAAAGCTCATTCTCTGCGCTGTTTGTCACTTTTCTTTGTATCCACATCAGACAGACAATCTCACATGACTCAACTCGCCTGGCCATGGGCAACCTGAACGGTTCAATCTGAATAGAGGAGGATTGAGGTTATTCAAATGGGTAAGCAGAAATGATGTATCGAGCGCTGAAAGGTGAAATAGGCATCAACAAACATGATACACTCAAATTCGCAGAGCGAAGGAAGGCTCAGTTGAATACACTCGCTGCGTCATTAAAAGCATCACTTTATGACTTAACACTCAAATTCGCAGAGCAAAGCTCTGCAAGGAAGACCCAGTTTTTGAATACACTCGCTCGCTCGTTTTATTCAAAAACATCACTTTATGACATAACACTCAATATCGCAGAGCAAAACTCTGCGATTTTTGAATACACTCGCTCGCTTGCATGATTAAAAACATCACTTTATGACTTAACACTCAAATTCGCAGAGCAAAGCTCTGCAAGGAAGAACCAGTTTTTGAATACACTCGCTACGCTCGTTTTATTCAAAAACTTCCCTCGGTCTACCCACCACCCTCACCCTCCTCGTCTCCTCATCATACACCCTCTGCACCACCACCCCCTTTGGAGGCTTTTCATAATCCTCAACCTCAACCACACTCCCCGGAACATCCAACGGCACATACAGCGGAAGGTACTCCTTTTCCAAAGCCAGTTGAGATTCCAACGAAAAAACCCCCGGGGTCTCAATCAATCCCCTGACCGTTTTCTTCTCTTCCTTTGACAAGACCCTATTTGCGTAGGTCTCAAGGGCCTTTTGAGTCGCCTCCACAGCCTTGGCGTGCTCTTCTGGCCCCATGGAAGCGTAAAACACGCCCTTTCCATCTACGCTGACTTTTGCATCAATTTCGGCAAAAAGCTCCGAAAAGTACGACTCGTCCTTTCCCGCAAGGCGCAAGTCGTGTATGTAGTTAAACGAGGCCTGTTTGCGGGCCTCCTCGAGCGTCTGGCCGTGCTGGAGGTAGCACTTGATGGAGTAGAAACGCTCGCTAATCACGCCAAAGTCGGCCTCGTTCAAGAGGATGCTGTGGTGGGTCGTGTACAGGCGCAATGCATCAGCCACAGCGTTTTTTTGCGCGGCAACTTGCTCACGTGCCTCCTGGATCCGCGGCTGGGCCTCGATTTCTTTGCTGGACATCCAGGCCTCCTCCTTTTCGGCCAAGACCGGGTTTGTGATGAGCTCGTGGCCAAAACGGCGCACGCGGGGCGAAAAGTGGGGCGTCGGCAACTTGACGTCTTTCTGGAGCGACACACCCACGTACTTGCGCAACGGGTGGAACGGGTCGTAGTAGAACCGAACGTACCCGGGCTCCACCGCGTAGATGGTGTGGTCCACGCCTATGCGGACGTTCTCTCCGGGATGTATTTTGGTTCCGCGCTGTCTCATAATGATCTGGCCGGGCTTGACAAAGTTGGACTCATGGACTTTTGGTCCGAGTCTTCTTCCAGCCGAGTCGTTTTTGTTGGTTTTGGATCCAGACACTTTTTTGGTGGCATGGCGGACCTGCTGGAGGAGGCCTCGTGAGGGCGCGGGTTGTATGAGGTTGGCTATGCGATTGAACATGATAAAAACCTATAAAAACCTGAGCGTAGCGAAGGTTTTTTTGAAGGTTTTTTTTGAAGGTTTTTTTTGGTTTTTTTCTGAGCGTAGCGAAGTGAAAAAATGAAGAGATGAAAATGAATTTATGAAAAAGACATATAGTGATAAGGATGTAAAGGACGAGAGACGTAAAAGGGTGTAAAAGACGAAAGGACGTAAGGACTTAAAGACGAAAAAGACGAAGAGACGTAGAGGAGGAAAAATACCTAAGAACGTAATAGGGGCTATGGAAGGTAATACTACCGTACTACATGTAAGCTACTATTGCATGTAAGAAATGTTGTCCAAGGAGTTAAGAATCCCTCCCGAAGCCCCGGGATTCATACCCCGCTTATCGTGCATTACACATCTCGACTCCTTCAGAAGATGTGTAGGTCAATATGATCTATAGCACCCCTATTGCTGCAAGTGGACCCCGCTCCACCTACAACGCCTCCGCACTTCCAGAGGAGGCTGGTTTGCTTAAATACGTACCTATGTCCTTCAAATAAAGTAAGTCAGTTAGTTCACATCCCCAACTCAGTAGTGGAATCCAGTGGAATCCCTAACAGACTACAAATGATTATGATATTCCTCAAATAAACTTCTGATTAGGCTATGACTGCGAGTCTCATAACATTTTCTGAGCTGATTGCTCATGGGCCATAAGTGATCGACATTTTAGCACCGTGTTAAAAGGTGAAATATTTTAAGTGGCAGGTGAGAGATACTGCAATAGAGCATTGACTACATGGAAATACACCTAATACGATTGATAGTTGTATTTGGAGTCATTGGCCAGCTTGCGTCCAGATAGCCAAACGAAAACTCCAGTCTGACATCACGGGAACTAGTACTCTGATTGACTCAAAACAGTAGTTGTGCGAGAGCGGATAGGAAGTACAATGTCTACATTGAGAATAGCTTTCATTTGTTGTTTCATACGACCCTCTAGTCACTTGACTTACTGTATTTCTTGAGTGCGTAAAAGCTTTCTACAAATGACTTATACCGGAGTCTACAGTCACTTAGTCATATCGCAAAGATTTCTGTGAGAATTTAAATAAGTGACACAACAATCTGCCTCTTCAGCATTATATGTGCATGTGTGATGAGAGAAAATCGTTTATCGACTGCCAAGGCAGTCTGTCCTCAATAAGAGTATTGTCACTACCTTTCCTTAAGGGCCTGAAAAAAGTCCCTTGTAGTCAAAGGCCCCCTTAACGGTTACCATAAGCGATTGTGGATTAGGAAACGCAACTTTCTTAACGGCCATAAGCGAGGATTCGGGAGCGCAGCCAGAGTAATTGGATCACGTGATTATTAATAGATCTCAACCAAATGGAAACACCCACTGGTTCGGTTTTAGCATAACCTTAATGTGCAATATACTTTTCTTTGAAATTTGGTCGCCTATTCACTTGCCCTTTCGCGTATTCATTCGCTTTCACATACGGTTACTCTGTACCTTGAATACGCAAGAATACAATTCCAATGCTCGGGCTGACTATCGATCAAGCTGAATATTACAGCTTTTACGCTTGAGATGCATGGCATATGAACTTCATGCATCTTTCAGTATTCACAGCTTCCAAGATTCAGCCAAAGACCTGAATTTCCAGTGAGTCTACTTTGTCTGTCCTTTAACTCGGCTATTCTGACTCTGTACTCAGAATATTTCACTCTCGCTAAAAATGACATAGTCTTCAAGAACTCCATTTAAAAGGAGTTATAGTACTGAAGTATTTGACGACTCTGACTTTTGTGCTCGAGAACTGTCTGGTCATCTTAAGAAAGGTGAATAGAGCCTGTTTGATTCATTTCCTATGATACAATCTCTCTTGTACCCATTAGTAAGTCTCGTCATAGTCCATGTTCGTAGTGCTTTATCTCGTGATTCATTTTCATAATCTCTATCTCGTTTACAATCTATCCCTTATTTCCCATCATTTCCACTTTTCAAGACTACTGACCGGCTTGAGTCTGCATGCACCGCATGGCCAGGCAATGTGTTTGAACTGGCTGTACTGGAATATCAGGTAGGAGAAGTTCTCTGGTAGAAGAATACTAAGATTTTCTATGAGAGGATTATATTCAAGATTCTCAGAGGATCCTTTGGTTCTGTGTCTCTACTTCCAATATAGCTCTACTTTGGTAGATGCTCTCTACTAGCTTCTAGTGTTCAAGCTTCATGGTTAATGGTTCTTTCTTAGCCTCTCCAGATTTTCAATCTGGAAGAATGTTCTAGGTTCTGGAAAAACCTTCGTTTCCACTCTTTTAGGTAAAATCTTAGCTTCTCTATACCTAGTGATTGCATGTTCTCTTAATCTGTTAAATATTTCAACTATTTCAGTATCAGGAACTAAAGGTTTCCGCAATTCCTCGTCTGTCTTTACTGGTTCTTAGCTCCCTCCTTACCTAGGGCTGATCACAGGAGCTTTCCATTCGCGTCGTCATCATTATGGTCTATCCTAATGGTTGGAGAATATTTGAGCAATACCGAGCGGAGCGAGGTATCGACGTTGCTAAAATAAACTAAAAAGTAAGTGAGCATAGCGTGTTGTTTGGGATACACAATCTTATACGAATTAATCAGCATGACTCTT
Organism: Kodamaea anthophila; assembly: GCA_015708815.1. NCBI lineage: Eukaryota > Fungi > Ascomycota > Pichiomycetes > Serinales > Debaryomycetaceae > Kodamaea > Kodamaea anthophila. The sequence goes on from JACFYR010000007.1 coordinate 459,336, forward strand.
TTTTTGAGACAAGCTCCTGTTATGATGTTATTGTGATTCCTAGAGCAAACCACATGGCAATAATGAAAAGGGTAATTTACTAAAGCATAGCTCAAACATAAACTATCGTATTGCCCACTTCTATAGCTGATCTACAATATTGTGATCTGCACCGCTCTACAATATTCTGAATTTTTTCTTCCTTCACTACTACATTCAATGACCCGCACGACAAATCAAAGCATTCACATTATGAAATCACCTATCTTTGGTGCACCCGTTTACCGGAATGAACCGCCTGATGGAAACAAATTTGAGAGCTCGAATGGTACCGCATTATTGTTACTCACTCTCGTAAGCGAGAGAGCTATTACACTCTCCTCTATTTTTATTCCTTACAAAACACTGGCTAACTTTAAAATAGCATGCACCCAATCCTCAAACTCATCGGTCTCCTTCCAGAACAAAAACATCTCTGAGTAATCGCCGTTCTTTGCAATAAGATCAAGACATAACTTGAGGTACTGCTGCATTCCTAGGGTGCGGTCGCCAACACGGAATTGCGGCTGCATGGCGTGCCATGTGTTCACGTGACGCTCTGCCACGTGACGCACGGCCTGGGCCTGGTCCTGGTCAATGGCAAGTTCGTCTAGCTGGTCTGGCAGCACGAACCCCACGGTGAATATGGCAGCAACAACCGCGTCATGTGCTTCTTTGAGGCGGAAGTATGGTAGGCCCTTCTTTACGGTCAGTTTCTGGTCGGTCTGTAGAGTCTCAATAAGTGTTTCCAAAGGGTGTGGGCTTTGGCTAATATCGTTAAAGTACTTCAAAGCACCCGTGTTTTCAAGTAAACCTGTTCCAAAAGCTCCCATATTTAGTGAGGAGTAGCAATTCCGAGGTATTTAAGTAGAATGTGGAGCAATGGTCCGGAAATATCCGTATACAATGCGCAATTACATATGGTCGGATTTCTCGGATATTTTCCGAGACAAAGAACAATTTAGAACTGCCAGGCCGAGCGCTGCCTGGCCTCGAGAAACTCCCTAGCATCGCTAATAGTTTCTCCACCCCCAATTCTCTTAGCTTTCTTGAATATTTTTCTGGTCATTTAGTACCTTGAAATTCTATAGAATAATTGAGCTATCGGTGATATCAAAGGGAATCCTGCACTTATTGATCGCTTTTATTGAAGTTCCCTAAATGGATAGCGTTGTATGCAGTACTGAAGTCACCTGATCATTCTTGCTAACTCAGTCATGCTTTTCTAGATCGGCCATAGGTGAGTATTATAATGCATTGTCAAAGGATTTAGTTTTTCTATTCATATCAAATGCGTTGGTCAAAGGAGGTAGTTTTTCTTCAAATGCAATGGTCATAAAGGAAGTGTTTTTCCTTATCACTTTTCCGTTCATATAAATGGTCTACAAGGAAGTATTTTGTATTCAACCGTTCATATAAATTGGTGTCTATCAGCAGGTGTTTATTACCTTTTTCCGTTCTATAGATTTGGCGTCTTTCAGCAGGTGTTTATTACCTTTTTCCGTTCTATAGATTTGGCGTCTATCAGCAGGTGTACTTTTTTCCTTTCTGTAAATTTGGTCTATCAGCAAGTGCTTCCACCTTTTTCCGTTCATAAATTTGGTCTCAGCAAGTGTTGCTACTTTTTCCGCTCATAAATTTGGTCTCGAAAACGTTTTTATGCATGTACTAATCTATCTGATACCTATTTACGCGTAGTAGTCGCGTAGCGACTACTACTCATCTATCTAATACTACTATCTAATACTATTACGCGTAGTCGCTTCGCGACTACTATTTATCGACTATTTATTATGTACTAGCCGCTTCGCGACTACTATTTATCGACTATTTATTATGTAGTAGTCGCTTCGCGACTACTAGTTCTATTCATTACTTTCCGTTCTAAAATGCTAGGATCGGTCGTCTCATGTGATCGTATATCAGGGTTAATTAGCAAAACACCTCTCCACACTCTTTTCGTTATTTCCCCACCAGTTGGGCATGTTGACTTGTTTTCCTGCCGAAAAGAACAAGAAAATCAACAATATGGCTAGGTTGAAGCCTGTATCAAAGGCTGCGGCCAACAAGTAATTGTACCGCTTCCACAAATCGTTTCTGTATCTAAAAGCCCAGAACATGGTGATGGTTCCGCCCACAAACTGGGAGAACGGGCCTGTGGAAACGTTACCGTAGAAATTGCTCATGGTGGAAAAAAAGACCGTGGTGTTCCACAACCTAAATTTCAATGGGGACTTTTTAAAGAAACGATTGAGCAAGTACAATATCACAGGACACCCTGCGCCCACCAAGAACCCATAGGGAAGCATGGGGTAGTTGTGGAAAAGTCTTTTGGGCCCAAGAATCACATACTGCACAGCGTTCGACTGGTACAGCACAAGCGATTGGCCGGTCCATTGGTGAAGAGGGTCTGTTTTTTCCCCGGAAATGAACTGGGATTTCGTATCGAGGACCCATCTCATGGCACCGTAATTTATGGGGACTCCAATCAACTCACCAAATATTTGCGAAAAGAAAACCGCTTTGGGTGCAAGATGCATGTAGTGGCCGATTTTTTGGTCTTGGAGAATGTACTGGGCTCTGTACCAGGCATCCCCAGCCACTGCACCATAGGCCAAGGCACCTGCTGGGTGACGAGCTTTAATATTTTGCACCATGTAGCCATAAATCAACTCATTAAATGTTCCAATAGCAAGCTGGAAATTGGATAAAGCATAAAGCCACGCCAATGGGGTCACGATAGTGGCTCCAAACGCAAGCCCCACAATTAAACACCACCATGGCATGAACATGTGGCCGGTTGCAAAAATGGTGATGAGAATTACAAATGACGCAAGGAAAAGAAGCACGTACCAATATAATGGAACCTCGTTGTAATGGGCCTGGAGCTTGTTCAAACGGTCGGTATATTGCTGGTTGATGTTGATATTCTTGCCCTTCTCCTTATTGGCTCTTCTGGCCTTGTAGTTTTTGACAAAGTTGGTGAAGGACTTTTTGAGAGAATCGTGCCCAAAAACCACAACCCACACTACACCGGAAATGTAGGCGGCGTAGTCAAAGAAAATGTTCCACAAACGCTGTGTTCCAAGGTGGACGGGGCCATACTCCTTGTATGCAGTCTCGTTGAAGGTCAAGTCGGCATTTAGCAACTTGGTGCTGGGGTAACTTTGGCCAGAGGAGGTGAAAAGCCGGTTGGACATGAGCCCTGGCTGGAACCCGCCCAAGTTGCCCCATTTGGCCGCGGGCAAGAGCACCCACGCTCCCAACACAAACGCAATGAATTGCACCACCTGGACCCAGTACGGGTAGAGCATCACGGAGGAGGTGATGTTGGACCAATCAAGCGTGAGGTTCATAAAGCCCATTCCGCCGAGCCCGGAGCCGATGAAGTTGGCGGTTTCGTTCCGGGGCGCAACCCAGCACAAAAACGCAAGCGACGAAAGCATGGGGAAAACAAACTCGGGGAGGAACTCCCATGCGCACATGCCCAAAAGGGCAGCGAAAAACACGCGCATCTGCTTCTTTCCCAAAACGGAATCCCCGTCACTTTTCGCCTGCGTCTGGAAAAGCGTGGTCTGCATCAAGGCCTGCGGCCATACAAACTGCGGGTCGTAGAGGAGGAAATTACGTGCGATGGCCGCGTACGAGTATCCGACAAAAACAATGGCCCACATGAAAAATATCGCAATCGCAGGGTGAACCTTATCTCCATAAAACACTTCTGCAAGGGACAAAACAGAAGTGGCTAGTGACCCAGTGGCCCCGCTCAGCGCCGTGATGGTCACCATGGCGGTTTCCTTAATGGTCCACGGGCCCGGGTTTAAGCTTATTTTGTAGCGGCCAAACCCAATTTTCTTATCAGGAAGAACACGCGCCATCCATTTCCCCACCCAATGCGAAGCCAACTGGACAAAGAAAATCGAATACGCGGCTGACGTCGTACGGTACGAATTCATCACACTAATGAAAGCACCGGGAGCAACAAATATCACAGATAATACATAGTACCGGAACGTCAAGATGGGGATACTGGGGTCGTCTTCCAAAGGCACAATGTCGCGGACGACTTTCGGAAGCTCCAAAATGTCGTCCTCGAGAAAACTGCTTTCTGACGAGCAATTCTCAATGTCGCTCGCGACTTTTTCCTTGATATCGGGGAGATAAGGTATTTCCTCGGTACCTTTGACATCACTATCTGTCAAGTTGTGTTTGCCCGAGTCCGGAAGGTATTCCACATCTCCGTGCTCATCTGACAGCGACTCCGATTTCCGGAGATTCAAGTGGTTCATGGGCTGGTAAATAGGAATATCCGCTGGGTTGCCATCTTGTGGAGTTTATATACTTTTCATCACTTTTCATTACTAATAGTCACTGAATTTCGAGAGCCACAATTTTTTAGCAAAAGAAATTTGACATCGCAAGCTTCGATCTCGGAAAAAGTTAAGCCTTGGCTGCAGCGAAGGCCAGCCGTGGACTTGGCCGTTCTCGGCAACGGCACATCTGTACGTTGGTTGGGCGTTCAAGTAGAAGCGGGTTGGGTTTACGTCACGTGCACGCACGACATGATTTTAATGCATCCAAAAAGTACAAAGTTAGTGCTTACGCATCAAGATATCAACTAAATGATCTAGTAACGCCGTACTTTTTTAGTCGAGTTATTAGTACTAGGCATGCATGGTGAACCGGTGATGCCTCTAGAAACCACAGATGGCCAGCCATAATTTTTCAACTCCACAAAATTACCACAGAAGTAGGAGGTGGAGGTACACCCAATAAAGTATATCTGATGAAAAGATACGGAGGGCGGAGAAGGACGGAGGGCGGAGAAGGTACGAAAAGTGCTACAGAGGCGCTACAGAGGCGCTACAGAAGACGTTACAGAAGTCGCTAAACAATATGCTATAAGGCACACAGAAGACACTGAGACACAATCGTACGGCATTGTTGTAGCAATTAATCTGTATTGCTAGCAATCATGGCGCCATGACGTGCTTATTGGTCTTGTAGGCTAGACGTAGATGCAAAAAAATCTCCGATACCGGGAGTCGAACCCGGGTCTGCTCGGTGAAAGCGAACCGTGCTAGCCGTTACACTATATCGGATAACCATACCAAATAAGTACAAGGTAGATTTATCAACGACAATAAGAGAATATGGGTTAGATAATCATGGGCGAATGATGAGTTAGTGTAACAATCATAGTTCCTCTTAATTGAATATATCTATTAAAAAAAAATCATGAATGACGAATATTGTGATTACAATAATTATGAGCGAATGATTAATTAGTGTGATTTTCAACAAATATGAGCGAGTGAATGATTCGATTGCAAAAAACTATTAGCGAGTGAATGATTGATTGAAACAATTATGAGCGAATGATGAAGATTCTTTTAACCGGTCCAAATGGGTACCCGTCGGTGTTAAAATCACAAAACAGACACATACACCAAGAAGCTCTATTCAGATGATTTCACTCGTGAAAGGGCCCACATAAATTGACTCCTCGCCCAGTGACCGTAATTACACAGGCAACGATGCTCTGATTTACTAACATCTTTGGCTATCTCTCAGAGTTTATTCCAGTCTCACCCCATTAAGCTTTACGAAACCAAAAACTTTAAAGCACAAATTTAATCTCAGACACAATAATCATTACGACTTTTTACTTCCGCGTATTCGCCAATTGTTGAAGTTAAGATAATTACGAAAATCTCCGGACGTTGGAACTGGAATTCTGTGAGGTGTATGCATGCTATATACAGTCCGGGTGAAGTTCCACTTTGAGTGCCAAAATGTAGTCATGAACCGCCTTGCTAGAATTCTTCTGAGGGCATGGCATCCTGTTCTTGTCCTCGGTTATGCTGAACTTATCCGGAAGTCTTATTTTGTTGTGTTATGATTCTTCGCATAATGAGCAAGCTAGTTAATAATGCCCATTCATTTTTTCCCACTATTAGCACCACACCAGCGAAGCGATATTACGGGAAGCGAGTATAACTGCTTATTCATTTTCTTCACAATCCGCCTCGCTCATTGTTGCAAAATGTTCAATAGCGAAGAATTTCATCATGCTCGAAAGTGAAATAGTAGTTCGCACTTCACTCGTTCAGTGCTTACTGGGCAGGTGTCTATACCTGCACAACCTAGACGCATCCTCGAAGGGGGCTTTCCCCTGGACAAATAAGGGTATCAGACATAGGGCTCACTTGAGAAATAATTGTTCGGATATCAACTGTTAGGGATTCCACTACTGAGTTGGGGATGTGAACTAACTGACTACTTTATTTGAAGGACATAGGTACGTATTTAAGCAAACCAGCCTCCTCTACCATTCATTGCTTGAATTGTACCCCCAAAATGAACTAGCATTAATTCAGTATCTCTTGCAAGCCAATAAAGCATTTCGAGCGGAGCGAGAAATGCTTCTAATGCTCCAATATTACGGTAAGCATTTAGAGCGAAGCGAGAAATGCTTGTGGACGCTTCTAAAGCTCAAATAGTAAGATATCTTATGCAGCATTTCTTGCTTCGCTCGAAATTCTTCTAATGCTCAAATATTACGAAATTTCAAGGTAAGCATTTCTCGCTCTGCTCGAAATGCTCGCTTCTAAAGCTCAAATAGTAAGATATCTTATGCAGCATTTTTCTTCGCTCGAAATGCTGCAATTTTACGACAGTTCAAGGTAAGCATTTCTCGCGTTTTTCTTCATGTAAATCGCTCATTCGGATAAACCTTCGCTTCGCTCAGGTTTATGCGCAGTGTTAAGGTACTAGGACCACGCGATAGAGCTGTAACAATTTCGCTTCGCTCAATTGTTAATCTCACTGAATATTTATGAATTGAGCGAGCGAATTGTCACTGTCGAGATCTACCACCGCACTGAGAATGTCACTTGAATTTTCCAATTTTCTGGAAGTCAAAAAAGGACATTTTGTCTGACTACAAAAGTTCTATTCATACACTTGTCAGGATTCGTACACTCTCCATGCCAAGATTCGCACACTTCAGTTCAGACGTAAACTTATCTCTTTATATCTCGGGAAATATACACCTACTTAAATACTTAGTTAGCCAGCGTGTGATTACCGAAAAGGGTAGTATTATATGCAGTACTAGAGTCACGTCACCTGATAGGCCCAGACCCTTACAACACTAATTTCAGTTCATTTTGAAGTTTTAGTTCACCTCGATTTCATGAACTGGCTTGTGATGCTCGTGCTCCTCCTGAAAAGTCATCCAATCCTCGAAACCGTCGTCAAAAACACCCTGCAAAGCACCTTCAACTTTGATGATGTCTTTTTGCAGCCGGACTGTTTTCTCAAACAATTTGTATTCCGTATCAGTTAGCAAGCAGCGGTCGAGGGCTTTTGTAATGGATTTCGCATCAATTTTCAATCCAATGAAAACAATTTCGTTCCGCCGATCGCCATACTTGCCTTTCATGTCCTTTTCAATCATTTTCCTCGTATCTTTGGGTATGGTCTCGGGATCGGGCATTGCTATGGCAAACCAAGGAATTCCTCCTTTTAACGTGAGCATTGACCCTGCGGAAGACCATTCCCCTTGTAGAATGTAGCGGGTTGCGAGCCAAAATACGCCTTTAGAGCGAAGAACAGGACCAAAGGGAGACTTTTTTTTGTTTTTAAGAAGCTTCTTTTCTGATAAGTGTGGAATAGATTCGACTTCTTCGACTTCAGATTCGACTTCAGAGTCAGATTCAACTTCAGACTCAACTTCATTCTCAGCTTCATTCTGACTCTCCTCAATCAAGTAGAATTTATCACGCAACGCCATATAAAGCCTTTCTGGGTGAAAAGGTCTTCTGGATGTGTAGATAAAGTTGTTAATTCCGTATTCTTCTGTTTCTGGTTTTGGTGTCAAAACAGTGCCCTTCCCAAAGCCTTCCCGAATGCTCATTTCATGAATGCTTTGCAACCACCCCGCAGAAGTGGCGGCCTTTTCGAAATTGTACAAGCCGGTGTTGATTACCTTGTCGAGGTCAATTTTCGCATAGTTTGTCTCATAGATTTTTGCAACCGGGTTGAGCGAAGACACAATGCGTTTGATCTTGTCGAGTTTCTTTTTGGACACACGTGATACCTTGTTGATGATGCATACGTCGCAAAACTCGATTTGGTCCACCATCAAGTCGGTTATAGTGCGTTCCTCTTCGCCCTGGCCGTTGTTGCCGTATCTGTCTGCCAAGAAGTGGGTGGTTTCGAAATTGGAAATGAAATTGACTGCATCAACAACGGTGACACATGTGTCCAATTGGGTAATCTTGCCGAGCCCCCCACGCTCGATGATCTCCGCCAACACGCGTTTTTCCGAGCTGGGCATTCCGGGCGTCTCGAGAACCGACTCGCCAAACTCCGCACTAAAGGTCTCGGCAACCTGCATGGGCTCCGAGATCCCGGTCGACTCGATGATTATGTAATCGTACTCGCCACTCTGCCCCAAGCTCACAAGCTCCTCCAACAAGTCCCCCCTCAATGTGCAGCAGATACACCCGTTCTGAAGCTGGATGAGCTTCTCGTCCTTGCTGGTCACCTTGTGGTTAGTAATCAAAGACGCATCAATGTTCAATTGAGAAACATCGTTGATAATCACCGCAATCCGGTACCCATGTGGGGATGTGAGGATATGCTCCAAAAGAGTGGTTTTCCCGGCACCCAAAAAACCAGAGAGTAGTGTGATTGGAATGATTTTGTTTGCTTTGGCCATGGGGATTCTGTAGCGCTCGGGTCCTTATTATAGGTCAAGACCTGATTTTGCAGCCACCATTATTACGTATCCTGGCCCTCTGATTGGCTGATGCTACAATAAAGATCAAAGTCTAATGGTAACCACTAGGGTGATGCATGAAGAAAATGGCAACCACTAGGGTGATGCAGCCATGAAGAAAATGGTACCACTAGGGTGATGCAACCATGAAGAAAAGGCAACCACTAGGGTGTTTTTGTAAAATTAGAGAGAGGAGTACAAAAACCCCAGCAAGCAAATTATGATAGCATTGAGATTTCAATGACATGGCAAACTTAATTAAAGAGTAAATATTCCAAAATCTGCTTTTAGTCGACAGTGAAAATGCAATTATTCCACCTTGTAGTTACGGCATAAAAAATGGTACAAGGTAAAGGGTTTTGCGTAAAGAGGAGAGAGTGGGTAGTTTATAAATGGAACGATTTACTGGGAGTAACAATTTGCTTGTACTCGAAACAGATCCTGACCAATTCGCCCTCAATTGTTAGGCACAGAGAAATACCCTTTTAATATGCAGCTACCGTAAGTGCTATTAAAATATGATCTAGACGTTTCTGTACTAGAATATGATCTAGACGATTCTGTGCTAGAATAATCAGCTAGACGATTCTGCTACTAGAATATGATCTAGACGATCTGCTACTAGAATATATCTAGACGATCTGCTACTAGAATAATCAGCTAGACTGTGTCAGGACTCAATACAGGTTCCCTTAGTGCATTTATGAACTTGAGCCTATACTAGACAAAGAATCCTTCCGTACTTTCAACATTTCTGAATTGATGGACACGATTTGGCTTCATTTTTTATTACAGATTAAGAGTCAATTCACTATTGGCGAGTTCTTCAACGCAATAAACAAGATATTCAATACTCTTTATAGTGATTAAGCTAAAATGTCTGAGGACTACTTTTTCAAACTCAAACGATCCTGTCTCACAATTACCTAAGCGAAAGAATTCAACTACTCCTTTCCATTAAATCGCCCCAGTTCAGACATGTGTGTAATGAAACGTAGGCACCCAACGACTATAGATCCCTTACCAGATACTTGTGAATATTCTGAGGTGGAAATACGACAATATGATGTCCCAGTGTCATTTAGCGTTTCTCGGTGTTACCAATACCTTTTTTACTGTGCCACTGACTTCGCGACACTTCGCTTCGCTCAGTGTCGCGAAGTGTTTTACAATACCTTTTTCACTGTGCCACTCCCTTCGCAACATTTCGCTTCGCTCAGTGTTTGACTGTACTCATCTGAGCTTACGATTCTTAAATCTGGATACTCTGTGGTATATTCTCAAAGATTCAGAGGACTGGACCGATGAAGCCCATGTGATCCTGATAATACCTTTCCAAAATTTAGTAATAGCACAATTGGATTTTCAGACGCAAAGATGCTGTTAGGATGAACAATTGAGCGAAGCGAAATTGTTTTGGGCTGCTAGGGATGGTGACAACGGTAGTTATTGTTTATTGTTAAACAATTTCGCTACGATTATTGTTTATGAGCACAACAGTAGTTATTGTAAACAATTGAGCGAATGGATTCTCAGATTGATGACAATCTACGTGCTTGAGAACACGTGAAAATTTGCAGCCTCACTCTCAGTGACGCAAATGCGATGCTCAAAGGTTAAGATTTTCATATGATCGCATCTCTCGTTACTATATTTACGTGAGCCGTCTATGCTCAAACCATTAACATTCTCGTATTTGCATCACTCGATTCATATGATCGCATCCACTCGTTTGCTATATTACGTGATTCGCGGTGATTCTCAACAACGGTAAGAGTTTCATATTCCCTCACTCGTTTGATGATAACCATTCTTATTTCCTAATTCGCAACACTCTGTCGATCTAAACCATTTTATTCTGATATAGCGTCAAAATCGTGATGCTAAAACCATTTCTTATATCCTAATTTGCATCACTCGTTCAATGAAAAACCATTTCTTATTTCCTAATTCGCATCTCACTTCGTTCGATGTTTAAACCAATTCATATTGTAGATATTCGCATCTCACTTCGTTCGATGCTCAAACCATTTCTTATCCTAAATTCGAATCTAACTCAGATGCTCCTCATTTACATTTTTCTGATATTCACATATCACTTCATGCTCAAATCAATCTATATTCAGATATTCGCATCACTTTTTCGAATATAAAACCGTTTCTTATTCCCTAAATTCGCATCTCACTTCGTTCGATGCTCAAACCATTTATTTCCTAATTGCATCTCACTCGTTCGATGCTCAAACTATTTATATTCCTGAGTGTACCACTCGGTCGATGCTCAACCATTAGCATCTTGTCTGGTTCGCATCACTCGATCGACGTTTCTAATATTCTATATTCGCACCTCTTCGATGCTCAAATGGGTTCTGTTTCTAATCGCATCTTTTCGATTCTCAAATGGGTTCTGTTTCTAATCGCATCTCTTCGATTCTCAAACCGTCAACATTTTATTGATCTTCGCATCACTCGTTTGATGCTCAGACCATTTTATTTTGAATTCGCATCTCACTCATTAATGCTCAAATCAACTTATAATTGTGATATTCGCATCTCACTTCATTCGATGCTCAAACCTTTTTCAACCTGGCTCATTAGAATGATTGACGGGCTGTCACTCAGTTCGCTTCGCTTAGTTCGTTCACTAAGTGACTGGTAAGCTGGCTAGGGTTGTACTGTCCGCTTACTTAGTTCACTTAATTCGCATACTTAGTTCGCTTGCTTAGTTCGCATGCTTAATTCGTTTTGCTCACTAAGCTAGCTCAAATCGCTAGTTCGCTTGATTATTCGCTTGCTTAGTTCGTTTGCTTAGTTCACTTTGCTCACTAAGCTTGCTTAAATTCGTTAATTCGCTTCACTTAATTCGCTTCGCTCACTAAGATCGCTCAAATTCGCTAGTTCGCTTGATTATTTGCTTGCTTAGTTTGCTTCACTTAGTTCGCTTGCTTGATTCGCATGCTTAGTTCGTTTTGCTCACTAAGCTCGCTCAAATTCGCTAGTTCGCTTGATTATTCGCTTGCTTAGTTCGCTTGATTATTCGTTTGCTTAGTTCGTTTGCTTAGTTCGCTTCGCTCACTAAGATTGCTCAAATTTGTTAGTTCACTTTGCTAGTTCGCTACGCTTAGTTCGCTTCGCTCACTAAGCTTGCTCAAATTTGTTGGTTCACTTCGCTAGTTCGCTACGCTTAGTTCGCTTCGCTCACTAAGCTTGCTCAGAATTGTTGGTTCGCTTCACTTAGTTCGCATGCTTAGTTCGCTTCGCTCACTAAGCTTGCTCACTAAGCTTGCTCACTAAGCTACCACATTGTATTTTCCCACTTCACCATCTCCAAAGCCTGCCCCCCCACATCCTTCTGAGCCTTCTTCCTCATATAAAAAATCGAACAATCCTTATTCGAACACAACACCTCCTGATGCAACGATCCCTGACACCTCTGGCACTCTGTCCACAACCTCGAAAACTTATTCTCCAAATAATTCATCTGGGAAAGGGCTGCACCATACAACTCCGGTCCCTTTCCCTCGCGAATACAATTCGGACAAAGGGCCCCCTTGTTTTCCAGCCTCAATGGGGTCTTACAATTCACACACAACTCCTGTTTCTTTGCGAAACGCATCAACCCCCCGCTTTTCGGCGCTGCGATCTTGATTGTACGGGTATGGGCACCTCCGAGAAGCTCTTTTGTGCGGCTCTCGCCAAGGATGGGCTGGAAAATACGCTCCAACGGCTTGGTGAGCTGGTTCTCCATATAGTACTTGACATCGATCGGGAGATTGTTTTCCAACACATACAACGGATCCTCTGACTTTTCGTAATTCTTATCGCCGGCGGTCTTGATGATGACATAGGCGACTCTATCGCCGAGGTTTGGGGCGGATCCCGCGTCTCTTTTGCGCATACGCTCGGCCAACTCCACATGGGCCTGTTTTGCCGAGTAGTCGTGCTTTGTAAAGGCCTTTGTGATGACCAACTGGGACAAGTCGACTCTATTCTGGAGGAGATCTGCGATGGTCTGCTTCACGTAGTTTTCGGCCTTGTCGACGTTCCGTTCCTCCAAGAGGTAGTCCAAGACCTTTGTGATGACATTCTGGACCAAACGGCAGTTGTCTCTTCGAACCGTCTCGATACCTTTGGTGTCCATCTTGTCGAATTTATCGGGACGGGTCCAGTACAAACCCGCGTAACGCTTCTTGTTGATCAACAAATACGGGTAGTAGACCTTTTCAAACTCCAACTTGATGGGGTTTTTAAACTTGGTGGAAACGTAGTCTGCCGCCTCCTGGCCAAGCTCCATGCACTTGGCGATATCCTGGTGGCCAAACTTGACCATGACGGAGTCTGTATCGCCGTAAATGACGTCTGCGTCGTGCTCGTACCCGTTTTGCTTGGAGTACCGTTTAATCACCTCCTGTTTCGTCTGCTCAATCATGACTCTGCCAAAGGCTGTAGTGGAGGAGGAAATGGCCAAACACGGGAGTTTCCCGACCGTGGCTCCTGTGAAACCATACACGGAGTTTGCCGAGATCTTTAGCGCAAGCTGCCGACCATTCAACACGTCCTTTTTGAAGGGGTCCGTTTCCTTTTTAAGATCGGCTTTTGCCTTTTTTCTAGCCAGAAGCAACTCATTGAGAATCGTGGGAAGAATGCCCTTCCGTTTCGTATCCTTTACGAAAAAGTCCCCGTTTGGCGTGCGTGTATAGTCGTCTTCCGTCAATCCAAACGCTCTGATACTCTGCTGGCTCAAAAGAGTCGTGTAGCACAAATTGTGGGCCATCATGATTGATGGGTACAAGGAGGAGAAATCGAGCGTTGCGATTGGCATATCGTAGTAGCCTCTTTTGGGCTCGATCACAGTGGCTCCCTCGTAGTCCTGGTCCATTCCCTCGCTCTTCATGTTGGGAATGACAATATCGTCTTGCAAACACCGGCGAAAGAGCTGCGAAATCACCTTGATTTGTTGGCCCCGCGCAAGCAAGTACGAGAACGGCACACCAGTCACACGGGCCATTTCCGTGTAGTTGACAAGACACATCAATTTCTCTAGCAATCGGAGTGGCAAGTACGCATCCTTCAAGCAGTAGACCGCCAAACGCCGCCTCGTCTCCTTATTACCTGCCTGGAGATCTGCAATGATGGAATGGTGGACGTCCTCCTTCTGTTCATTCAAGAAATGGGCCGAAACCGAGTTCAAAGTGTACGAGCGAAGCTTGTATTCACGCTGGCAGAACTGGAGGAGGTCCAATTGCATTCTTCCGTCGATGTTGACGACCTTGTTTTCGCGCGTTCCATAAGCCTTGGAGCTGAAGAGCGAGTCCTTGACCTCCTGGCGAACCGTTTTCAATCTGCCGAAGTACGGAAAGTCCTTGATTCCCAAGGCCTTTGCCCTGTCCAAGAGGTACGGGAGATCGAAATTCGCAATGTTGTAGCCGATAATGACGTCCGGGTCGCACTTGACAATGAAATCACGCCAATTGCGCAACATCTCCTCCTCGGTCTCGTTCTCAAAGATCTGCGACCCGATAATAGGCGCACACGACCCCACCGTGAAGACGTTTCTTACAAACGGCGTTGCTTCTCCGTACCGCGTCACGACATTTGCGATCTGGATCACCGCATCGTGCTCGGCCTCGGGAAAAATGCCCTTGCGGCCCGTGCACTCGATATCAAACGACATGATGCGCAAGGGCGCGATCTTGAGCCACTCCTCCTCACTGGGATGCGAAATGAGGTCCCGGTAATCAATCAGGCACTCGATCTGGCACGTGGAGACCTTATTTTGCGGGTCCTCCATCTTGTACTTCCCCCTGGGGAGCGTGATCCACGACATTCCGGTGATTTTACAGTCCACCATGAGCCGGAGAAGATAGTTGATGTTGTCGTAGGAAACGCATTTTGAAAACAAGTTCTCAAAGGCGATTTCGCCCTTCTCAAACGCCGTGCGCAACCTCGTGATGTTGCGCGTGTTGTCTGCGTAAATCTGGAAAAACGGCACCTTGAGGTTGTTGTTGTAGCCCCAGATCAGCTCCTTGAGCTTGATTTCAATGTTCACGAGGCCCTGGTACCGCGATCTGATGTATTCCTTGAACGAAACCAAGTGGTCGTCCTTGTAGAACCCCCGCGGGACTGGCACGTAAAAGTAGTGGACAAAGCCCGTGATGCTGCAAAGAACAGAGTTGCCTTGCTCGGTGACGCCAAAAAACCGCGCTATGGTGTCGTTTTCACGCGTGCTCTCCTCGGCATCGAGCTGCTGGAACACCACATCGCTCGTGGCGGGATCAAAGCCCGTGAGGGGCGGCCGGTCCCAGCTCTGGTCCTCGATCTTGGCGTCGATCGAAAGAAGCTCGTTCTCAAACACAGACGGCTTGGGTTTCTTTTGGGACGCTGGGGGGGACTGAGATCGTTTCATAAATAAAATACACACTACACATACACATACACACACTAAATACACCTATCGATCATTACTCTATTCATATACACACACTTATACACCTATCATTTTCTATTCATATACACCTTATTCACATACTCTAATACTTCACATCTATCATTAATAGTTCTATACACCCATACCTAATCATTTGCTTCCTGAGGAATCGGGGACCTACTAGATAGTCTTGCAAATGACGATCGATTTACCGCTAGCCCCAGGTCCTCTGGCTTCCCTTTTAGTCACCATCTATGCTAATCAACACTCGGATCGGTTGATACTCATCTGTTACGCGTTTACACATACTATACATTATATCCACAGACTGACTCCATACTATAACTCACCTACTATACGTTTATAAACTATGCACTCATCTACACTGATATCATGGATATTACTCGTTCTGGTGATTCAATAGGGGGAATGCGTCAAGGAGACTAGAGATCATTGCTCATATATCTGGATGAATCACGTACACTATATATAACCACTAATACACCTACAATATGAGTACCAAATTACAGTACCAACAGTACCAAATATACAGTACTATACACATACGCTAATATATTAATAGCATCTACTAATATACACTATATACCAACAGTACCATACACATACGCTAATATATTAATAGCATCTACTGATATACACTATATATCAACAGTACCACAACAGCACTACACACTTACTATGACTAACAGACATACAGATCATACATCGCTGAGTGATGAATATGAGGATGATGGTCTATTTGATTTTGATGGTAGATAATCCATTCTCCTTTCGATGGTGTAGATAATACATTCTCTCTTTCGATGGTATCTCTAATTCTGGTGTATTCTCCTTTCTATGGCATCTCTAATTCTGGTGTATCTATTCTCATTTCTAAGATTCTCTAATTCTGGTGTATTCTCCTTCTATGGTATCTCTAATTCTAGTGTATTCTCCTTCTATGGTATCTCTATTCTGGTGTATTCTCCTTTGGTATTTCTCTGATTCTGTGGCGATGATGTCATGATGAGGGCTCTATTCTGGGTCACATTGGGACGCGTCGCGCAACGCGTGTATTACGTAATGCTTAAAAAAAGAGGTAAGCACCATTTGGCAGCCTCTGACTGGCTACAAAAACAAGTTCCATTGTTCTTGTTCCATTGTTTTTGTTCCATTGGAGTTTTGTTCCATTGGAGTTTTACAATGCAATACAAGTCCCTCAAGAAGTACCATTTAGGAATACATTAACGATCAGTGATTTCGAAATCTGACCTAACCTGGGTTTTTATTGCTTACATAGGGGGGTTCATTTGTCCCTAAATAGTGGCTACAGTACCCGCTTACATAGGGGTATGTTAATCCTATTATTACATGGCAGTATTGTTGGTTCTTGGTATATACTTGCCTGCCATGTGGTAGATTAAGAGTCAGAGAATTGATTTTTAAGTAGGTCGTTGCCAGTTGTTAACTAACGTCTTTCAGGTAGAACGGTCCTATCACCTTTTAGGTATAAACTAGCTACACCACACCACTTACAATTGTTAGGACATATCGATGTAGGTTGAAATGTAACCCTCCTATCCTAAAGTTCTCTAATGGTAAATGTTTAGGAAAAGACCTCAATGTTCACTATGAGAATCAGAGAATTCAATAAATTTACTCTCTAGCATTCAGAAGAATAATTCCTTTATGGTAGCAATCTTTCACCTATTTTGCTCCTCAATGAGCTGCTACTTGACTATTATGAGAAGAGAACTGAAGTTGATTCGCTAAGCTTACTAGTTCTCCTATAGCGAGCAATCATGTAGCGAGCGAAGCGAGCTAATTGAGTAATTATAATTGCGGCAAGCTTATCATTCACTACAATCGATTTCAAACATCGGCTGCTTGAGGACTAAGACGCAAATAATAGTGATCACTCCCAGCGAGTAGATAATCTCAACCATTGATTAATCGAGTGATGGCAAATCAGCAAACGAGTCATACCAGCCTCAGCCTCATCAACGTTTCTAAACATTAGTCACTTTATCACTCCATGTGTTAGTCTAAATTAACCAGGCAAAGCGAGATTAATGAAGACTCTCAAATTATGAATCACTATCTAAACTTTTCACTGATTATTTTGATCCGTTCTGATCTGGAACCGAGCAGAGGAGATTATTTACTCCTAATCAAGACTCCTAATGTTGTTTTTAACCTGGCTCAATTAATCTAGACTCATGTTTGACACCTACCACTTCATACGCAATTCAACTCAATTCGGTATTCAAATTTCTGCCTATCAACTTTCGGTAGATAGAGGCCTACCAAGATTATTATAAAGAACTCATTCACTCATTTGTACTTGGATCTGTTGTATAGTGCTAGATCTACTGTAAGTAGTTTTATTCGGTAACGGGAATAAGGGTTCGATTCCGAATATTCTCTTACAAGGACAAAATACTGTGACACGACTCTTAATGCCACGCATACTTGAAAAGTTCAGAGCACCATTAAACTGAGCAAGCTAAGCTGAAGGGAGCCTGAGAACGGCTAACACAGGAAGGCAGCAGGCGCGCAAATTACACAATCCCGACACGGGGAGGTAGTGACAATAAATAACGATGGGAGCCTTTTTGGTCTCGCAAGATGCGGGGCCTTTTTGGTCTCGCCTGAATGAGTACAATGTAAATACCTTGACGACAATTGGAGGGCAAGTCTGGTGCCAGCAGCCGCGGTCCAGCTCCAAAAGCGTATATTAAAGTTGTTGCAGTTAAAAAGCTCGTAGTTGAACTTTGGGTGTGTACTTCGGTGCGTACTGACCGGCACGCACCTTTCCTTCTGGTTTCGGAGCAGGACGTTTACTAAGCAGGCAATTTGCTATATTAGCATGGAAAAGGAATAGGACAATGTTCTATTTCGTTGGTTTTCAGTGCCGTGATTAATAGGGATAACATTTTCCAGAGCACCGATCAATACAGCCAGTCTACATCACCTTTTTATCCTATCAACGCAGCTAAAACATCTCAGCATAATCTTTCTACTCTACATGAAGACACCATTACACCACTTTTATTCTAGCCACCACAATGTATATGATTCATCCAAGGACAACCAAACCTTTCATGTGAGCCAGGATTTATTTGTGGGCTTTTAGTAGAAAGGTGTCCAATCTTTCAATATGCCTCTGCTCACATTAGTCCTATTGACTTGTCGCAATACCTTCGAGTAGCTTTATTCTGTCCTTCACTGAAAGTAACTCGGGAGAACCCCTTTCCTCCCTTGCGACATCTCTTGAAACCTTTTTGAGTTGAATTCCAAAAGTCATAGGTGGTCCCTGTTTTATCTTGAGAACCTTCTTTTTGAATTCCAGGTTCTCGGAGCTGTCTGTTAAAGCTTTGATCAAATTTGCCTGAGAATCTTGGGCTTTCTTGATCACGGCAGGAGAAATAGGTTTCTCTTCCACAACAGGCTTTTCAGGGCCTTTTTGTATTCGCGAGACTTGCACTTTAATCTCGGGAGGAGTGCTTAATTTCATCTTCCGGACAGCCTTTTTGAACTCCAGATTCTCGGAGGTATCCGTCAAGCAGCTCATCAAATTAGCCTTGTTCTCGTGTGGGCTGTTTGCCAGAATGCGAGGAACAAATGGTTTTCTGCTCCTCACTGCGGCCTCGGGAATACTGTTGTGTATTCTTGAGCTTCTGCCCTGCACCTCTGGAGAGCTAATCTTCATTCTCCGAAGGGCCTGATTGAACTCCAGATTCGCTGAGGTATCCATCAAGCTGCTCATTAAATTCGCTCTATTCTCATAGGCAATTTCAGCCACGATTGGAGGAATAAATGGTTTCTTTTTGACTTCAGGAACACTGCTCTTAATTACAGGGTTTCTGACCTGTACCCGCACCTCCAGGATAGGTTTAAGTTTCATCTTTCGGCGAATCATGCTGATTTCCAGATTCTCGGAGGTATCAATCAAGCTGCTCATTAAATTGGCTTGATTTTCAACGGCAGTGTTGGAAGGAGCACATGATCTCTTTTTGCTCCCCTCAGGACTACTCTGTATTCCTGAGTCCCCAAAATCCACACGTACCGTTTTCTCCAGAAGAGAATTGAGTTTCATCTTCTTTATGGTCTTCTTGAATTCCAGATTCTCGGATGGATCTGAAATAGCACCCAACAAAGCAGCAAAATTATTCTTGGATGCTTCAAGGGGGTTCTCCCCATTCTTTTCTAGAGGAGACTGGACATCATTCACAGGCTGGCCATTGGCCTGATCGTCCTTTTTATGGAGATCTTTGGGTGTATCTTCCTTCTTTTCTGGAAGAGACTGGACATCATTCACAGGCTGGTCCTTAGCCTGATCGTCCGTTTTATGGAGATCTTTGGGTGTATCTTCCTTCTTTTCTGGAAGATACTGGACATCATTCACAGGCTGGTCCTTAGCCTGATCGTCCGTTTTATGGAGTTCCTCTTCCTTCTTTTCTGGAAGAGACTGGACACCATTCACAGGCTTAGCCTGATCGTCCACTTCGAATTCCTCCACCTCCCCAATTGGCTCTTGCACATTTTCGCAGCCATTGAGGGTTGCATCCAAAACATCCAAATCGGGTAATTCTGGATTGGGTAATTCTGGATTTTCATCCAAAGTCTGAGGTTCCAAGACTTTTGGAGAGATGAAATCAGCGATTATCAGCGCATCATCCAAGTTTGAGAACCCCTGGAACAAGGGCGTATTGTTAACATCCACCGTGACATTAATATCTTTCTGGGGCAATTCCCCGAGCCAGCGCTCAAAGCTTATATTCTTGAACACATCTTGAAAGGTAACCTCGGTCTCCATGGGTGCAGGAGTTTGGGAGGGCATTTCTATCAAGATCTCCAACATAGCCTTCTCCCTGTAGTAGCGGTCTTGGTAGGAGTATGGGGTGTCCCAGTCGGTTGGAATGTACCATCCGTACTCACCCAAAGCAGGATACAATCTCTCTGAGAGGAATATCAAGTTCAATTGGAGCATCTGAGGATCAGCCAAGTTGATAAACCTCATATTGAGCCCTCTCGAAGCATCCATGGGGACAAATAAAAGATCATCTGGGCAAATTGAGCGAAAGAAAGCCTGGGTATCAGTGGGTCGGTAGCCAAACTCCTTCATCACCTCAATTTCCGTAGCAGCAGCAGGGTCAGTTTGCCATGGGTTTGGGGGAGTGAAGAATACCCATTCATTCAAGGGTTTTTTGCCCTTAAACTTGCGGAAGGGAGAGGAGAAGGTAGATCTCAAAGTAGAAGCGGAGTTTTTAAGTCTTTGACGGGCCAATCTCGTCTGGCGTTTGATGCGCCAGAGAGCGACAAGGGACTTGCTATCAGGGGCAAAAGGGGGGGCCAAGGGGCGATACGCATCGACCATATCACCTCTGGAGCCTCCGTGATTGAACATGGAGTCGGCAGAGGAGAGCGCGGTGTAGTTTTGCATAGAGGAAAAAGCTTGCATGATTTGAGAGTAGTTTGTGAATTAAACCTTGGGTGCAAATTCGGCTCAATTAATGTGGCAAATTCTGTGCACAAACGCAAATCAAAATAATACGGAAGGACTATGAGGTTTGGTTATTGAGGTAATAATATACATGAGAAGTCAGGGGAAGTCTAAGGGTGAGTCTTGAAGAGCACTAACATATATGCCACGAATCTAGTCCAAAATGAATCCACACTGTGTACAAAATGTCCCTAAAGTGTGCACAAATGGAAATTTACCCGCCGGATTATCACGTGTATTCATAGAACATGCAAAAATTTAACCGATACTTCCATTTCTTCCTTATTCCGCTTGTCATCCTTGTATTATCCGGTGATGTAAATGAAAGCATTCAATAGCGAACAGTTACTTCTAAGTTTGAGGAAACACTAGCCCATCATACCCAAAAATGATACCCTGCGGTTGAAGCAGAAGACAGTTCATTTTATAGTGAAGGTGGAATTCAAGTCTTGAAGCCTTGGATTCCATCAAGGTGTTCGGCCTAGTTGCATAAAGTATGTCTACAGGACTTTTGATGACCTTCACTATTTGATTTTTCATTCATTACCCATATTTCATCTCTTATCACTGATATTTTAGAGTACTGTTTGTATTGGACTATCTTGAATATCACTAGATCTGTTACCTAAAGTGATCAATGGCTGCAATTTCCTAATTCAGAATGTTGCAAAATACCAAAAACGGAATAAGATCAACATGTGAAATTCTCAACGCTCCTACAGAGAGTACATTTACTTTATTATCTAGCAGATTAACCAACGAAGAAATCTTAATGCGAGTCTCAAAGAAGTAACCATTTCTTTGGTAACTCGGATGTTCCTTCTACACTGTCTTGGAGAAGTCCAGCTTCACAAGCCTCAAATCAAAATGACCCCTAGGCCAGAGATTTTCCATGAGAGAGTATTAGGGACCACTACCCAGAAACTCACACTCACACCAGTGCATAAACATAGCATCCTCCCTTTTCCATAAACCCAATGACAAACGTTTTTATCATTCGCCGACAGGGTCTAAAACTAGGCAAAGATCCCTCTAAGACTTCAGAAATCTTAAACGATAGGTGTTGGTCAAGAGACATTGTTTTCCAGAGTACTTCGCCAAAGTTCAACCTTCCCCAGAAAATGAACAATGTTCCGGATCCCTGAATCCCGCGACCTCCATAGCAAGACCTCAACTATCATTTAAAACAACCTAATTCCCTCAAGCATCAACGACATTGAGTCATCTTAACCTAAAAATACAAACCCCACAAGTGTGGCTATGATCCTAGAGAGGGCTCACCCGGTGTAAAACCCTCATTACAAGGCTTTTCCGCCGGGTGGTAAATTTGATCAACCTCGCTTGACCAACGCAAGATGCGGCATTGGCTGGAAAAGCGCCGAACAATTATTGCAATTGACCAAGAAACGCAAGCGACGAGTGAGATAACTCTCGTCTTTTTGCCTTTTCCAGTTATCTTTTGGGGATGAAACCGGAGAGGGTCTTTTTGGCTTGGGAGACTTGGCCGATAAGAAACCGAAAATGGTCTTCTTTTGAGATTCGGATGGCCTGGTCCTTTTCTCAATCGGCGAATATTTGAAGTGAAGATGACGTCATACTTCTATATTCAAATTTAATCAATGATTATACTTCTACAATAGATAATCAATTTAAACAGCATAATTATGATTATACTTGTTGATAATCTGTTAAAACTGGATACTCATTCCGAGTTGCCGGTGGGCGTTGGTGTGGCTGAGTAACTCACAAAAGAGTACTCAGCGGAATGTTAATACTGATGATAAAGGGTTACAATATTGGAAATAACCCGAAACAACAACAGCCACATATTCGGGCTAGGTTATTGTTTCTGGCAGGGAACCCATTGAGGAAAGTATCACAGCACAGGATATACTATCCGTGTTTACGTGCGTTTACGCTCGTAGTTTAGGAACAAATGTCTCAAAGACATTCCCGTGAAGTTAATATATAACTGGCTGGTGATTAGACAAAAATAGGTGCACTTCTGTCTGATCTCGATCAGCCAACCCCTGCTATTTGGTGTAGAATTTCAGACAAAAAAAGATACTTACCCAGAGACTAGTTTGAGATGCCGTAGCTACCAGGGTAGAGAAATTGACAGCTTGAGGATTTGATGAACCTTTTTATGAGCCGACTTTGAGCCTCTATTATTTCTTGGTGCCTAAATATTTAGGAGCGAAGCGACTAAATATTCATCGATATTAGTGATATATACTTGGTTTACCGGAAAAGGGAGTGAAAGGTTCGTGTTCACATTTCCCGCTTTGCTTGTACCTTTTCAATTGTACATTTGATTTTTACTCGCTTGAAAATCGCTTGTATTCACAATTTCACATTGTTATCACCATCCCCATTACGAACGCCCACAATTTAACACCTATAGGCTCAAGCTGAGTAGAAGTGAACATTATCTGGAACCAAGGTTTAAATGAGCAATATTCTTTGACATGATCTATGTATTTGTGTCATTGGCCACACCTTCCCAATCAGGCAATTTACTGACACTGTTTTTTGCAACCATTTCAAATCCCGGAAACCATTCTCCCTGTCATGCTGTGAACTCACCGGTTTACGACGTATTTTCGCCTAAGCCACTACAATTGTATTGACGATTTCTTGAGAAATCGATTAACCAAGTCTCATAATCAAATTCACATTCCACTCGCTTCACACTCTCTTACTCTCGCCATATTGGACAAGGTCATATGACTCTTTATCCAAGTACTTTACCCGATCGTCTCTGTCTCTGAGGCCAGAGACGCGGATAAGCGATTCAAGTAACTCCAGTAAGTCCGTAAACGACTGTCCATCTTTGGTCTCTTCCTCATATGAATTTGAGAGCCATGTTAGCATCTCCTCCCTCTTTCTTGGGGGTGCGGCCGAGTATATTCTGATTACAAAGAAATTCAAGTAGATTATGGTAAAGTCCCGCCCATATTTAATGATTCCATTGAGATTTTCACACGCCTCTTCAATGCTTGGTTGAATTGAGAAGGTATAGTCTTTTGTGTATTTAATCCACAAGCAAAGCGAATGAGAAATAACTTTTGCGTTCACACGATACTTCGAAACTAGCTCATTTTTTGTATGAATATCCACCGCTTGTTCATGGAAACCACCGTTTGTATTCATCGCTTTTCCCGTAAAAGTTTTACTCGTAATCGCTTCGGTTGTGTCTACAATGTTGAGACCATGATACAACAGCCCTCACAACAGTTTAAACAAGCCTGATGAAAAAGAAACCAGAGTTAATAGGGCTTCATACATAATCGGCATACTTGTATCCAAAGCACGGTGTACCAATAGGTGTAATATCAACCCCCAATCATGACTCTTAATTTGACATATGCACCTACACAGATCCCATCAAAACGACTACCAGTGGCTAGAATTCACCAATCGCTCGTGAATACTATTCGCCATGCTGCTACAACTATGGACGATTTCTGTGAAGTGACTCGCTAGCGTGCTACAATTATATGTACAAGAAATCAGCTTGTTTGTATTCAGATTTCACGAGCAAAGCGAGGGAAATCTCGTTTGTATTCATTTTTTCGAACGAAGCGAGAAAAACTAGCTCTTTTGTAATACCGATTTCCCGAGCAAAGCGAGGGAAAAGCTCATTTGTATTGTCCGATTTTCCCTCGCTTTGCTCGGGAAAATCTCGTTTGAGTTCATCTTCTCTCGCTTGCTTGGGAAAATCTCGTTAGTATTCAATTTCCCTCGCTCTGATCGGTAAAATCTCATTTGAATTCAATTTCCCTGGCTTGCTCCGGAAAATCTCATTTGCATTCATTTTCTCTCGCTTCGCTCGAAAAACTAGCTCTTTTGTAATACCGATTTCCACTCGCTTCGATCGGGAAAATCTCGTTTGTATTCGTTTCTCTCGCTTCGCTCGAAAAACTAGCTCTTTTGTGATACCTATTTCCTCTCGCTTCGCTCGTGGAAACCAATTCAATTGTACACTCGAGTTTCCACTCGCTCTGCTCGTGGAAACTCGTTTGTATTCAATTTCTCTCCCTTCGATCGGGAACATCACATTTGTATTGTCTGATTTTCCCGAGCAAAGCGAGGGAAAATCTTTGTATTCAATTTCCCTCGCTTCGCTCGAAAAACTAGCTCTTGTGTAATACCCTTTCCACTCGCTGCGCTCGTGGAAACCTTTCAATTGTACAGTCGAGTTTCCACTCGCTCTGCTCGTGAAAACTCGTTTGTATTCGATTTCCCTCGCTTCGCTCGGGAAATCTACCACCCCTTTATCGGCACCCACACATCCACCACCCTCCCCCCCTCCATCACAAAAAACCACGGGTGCAACCCACACACAATACACGCATGCTGTGGCACAATCTCCACCCTCTCGCCAATCCCAAGCTCCTCCCCCCCCGTAAGTATTCCATGCTCCTGGCTCACTCTCCCCACTCTCCAGTTCGTTCCCTTGACCTTCCCAAACCCCTCTATCGGTCCCGTTTCCCTTGACAACGCCAAACAGCCCGCATTGATCAAAAGCTCCTTGCGCTCTGGATACGACGAAATCACCTCTGCCAAGAGCGAAATGGCCACGTTTTCTTCCGCCACACACCCCGTGGCGACCTGCTGCAAATCGCAACAGCTGTAGTTACCCGCGTGCAACTCCAACCGGCCCCGAAGCCCCCATTTCTCCACCTTTTCCTTGGTCAATAGCTGCGAGGCGTGTGCTGTAGGCGTTGCGCCCACCGAAAGCACCAAATCAAGGCTTCCATCCATCTCTAGAGCGATTTTGGCGGCCGTATTTACATGCTCAATCTCAGTCTCTAGAAGGCTCTGCGACTCAGCCATGGATTTCGACCCGTACGAGTGTCCAGCGTGGCAATAGAAGCCAAATAGGCCTACACACGGCAGCTTCACCGCATATTCAATCAATTCCGCGAGGTATGGCGACTCGAGCGCCAACCCAGCACGATGTGTACCCACGTCGACCTTGATAAACACGCTCCACAGCCCCCCGTGGGCCTCCAACACCCGCAACTGCTCGATATTATCCACCATGAGCCTCAAGGGCACGTTTTTTGCCAACTCGGCCAACTCCCCAACCTTCAGCGCAGCCAAGGGCAACCCATAGAGAATGTCGTCCACCACACCGGCCGTGACCAACGGCATCAAGTGCCACGCCTCCGCCGTGGTGGAAACAACAACGCGGCTGCTCTTGTGGGCCGACTCAGAGCCCAATTGGATCCGCGTGCCTTCGCGCGTCTTGTGGGTTTTAACATGGACACGCAACTCGGCCCCGATCTTGGCCGCGTTCGCGAGCATGGCGTTGCTATTCGCGGTAAAGAGGCCCCGGTCGATGAGAACACTCGGCGTAGGGAGTTCCGATGGGGTTTTCTGCCCGTAGGCCGCGACAAGCGCCTGTTTATCAGGGAGGCAAATGAATTCAGCAGGAAACGGCATGAATAATTGATCACATATCAAAACTACATGATGCCTACCCTATGAATATGAATATGAATATACGTGAACATGATACATTATTAATATACGTGACATTATACACTGAAATACGTGACATTATACACTGAATATACCTGACATTAATGATACTGTTGGTTCCTACCAGAAAATCACAGGCGTCGTACCACCATCTTCAGGGCACCAAACCTGATAAGGTAGATCGAGTGGCGAATATCACCTGAAGGTGGGCATTTACTACAACGAATACACTGTCTTATATAGCTTATATAAGAGATAGTGAAGTGACAAGGTCATACAGATTATCCCATAGACTACTTGATAGAACCTGTCGATACCGGGGGCTACCAGGCACATACTTATTAACAGATACACTGAATATACGTGACATTAATGCACTATGAATACAATAATTCTACACAATCTACAACATAAATGCATTAGACACATGAACAATAATGCACTATGAATACAATAATACTACACAATAAATACATAATACTACAAATAAATACATACCACTTTCAATACACTTAACAATTAATGGTGTTACCTTTCAATGAAGAGTACCAATGAATAGGCTATGACCATTTACAATATGGATAATGAATACCAGAAGAATTACCAGTAGACTATGAATGCTACGACTGGTTTTAAGGTTTAATGATGCAGATGTGTACTGTGTGCACGTGCCCATGATCAAGTGCCTTAATCCTTGCAATTCTCATTCTGCAACCCAATCAATGGCTGCTATTCCCAAAATAGGCTTGAATGATAACTACAAACGTGTACGTCAATACTGGATCAGTTAGATTGTATATACTAGTCAATGAATAGTCTCCATGTAACAATTGTTGTACGCAGCCTCCGGCAGTATCGGTTGAATTACCATCCAGTCAAAATAATGAACCTTTCTTGATCTCTGTGGAGTCAATGGGAGAAAATATGGGTTCTTTATATTATTTCTAGCTTAAACATCTACACCCTAATTACCCCACATTTCACACATTATTGGGGAAATAGTGTAATTTATTACAATACGAAAATCACACCATTGTACAGAACTAGCCTTGATATTATATAGAGATTTATATCCCCGACATTTCATGTGAACCTATCCACATGTACATCCAGATAAGCAACACATATCTCTGGACTTGATCACTCGATAAATTTTCTTCTCTGAACCTGTTTTATTAATCACTTCGCTCGTTGATCTATGGTGCGTTTCCTCGAAGTATATCGAAAAAGAGTTTACAGAGGTCTGGAAATCTAAAGATAAAGGCTTTCCTAAAAAACCTTATCAGTACGCTTGGAAAGAAATTTTTGCAGTACACTTCGTTTTGTCACTCGATTGCAGTGATGCCCTTCATGAATATTTGTCATTAGCAATTCACCCTGCCATAGTGGCAGAATCGAGTTCAGACGGAATTAGTCCTTTAAACATTCCAGTTCCTAGATCTTTTTCATCTCCGTATTTTCCCAAACTCGGTGGTTAATATGGGAAGAGGTCCAGTTTCCAGTTCCTTCTGACTCATTAGAACCCAAAAACAGAATTGTATCGTTTGAATTAACTGCAAGAGTACTGGATACCAGGGAATTCAGAACCCGTGTATTGATAGATATAAACAAGACGGCATCTCACAGAGTGAGATAGCATAAAAATTGGAGTTCATCAATGGGTAACACCAATAGAGTAGAATATGATGAGGTTCAGGTTTCTTAGCCAATAGGGCCTATACAGGACCACAAAATGTATTTCTGGACCACCTATTTTCGATAAAAAACAATCCTGGCTACACTAATCATTACAAGGAAGTCTCAGTGGTTCGAAAAATGCGTTGCCCAATGCTGCTCACAAATATTCTCACAAATATTCTTACAAATACTTCTTGCATGTTCTCAATGATTTTTTTGAGTGAATGACAGTCACTTGCTCTACGCACTCTAATGGTTATTTAATTACTCTGGATTAATATCGTATCCTATGCTCGGGAATATCCATAATAATCCATTTTCACAATTTTATCGCATAGATAATCGATGGCTCTCAACAGGCATTAGGCAGGTCCTCAAATCCATCACAACTAGTACCTACCCAAACCACCACTACACGAATTCACTAGCCATCTCGTAAATAATACAAATCAGCTACAGAGTCACGAGCACAAATCAGCTAAGAAAATCTAATTATACCCACACGAATTAGCACAGAATCTCATTAAATCACCCACCCACTTTTATACCAAATAACACACCAGTCTCATCCTGTACAAATCTGTTCCTTCAAATTTAAAGTTTCCATAACTGAATTGAGTTAGCGTGATGTTCCTAACCAGGTACAAGGCTATCTATATCGTCGGGTCTACAATATTCAGTCATTACTCAGTATTTCATAAACACCGATCGTACGATCGGATAAGCTCTATTGGGGTCCCACTGAAAGGGTAGTCATATCAATATGTCAATCACTCATTGGAAACATAATCGTTGAAATGAATCCACCAGACCAGACACTAATCATATCCCAGACACAAAACGATGATGCATACTCGCTTAAGCGGTGTAGTCACGCTGATATGTCAATGCACGAGTGGCACGGAAAAGGTGCAGGAAAACAGCCATTCCATCACAACAGAGTTATTTCCACAGTCTCGATTTAACGACCCTCGAAAAACCGGGCTCAGTCATGAATAGCCGAATGAGGCCAAATGGCGGATCGCTATCGAAAGAATGCTAGCTCAATTGAAGAGCTGTATTCACGCTCCAGTAATAATCCAAGGTTTGTTCGCTCATCACTCATATATCAACTAATAGCAAGGTCTTTTTTGTCATTTACGCACCATGCCATTAAGATACAGACCTATAGGTCCAGCGAAAACAGCCAGCGATATCAGGTTCATTTGCAAAAATATCGCAGTCCAAGCTATCTCATTAAAATCTGGCTGTGGCATCTGTGGTATCAGGGGTAGTTCGTTGTTGTCGTTACCATCTGGCAGAAGCTTGCTGTATCTATTGAGTTTCAGGATGATAGCAGAGGGTGTTGGAACTTTTGATGGACGCTGGTCTGAAATCCACAGCACCTGGGTCACGTGAAGGTCACGTAACGAACATGATCGTGATGCTCAGTTTGATCAGTGACGACCATAATCACTATCAACACATTAACACTCATCACACTTGTTCATTCAGTGTTGAGTGAATATTCATGATCAACACTGATAACACTGCTGCATGATATTGATGATAACCTGAAAACATTCGCTTCGCTCATGTTGCAGTGCTGATATTGTTTCAAGGCTAACAAGAATGAACAACACTTCGCTTCGCTCAGTGTTTCGCTTCGCTCAATGTTGATATTCATGGACAACACTAAACAACATTTCGCTTCGCTCAATGTTGAATATTAAAACGGTCAACACTGACCAACACTTCGCTTCGCTCAGTGTTGGTCATTGTTGTGTAGTACCATCAACCTACTCTCCGTCACACTCTTATTCCCCATCAGCAACTGCCCCGGCCTCACATTCTCATTCAGATTGGTCTTCCTCACTCTCGGCATTATCCCCTGCTGAATCATCTCCTCGCTCTTAATCAGCCCCATCTTCAAGTTCTTTGTAAAGTCCGACTGCCGATTGGAGTTATTCTGCTTCAGCAACTCCTTCAACTGGTTGATATTATGGATACACTTGCTGATTGTTTGCACCAACAACTTTGGCTTCAACGGCTTCGACACATAATCATCCATGCCCTTGGCCAAGCTCTTTTCACGGTCGCCCAACATGGCGTGTGCCGTCAACGCAATGATTGGGGTTCTGAAACTAAGCGAATCGATGGGATTGCTCTTCTTTTCCCACGCACGGATCTTTTCCGTGGCCTCAAATCCCCCCATGACGGGCATTTGCACGTCCATCAACACCACGTCGTAATGGCTCTTTGTAATAGCCTCAAAGGCCTGGAGGCCGTTTTCCACCACCTCCACCTGGTGGCCCTGTTTCTCGAGAATGCGCACCGCGAGCTTCTGGTTCACAAGGTTATCCTCAGCAAGAAGAATCTTGTAGGAGATGCTCTCGTCAGAGTTTTGGGAAATGGCACGGCTTTCAAGCGCTGGAATAATGGCACTGGCGAGGTCAGATATCGTACACGGCGTGTTTCCATACAGCGAGATACCCAAATCAATACACACACGCATGTTCAACTCGGGAATCAGATGGTGGAGAAGCACCAACGGAATGTACTTGACCTCCGGCAAAAGACGCAATTTCTTTGCCGTCTCGATCGAGTCAATCATGATGATGTCGTACTTTACAGGCTCCGCCAACAGAGCGTCCAGAATGTTGCGCACAATAATGGGATGGAGCCCAAGCTCCACTATGCCGTCGCGAATCTCCCCAAGCTCTCCATCTGTATGTGCTGTCAGTACAAATAAAATGTAGTGGTTTGAAAACGGAAGGAGCTGGTCGGTCTGGCGCGAGTACTGGATCTTCAGGGGGGCCACGCTCACGGTAAAGTAAAAGTTGGACCCCGCTCCATAGTCACTGGTGACCCAGATCTCTCCGCCCATGAGATGGATCAACTGCTTGGAAATCAGCAACCCGAGACCCGTACCTCCAAACTTTCTTGTGGTCAGCCCGTCGGCCTGGCAAAACGTGTCGAAAATCAACCCGAGCTTATCTTTCTCAATACCTATACCCGTATCGCTCACACACACCTCCAAAAGAAGCTTCTGGGTGTCCTCCTGGGCCCTTTCCAGCTTCTTTACACTGACACTAACCTTCCCCACTTTGGTGAATTTGATAGCATTGCCCGCTAGATTGAGGATGACCTGCCGTAACCTAAACGAGTCGCCAATGAGGTTATCAGGAAACGAGCTGTCGCATTGGTACGTCAAGTCGAGGTTCTTTTCAATGGCCTTGACTGCCAAGGTCTTGAGGGCCCCAAAAACAGTTCCCCGGAGCGAAAAGTCAATCTGCTCCACCGTCATTCTATTCGCCTCAATCTTGGAGATATCCAATATGTCGTCGATAATGGTCAACAAGGAGTTTGCAAGGTTGTGCACAATCGAAAGCATTTCGCGCTGGTACTGCGTGAGCTCCGTGTCCAACAGAAGCTGCGTCATACCAATGATACCATTCAACGGGGTCCGGATCTCGTGCGACATGTTGGCGAGGAACTCACTTTTGGCGCTGTTGGCCAACTCGGCGGCCTCCCTGGCGGCCGTATTACGCTGGATCAGCTCCCTGAGATTGAGCACCATCTGGTTGATTTTCGTCTTCAACGCATCCATCTCTCCACTAGCTTCCACCGTGATGAAGCGGGTAAAGTCTCCGTCCGTGGCTGCGGCTGTGATTTGGGCAAACGCACGCACCTGGGACGTCAAGTTCGACGCCATGGTATTGACATTCAGCGTGATTTCCTTCCAGAGTCCATCCACGTCGCTGACCTGCGCCTGGATCCCAAGCTTTCCGTTGATTCCCACGTCCCGCGCCACCTTCAGCACCTCCAGCGCAAACAACTGCAACAGATCCACCATCTTGTTGATGGTGTTTTTCAACTGGAGAATCTCCCCTTGGGCGTGGACATCGATTTTCTGCGACAAGTCGCCGTGAGCAACAGCCGTCGTCACCGTGGCAATACTACGCACCTGGTTCGTCAAGTTGGTCGCCATTAGATTCACATTCTCCGTCACGGCCTTCCACGCACCCTCCACATCCTGGACATTGGCCTGGCCGCCCAATATTCCCAACGTTCCCACCTCCCTCGATAAGGTTGTCACCTCCAACGCAAAGTTCTGTAATCGGTCCACCATCTGGTTGATGGTCAACTTCAAGTTCAAAATCTCCCCTTTACAGTCGGCCGTCACCTTCTTGGATAGATCGCCTTTGGCCACAGCTGTCGTCACGTTGGCAATGTTGCGCACCTGGGTCGTGAGATTGAGGGCCATGGCATTCACATTATCGGTGAGCTCCTTCCAAATGCCCTCGACATTCTCAATGAAGGCCTGGCCGCCTAGAATCCCCAACACACCCACATCCCGCGCCACCTTCAGCACCTCAAACGCAAACGTCCGCAACTGGTCCACCATGGTATTGATGGTTCGCTGCAACTGGAGAATCTCTCCTTGGGCGTGCACATTGATTTTCCGCGAAAGGTCTCCTCGGGCAACCGCCCGCGTCACGTCCGCAATCTCTCTCACCTGGTTGGTCAAGTTGAGCGCCATGATGTTCACATTGTCGGTTAACGACCGCCAGATCCCCACACTGCCCTCGTTCTTGGCCTGGCCGCCTAGTTCGCCGTTGGCCACCTCGGTCGCCACTTTGGTGACTTCGTTGGCAAACGCCTGGAGCTGGTCCATCATGGTGTTGATGGTGATCTTTACCTTGAGAATCTCGGGGTCCAGCTCCACGGTGTGGATCTCAACCTTTTTCGAAAGGTCGCCCATGGCTACGGAGATGACAACCGTGCCAATCTCGCTGAGCGCCTGTTTGAAGGCTTTGTTGGCGCTTTTGCTCGTGTCGAGCTCGTTGCTGAGGTCCCGGATGAGGTTGTCCTGGTGGGTGATGTGTTTGAGGAGGTCATTTCGTATGGTGGGGTTGGTTTGGAAGATGGGGTGGGAAAGAACTTCCTGAATAGACATAGTTGAGTACAGCGAAGCTGTGCGAATGCCTTAATGAAGGAGGAAATTTGAGCACAGCTTGCTGTGCGAATACTTAATTGAGGAGGAAATTGAGCACAGCTTGCTGTGCGAATACCTCTTTAAGTTCGGAAAACTGTAAAACCTTATTAGTTGTCTGTACAGATGTACACTAATTAGTTTTTCTTGTACAGATGTACACTTATTAGTTTTTCTTGTACAGATGTACACTTATTAGTTGTCTGTACAGAAAATGCTACTAAGGTGTGCGAGCTACTTCTCTTGCTGTAATCCTCAGTAGTAGCTTCTTCTCTTGGCGTACTTCTCTATTGTAGTGCCACTAGCAGTATTTGTGGTACGTTGATAAAGTCGATAGGTCGATAGGTCGATAGGTCGATAGGTCGATACTAAAGATAGTAGTGAAGATAGTGATAACTGTATGTAGTCGATTACTGTATTGGTCGCTATTGGTCGATCTGTATTGGCACTGTATTGGCGCTATTGGTCGATCTGTATTGGCGCTACTGTATTGGCACTGTATTCGCTATTGGTCGATCTGGTCTATTCTCGCTACTGTATCTGTCCTGGTTCAGTAGTCGTGACCTATGTAGTGTAGTCTAGCGGTTACGTGACCTATGTAGTGTAGTCTAGCGGTTACGTCGATGTAGTAGTCTCGTGTGAGCTGTCGTAGCCTCTTATAATCCTGTATGTAGCGTGTACCGTGTCGATGCCGTATGAGTATGCTTGTATTAGTGTATTCTCGTACGAATGGTATGGTCAGTCCCTGAGTTTTTTTGTGGTTGTTATCGTTGGTTCTAAAAAAAGCCAGGGGAGATGACGTAAGCAGTAGGTAAGACAACACAAAACATCTGTAACGTATCGCCACGATTCTCATCGACAGATAACGAAGATGGTATAGAAAGCATGAAGAGGTATGGAATGGTATGGAATGGTATGGAATAGAGTAGATAGAGTATAGATAGAGTATAGAGTATAGAGTAGAAGAGTTGAGGTGGAGAATGTAGGGGAATGTACGACAATACAATACGGTCGTGTTGCCAGGGGCCTGTGATCGGATTGTGAAACACGAAGTGGGCTGTACAGAATAAACGGTGAGGGGCGATACCTGGCAACAATAGGCCACAAAGAGACAATAGCACGACAAACACGAACAAACACGAACAAACACGAACAAACACGAACGAAGTGAGTGTTTGAGGTGTTTGAATAGATCAGAATTAACGCGAACGAAGTGAGCGTTAATTACGAACAAAGTGAGTGTTTGAGGAGTTGAATGAATAGATCAGAATCACAACACTCACTTCGTTCGTGTTGAGGTGATTGAATGTTGAATAGATTAGAGTAACAACACGAACGGAGTAGTGTTTGAGGTACTTGAATTGATCAGAATTACAACACGAACAAAGGAGTGTTTGAGGTGTTTGATGTGTTTGAATGTTGAATAGACCAGAGTTACTACTGCTGTTAGTGAGCAGGTACTAGATTTAGGGTTCAAAGATGGAGAGCTTTTGATACTAAATAGACCGAAGTTACTACTACTGTTAGTGAGCAGGTACTTGATTCAGGGTTCAATGGAGAGCTTTTCATGGAGTTACTTGAAATAGGGTAGGCTCTTCTGTCATCATGCAAGAAGAGCCACGTGGTCACAAGTAGTTGTTCTAGTACAGATTGAACAACTATGTTCCCGGGTAGTACTGAACAGCTGTATTTCTAATTAGGGGCTATACATATAGATCCTTAGGAGGCATGTGTCATTGAAGTTCCTAATTAAGAAAAAAAGGCATGTCTGAAACATCCAGCAGAGATCTCGGTATATTCACCAATTTTCCCTTTCCGACGAGCAATGGCATACTGCAATGATGCGCAATACTACTATCTTGCACAATGTTCGACGAGTAATCTAAAACTGAATATTGTTAGTGAAAAGGTATTAGATTCAGGTTATTCAAAGGTGGAGAGATTTTAATGTTTAATAGATCAGAATTATAACACGAGCAAAGAGTGTTTGAGGTGTTTGAATGTTGAATAGATCAGTTACTGAATTTGCGAGCAAATTCAGCCTATTCAAACATGAGTGAGCTTTTAATATTGAATAAATCAGTTACTACATGGCGAGCAAGTATCAGGCTGTTCAAACATAAGTGAGCTTTTAGAGTTGATCAGAACACTACTTCGTTCATGTTAGTCTTTGAATATTGGCTCAGTTTAATGTAAAGCTCTAAGTGTCTGCTCAATAAAGAGAATGTCTCATGTTAGGCTTTCTATAGTTAGATTGAAAACGAGGTAGAGTGCAGAAGAACCAGAGGTGTTAAATGAGCCTCGGGCTGAACAGTTGAGATATTAGATGGGTTACTGATTTTCAAGACGTACGAATAGGGCATAGAGTGCCAAGGCAGGGTGTAAGTCCATATAACAGAATAGACTGTCGTAAATAGGTTAGCTGTGGAACGTCACGTGATCAATTACTGAACTGTATAGTGGGACTGAAGTCGCCTGGCGTTCCAGACTAATACGTTTATAATTCCTTGATATCGGTCACAAAAACCCCTATAGTGGTATTCCTAACAAGCTAATGCTTAACACTGTGCCTAATTATACCAGGCCATACTTATTGGTAGATGGGTTCTGACTCCCAAAGCTATACTGTTTCGATGAAATTTTGTCTGCTAATCTTAATTACTTACTAGGAATGCTGAAAAGGTCACGTGGTTGCTAGTAGTTCAGAAAATGAACACAAGTCACCAAATTTAAAGTAGTTGATTCGAAGATATCAGGACTATTTAAGCTTTGCCAATTTAAGGTAGTTATGTTAGGATATCTGGACTATTTATGCTTCCAAAGCAGCCGCCTGCGCTGGCGCGGGCCCTTAATAGAAGAACTTGTAATCTCCTAATTAAGTAATTCCCCATTGGGGGTGAGCCTGGGAAAATCCGGTAGACAATCCCCTGTTTCTTCACAACTAGATGGGGGTATGATCCTGCACAGTGTCTGGAACAGCTGTGGTTAAACACAGTCCATCAAATATTTATATTCCAACACTTTAAGGAACACACTACTACACTAGTTTACTACTTTTCTTAACCAATCTGATGGACTCCTGAAGTCTGGATAGGGTTACACTTTGAGAATAACGAACGAATAACGAACGAAGTGAGTTATGAGTGAGTTGTGAGTGAGCCATGATTATGATTGGGTTATAAATGAAATTTGAGTAGTTGTGATTATATTATGAGTGGTTTGCTTCTTCGAGCTTTAGACAACAGGTGGCTATATTATGACATCATATATCAATCGCTGTATCACTGGCATCGCGAGGGTGAGAAACTAGAATTCATATTTGACTAGCGAAGCGAGCTATCTAATAATTGATTTTACGAAGCCAGATGGGAACTTTCTGAATTATTACTGAGACTACCTCATTTTAGTACTGCACATAGTACCTTTTGGTTACTTCCCCTTTCGGTACTACGTTTTTGTTTAAGTAGTGTATATTCTTGAGATATCAGACCGTCCTAAGGTGTACGAAAAGCTATAATCAGAGAGGTCCACAATCGCTCATATATCACAAATTTCACACATTGGCTTCTTTATCAGATCTCATTCACAGACATGTTTATACCTGCTCATTTCAGTTTGTATGCCTTCTCTCGTTCGCTGATTCAGTGAGCGAAGCGAACTCGCTCATGCATTCACTCACTTCGCTGCGCTCGTTATATTCTTTTAGATGATCAGACTCACTCGCTTCGCTCAGTTCGTAAAAATATGACATGGAGGTCAAAACATCTAATGATTTGAGTTTCGAAGCTTCATCTCTGAATTGTCTTTTCATTTCGCTTCGCTAGTTGTGGCTCAGCTGATTCTGATCACTGGCACAAGGTAGTACATATGTCTGACATTACCTACATCTCCAGTTACAATTATGTTTATAACCGCATCCTATTTAATCAAACGGGCAGCGTCTATCGCTACCATTACAGCGTCCTATCGCTCTATTTGCAGCGTCCTATCGCTCTATTTGCAGCGTCCTATCGCTCCCTTCACCGAGAGTGTTGCCGAGTCCTGAGTGAGATGATAACCCAAAGAGGTTCTAGAGTCTTGTGGAAACATTCTGCCAGAGCAAGAATGAGCATGCCTGAACACCCTGGAATTGCCAACAATAGAGAGTTGATCACATATCCTTATGATCTTATGATCACATATCCTCATGATCTTATGATCACATATCCTTATGATCTTTTAATCACATATCCTTATGATCTTTTAATCACATATCCTTATGATCTTTTAATCACATATCCTTATGATCTTTTAATCACATATCCTTATGATCTTATGATCACATATCCTTATGATCTTTTCATCACATATCCTTATGATCTTATGATCACATATCCTCATGATCTTTATGATCTTTATGACCATATCCTTATGATCTTTGATCTTTATGCCCTCTTCAACATCCCTTAACATTTTGTATATTTCGTCCACCTGCATAACATACCCTGACTGCATCGATCATCAGATATTTACATTCAAGGCGATAATGGGAATGCTGTTAGATTAGGGCATTCTGAGTCAGCCTTCCTACTCAGACTATTGGGTGCTGAGGCTTATCTTCTACCAGGCTGAAAGAGCATAGCCTGTTTGATGAAGACTGAATAATCAATAACGATAGCACAGACTCTTGATATAATTTCGAATGTCTGAGTAGAGGTATATTGACACGTTTAACTGCACATGACAACTCTGATACCTTAGCATTTCCATGAGACTTTCATGAGTCCTGAGCAGAATACAGATAGACAACGTCTTGTGTCCTTTCTCGCCCATTCCAACATACTGGAGCCACTAGTACCCATGATTCAGGCAAGAATACAGTCTTGTACTGTAGAGCCTGGTCACAGCACCCTACCATAGCTGGTTCGCAGTATTTCACCAGGTAGACGATAATACAGAGTGTGTCTGTCATCCTAACAGACTCATACAGCCTCATACAGACGATTGACTGATTGGACGATTGACTCATACTGACTGATTGACTGATTGACAGATTTGACAGACTCATACAGGCTCATACTGACTGATTGACTGATTCTTCTGACTGATTTGACTGATCCTTCTGGTCGATTCTTCTGACTCATTAGTTGACCATTACTGACCTATTCTTTTTGACTCATTCTTCCCTTCTTTCTTCCCTTTTCTCTTCTTCTCTCCTCTCTTTTCTCTTCTTTCTTATCTCTTCTCTCTTCTCTCTTCTCTCTTCTCTCTTCTCTCTTCTCTTTTCTCTTCTTTGTTCTCTCTCCTCTTCTCTCTCTTCTCTCTCTCACAACAAATTCAAACTTTTTAGACGATCACAGTTTGGCATCGGTAACGATTCTGCGGCTCTCAACAACTCCTCGTCGACCGAAAACCAGCCGTGTGCGTCCTCAATCATATCCTCCTTCCTCTGGCGCTCTCTGGAGCACGTTTGGCGCAAGTTCAGAATGTACATCTCCTCCACCCCCCTATCGTACTTTCTGGCCTTTTTCGGGTTGGCTGCGTAGGACTTATCCACGTAGAACGGGACCTTGTGCTTTGGGGTCGTTCTCTCTATGCTGAAGCTCTTTGTTTTCACAAACGAGTGCTGTGGGAGCGAGTCTCCAGAAAACAAGTTGGATATCAACGGCACTAGCAAGAGCATGAGAATGGGCAACAACTGCCTCAAATTGTCCCAGAACAGGATCTCGGGCATCTCGTTCGCCCCGCCGGCCGTGTTTTGCTGTGGTCTTCTCCTACGTGCTTGTTGCTGGGCAAAGGGGCCCCCAAACCCCCCAAACGGCGATCCCCCATATGTCTGGAACGTGAACCCGTTGCCCCCAAACGTAAATGCCTGGTTAGGAACACCGCCACCGAAAAACATGTTGAAAAGGTCCTCTTCTACGCCACCTCCCCCAGCACGCTGGAAGCCAGCAAATGGGTTTACGTCATCGTTGGAGGCCCCAGCAAAGCGCGAATCGGGATCAGAGCCTGTTTGGTCGTAGATGCGCTTCTTGGACGGGTCGCTCAAGACGCCCCAGGCCTTGTTGACGTACTTGAAGGCTTCGGCGGCCCGTGGGTGGGGGTTTTTGTCGGGGTGGAGTTTGACGGCGAGTTTGCGGTAGGATTTCTTGATTGCCCCGTCGTCCGCGGTTTTCAGGACAGAGAGGATCTCGTAGTATTGGTGGGGTTTGTGGGAGAGGGTTTTTAGGACGATGGATTCTTGGTCTTTGGAAAAGGACATATATTAATTTTGAGTGAGCGAAGCGAACTCAAAATTATTAGCTGCTCATGAGCACATGATAGCACATGAGCCATAGCACATGAGCCATAGCACATGAGCCATAGCACATGAGCGAAGCGAATGTGCTATCTTGTATTTTGGTTAGCACACGAGTAATATGCTGTGGAGAGTTCGCTTCGCTCACTGCTCGCTAGAGATTTAGCTTATCGCTATCAGCTATGAGGTCACGTGACCAGAGGTAATGTTCAAAACTGAAGCTCCCGGAGTATAGATGTAGGATTGAAAATCCACTTGATAATATAGGTGGGGCCTACTTATAGGTGTTTTCCTATTGAAGCAAAGGTAGAAACACTAGCTTGGATCTGAGACGGCTTCGAATATGAGCTTCGATTATTTGAGCTTCGAATATTTGAGCTTCGAACGGAGTGAGAAGCGAATAATCAGGATTCATTAGCTTCGACTATATTTGAGCTTGGAGTGAGAAGCGAGTATATTCAAAATACATCGAGTTCCGAATGAGTGAAGCAATATCTTGACACTTCAGAATTCATTGAGCTTCGCATATATTTGAGCTTCGAACGGAGTGAGAAGCGAGTATATTCAAAATTCATTGAGCTTCGAATGTGAAGCAATATCTTGACACTTCAGAATCCATTGAGTTTCTATAATCTGAATAAATTGAGTTCCGAATGAGTGAATATCTTGCTACTTCAAAATCCATTGAGCTTATCTTCACCCTTCAGAATATATAGCTTGAAGTGACTATGTATAATTTGTTTCGAGATATCTTGATACTTCAAAATCTGAGCTTATCTTGATGTTCAGAATATGTTTCAAAGTGACCATGTTAGAATAATTTGTTTCAAATGAGTCGATAGGTCAATTAGTGCTCCGGTACCTTTCCCCATCCTCACATTCAATAGTTCTTCATATCCTCCTTTACTCACCAACTTAGGAACACCTAAATAAAGCTAATCAGAGTATAATCCATCTCAGGACACCAATTTTTAAGTTGGAGTCTGAGGAGGTGCATTATCTATTAATAAACTTTTAAAGTTGAGAGATAGGTATGCTGGTTTAAGCTATAATGATCTCAATCTTCTTCTCTTGAGTCGAACCAATGGTAATATACATCATGCTTCGCGTAATGTTTCAACAAGCATATGAGCGAAGCGAATGTGCTTAAACTGATATGAGCGAAGGTGCTATAGAGTCAATAATAGTTTATACAAGTAGAATCCTATTAACTTAGTATATACAAGTAGAGGGTAGTATGTGAATTATCTTGATAGTATTAGCAGAGCGTAGATGGCATTAACTAATAGTATTTACAAGCAAAGGGTATATGGCATTAAATTAATAGTATTGACAGCACAGCGAAGGAAATGCAACCATATTCTATTATTCTTATAGCAGAGATATCTGCTTGTGGGATAGTCGCTAGATCAGGAGGTCGCCGGTGCCGCTTAGATTAGCGATTCAGTTCATCATCTTTATGGAGTCACGTAATCTGGGGTAAGTATAAGCGATGGAAGATTCAGTACAGGACGATGCGAGCATTCTAATAGTTGACTAAACAATGTGACACTATTTATGATAATTAGGATAGATGGTGATTTATTAATTGAATTCCAGTCGCGGTAACAGAAACGGTGCCCCAACCAGTAGTTAATTTGAGGATATCCTGAAGTCAACAGATAAGGCAGTCAATAGTGAGTAAAGCTTCAAAGAGGAGCAGTGGTGAGCTATGCTAATTAAGAGATTGAGATTCCTAGTGAGCTATGCTAATTAAGAGATTGAGATTCCTAGTGAGCTATGCTAATTAAGAGATTGAGATTCCTAGTGGGCGATGCTAGTAATAGGAGTTTGAGATTCCTATTGGGCTATGCTAATTGAGAGTTTGAGATTCGTAGTGAGCGATGCTAATAGGGGTTTTGAGATCAAGAATAGTGAGAATCAATAAGCTTATTTTTAGCAGTGACGGGAATCCCAGTTAGGCTTGAAGCTGCTATCTCCTCAATAAAGAACTATAGCATTTTGGAAGATTTGATCAACTTAAATATTGATGATTACAACGTAGTATGACACGCCATGTATTAGCATAGGTAGGTTGGAGTATATCTACCCTGGATTCAGGAGAGCTTTTGAGACCTCGAATGGCTTCTTAAAGTACTGTGAGCGAATTGAGTAAACTGATAAGTGTTGAATGAATTGTTAATGAGCTGTAGCTGCTGAATGAACTTGAATAAGTACGTCTCTACAAACTGTCCGAATGGCTGTTTCGAATAGCAAAACCGAAATAGTCGCTTTTCTCATATTTTTTGCGAAATGTAGTGAACCCTAAAATTACCTTGGATTTTTGGTAGAGAGAAAACTGCCTGATGAAACTCAGCCATACTGGAATTGTCATGGTTACTTTTATTTCGCCATTTGAGGCAATTTATACACTTGCACAGTGAGCGAAGCGAACTGTGCGAGGGAATCACAAATTGATCTAGTTCACTCGCAAGTATAGTCGCAAAATAATTCAGTTCACTTGTACAGTTCGCTTCGCTCACTGTACTTCGCTCAGTGTCTCGCAAATGATTTAGTTCACTCGCACAGTTCGCTTCGCTCACTGTGCTTCGCTCAGTGTCTCGCAAATGATTTAGTTCACTCGCACAGTTCGCTTCGCTCACTGTGCTTCGCTCACTGTGCTGAAGTGTAAGGCAAACGAAAAGATTTCCTTGTGAGCCCCAATATGGAATGAAAATATTATGGGCTAGTGAGAAACACCTAAAACGTAATGGACTGATTTGGAGGTTTTTCATGTCAATTCGGAACGCCGTGGCTTTCCGACAATAAATACATGTTCTCCAAATGAAGAATTCGGTTACAAATCCCCATGTGGTATTCTAACACAGACTATCGTTTGGTAGCAGCGATGTGTACTAGAAAGAACGTAGTACCCAACTCACATTTAAGGTTCATAGGTTCTTAATACTAACATCCTCAAAATTAGATGTAGGATCAGTTCGAAACACTTTCCCCACACTGTATCCTTTCACCGTTGCTAGTCTGTTAGGGTCAATATGATTATACCCCCATTAATTTATTGTTCCACTCAACTGGTACTTAAAAAGTCTAATATTCGCTGACAAAAAAAGGGGCATTCTGGGAATTGAACCCAGGGCCTCTCGCACCCAAAGCGAGAATCATACCACTAGACCAAACGCCCGTTTGTTGAGGATTGAGCACGTGGATGCTACATGAGCATATAATGATTGTCAATATGATCTTTCTTCCAGTCAACATGCAACCTAAGTATCCATTCCGAGCGTAGCGAGGAATGGTTAAAAAAGGATTACCGATCATTCGGAGCGTAGCGTGGAATGGTAACAAAAATGGATAAGTACTTAATGATTATATCCGAGAATAGCTAACAAAAATGGAAAAGTACAAAGGGGAACGGAGTGAGACCAATACAACTCGATGCACAGCTGTCAAACGGTTGGAAAAAGCAGATTTAGCTAAACTGAGATCGGGGGATATCCAA
Source organism: Kodamaea anthophila (assembly GCA_015708815.1). Lineage (NCBI taxonomy): Eukaryota > Fungi > Ascomycota > Pichiomycetes > Serinales > Debaryomycetaceae > Kodamaea > Kodamaea anthophila. The sequence continues at coordinate 501,993 of JACFYR010000007.1, forward strand.
ACTATTAGGAGGTTTTCCCGTACGTAGTTATGTAACAAGTATAGGTTTCCTTCATAGACAATATATGTGTGTCTATAAAATAAAAAAAAGTCAAAATGCAACCAAATAGAGGGAATAGGGGGGTTCGTAAAAAGTCATCAGCGAAACATTCCTCTTTTGGAGATATTTAGCGAAAAGGTAACAATGAAGCTATGTGATAGTTGCAGGGTAAGTTATTTTGAAAGATTAAGGGGCAAGAAGAAATAGAAGTGAGATAGAGAAGGAGTATTCAGTGTGTCTGTAGTGTGATTAAGGTTATCTAGTGTCTATGCTATTTAGTGTCTGTTAGTAATCAAGTATCTGTTTAGTGAGTGTAGATCATGTTTATGAGTCTTAAGCATCTCCTTGATGATTACCGCTAGGCATACAGTTGCGTCATGGAATTTTCGTAGCGTCAGCATCAACCATCAATCACCCAACTACCTTATCCAGCTCTGAGTTAGCTCAACTATCTTATCCAGCTCTGAGTAGTACGTCACAAGATTTGTTGAACATTTACGATTTCTCTGGCTTCATTTATTCTATTAGAGCTTATTATTCAATTATGGCTTAGTATTCTATTAGAGCTTACTCTATAGAGCTTATTATTCAATTATGGCTTATTATTCTATTAGAGCTTATTCTATTAGAGCTTATCTCTATTAAAGTTAATGACATCATAGATAAGGTCTTGCTGACAACTCGAATGATTTTGCCATCAGGAGATTCTTTCTATTGTTCCTCTATTCTCTATAAAAGGCCTGGTTTGCCAAACATCATCACTTCAATGGCCGCCTCCTGTTCCTCTTGCCCCAAAGCTTGTGCTTCTTGCACCACCTGCACCACCTGCGACTCCAAGAGTTGCGCATGTGCTTCTTGCAAGAAGAAGTGATAGTGAATGTGAATGAATGAATGAATGAATTTGAATGAATGAATGAATTGTGGATTGAATTTTAGTGAATTGTTGAATGAATTTGAATGAATAGTTGAATGAATAGTTGAATGAATAGTTGAATGAATTGTTTAGTGTAGAACCAAAGGAATTCAATAGAAGAAGGGTCACTAACATAAAGGTGTCACCACCTTGCACATTCTTATACTCTTTTGAAAGGACACTTAAGGCGGCGCCGCTAAAATTATTGATTTCATGAAACCATATTCCCAGTCCCCCTGAACTTTTGGATTATGAAACTTACTTTTCATGGACTATTCAAATGAGGCATCTACAAAAAAACCATTTCTCGTCAGTCCTGGTTAGGCCGGGCCCAGACGGATTTGTTTGTGATGGAAAGGCCATCGGTTGACTAGTGGAAATATTAAGGGTTTGCTCTTCTGACAGAAGAGTATATACGGGGTTGACGTGTGCTCTGCTAAAGTACTCTCCAGTATCGTAGAGAAACGGTGGCTGCAAAGCAATCGGCACCTTCATTGGAAATGGGCTCTTAATCTACCCCGCAAATGTTAATGTAGTGACAGCCATCATAGCTCCGCCGCGATGAGCTACGCCTCATACAGTAATGCTGGTATGTGAGCTAGAAGGATTAATCTTAAACTGATTGTTACGATGGTGGAGAATGCACTCAACTGCTCACTGTTAGTGTTCGTATGTAATCACAGCTTCGCTGTGATGACCTAGACTTTTGTTGGCGCTCACCATGGATCCATGTGGTTCACCTAGGAGAAGAAACACATTTATGCTCATCCACGATTTGTCCATCTAGTAAAACTGGATGACTCTCAAAGGTTTTAGTTTCCAGCGCCATGATAAAATACATCTTTTCCCAATGGACCTTTACGCCACCAAAAGTACGGATTCAAATGCACACCAGTATGGAGATATGATCATTTGGGTTCTCAAGCTTGCACAGCACCCAGAACTTCTCGCTCATTTTTCTACTGGACTTACCTTTAATGAACAATTTCGCTTCGCTCAATTGTCTCTGAACTTACCATTGAATATTGTAGAGCATGTTCTGCTCAACTTAATGATTACTGTGTAGACAATTACGAACAATTTCGTGAAGCGAATGGTCGCTCACATTCACAGTATACACAGTTTCAAATGATTTCAACAATTGAGCAAAGTAATGGTCTCTCAATTGGTGTGTAGAAATCAAACAGCTTCAAGTAATGGTGATGGGTGCATTGTAGAATTGAGAAAAAGTTCCGTAGTATTTTAAGACACCCCTCCTTCATTTCATTCTAATTCTCTAAGTCCCTATTCTCATTGTATTCTGATGAATTCTGGGTCTCTCACGGTCTCGCTTTGCTTAATTGGCAACTCATTTAATTGTTGCTCATATGATCACAGTGTTGAAATGGGAAAACAATTACGAAAAATTGAGGGGGGAGACCCGAAGGAAATGGCACTGGTGAGAAGCGGCCTTGGGGATACTTGAGGATAAATTTCATCCGCTCTTGAATCATGATAAGCGGTTTACAAAATACGAAGGCAGGTTTTTATTACGACGGGCCCGCAATTTGAATAACAAGCAAACGGTGTTTAGAGCCGTGAGCGTAGAACTGCGAATATAAAGAAACGATAATTGAGCAGCGAAGCACTGCAAATATAAAGAAACGATAATTGAGCAGCGAAGCACTGCAAATTTAATAAAGGGAGATAATTGAGCAGCGAACCGCTGCGAATATAGATAATGGTAATGCTGAGCAGTGCAAAGCACTGCAAAAATAAAGCCAGATAATCTGAGCAGCGAAACACTGCGAATATAGATAACGGTAATTTTTGAGCAGTGTAGCTCTGCTAATCTAAATAAAGGGAGATGATTTAGCAGCGAATTCTGCGAATATACATTTTGGTATTTCTCAGCAGTAAAGCTCTGCGAATGGGGATAACGGTAATTTCTGAGCAGTGAGCACTGAATGGCATATTTGAGCAGTTCTACCCCAACAAATACAAGTAGTGGCAATATTGGCCTTTTAAGATGTCATACACCTACCATCCACTTTCAATCCCTGAGCTGTGCACTGTCATGCGTAGGCAAACTACCCAACAGCTCCATAGGAAATATACACTCTACCAAGTATACCAAATACTTGTGTTCCTTTTCATTCCAGCGCAAATGGTTTAGTGGTAAAATCCATCGTTGCCATCGATGGGCCCCCGGTTCGATTCCGGGTTTGCGCATTTTTGCCATCAATTTTTGCCTAGTGCTGTAGAAGTACTGTTAAAGTACTTATTGTATTGGCATACTGATGCGCTCATATCCTTAAAGTAGTGGTTTTGGGCATCGATGTGAGCGAAGCTCACATCGATTTCGTTGCAATTAAGATGTGAGCGAAATTAAGATGTTCGCTTCGCTCACATCTTAAAATTTATCATGACCCAAGACCTCATACTCCACCAAAACGGGAGCATAATCGCCGATGAGACACTATCATCCAACCTTCCCACCCTCACCACCATCACACACTCGCCCAGCACACTCCCCCTGTGGCTAGTCACGGCCATCATCGAAAACGCGGTCCAAGGCACCGCCACCCTGGTGAACTCAGACTTGGTCAAAAAGACCCCCGGCCGGTCCAAGGTCTTGGTGACCTCCTTCATCAACAATGAGAGCTTCTACGTGAGGAATTGCAAGAAAAACGGGCTAGATCTCGCACTGATAGACAACTTCACATTCATAGACAACTTTTCAAACTTGTTTACCCGGACCATTCCCAATCCCGCCGATTCGGCTTCCGCCATAGCCAAACAGTTCAAGGCATTGGAGGAGAGCGCCAAAGGCAATGACATTGTCATCATAGAGGCCCCAGAAGTGCTTTTAAATGCCACCGATATCGACGTAGATGTTTTGCTCACACACCTTCTTCGCGTGAATCGCCAGTGCAAACAGCTCATTGTGGTGACGCAAAAGAGCGATATGGAGTTCCTCAGCAAATTGTGGCCCCGCTCCAGCTTGAATATGAGCCTCCAGCCGTTGGAAACAGGCCGTGCAAACGACATCACGGGGCTGTTGATTGTTTCGAGGGGAGCAGTAGGAGGTCTAGAGGTGGCTGAAAGGGAGTATATTTATCTTGTCAAGAAGGATTCGAGTGTGATGGTGTATTTTAGGTGAACCGAACCGAGCATCCGAACCGAGCGGAGCGAGGTGAGGTCCCAAATAGGCATTAATAATAGAGGTTCAAAGTCGGCTCAAAGTCGGCTGATCAAAGGAAGCTCACCAAAGGTTCATCAGGTTCAAAATGTCATCAAAATCCATTCGAAACTAAAGCCTATACGAGAGGGAAAATGTACTTTTTGTATGGATTATCTCAGCACAGACCACGGAATCCTAGTAGGTGATTCAGGATAAATAACGACAAGAACAGGAGGTGATCAAGAACAACCATGATTGAATGAAGCAAAAGGTATACACACACGTCCGGTGTGAAGTACCTTTAATACGACAATAAATATAGAGGCATATCTATCATCCCATACCAACATTAAAAGCACTCGCACTACCACAGCACGTCATACTTATCTGATATACATAGTACCAGTAGCTGGAGATGTCCCAGTCTCAAGCATATAATAAATAATCAGGAGGGTCAGTATCACTACTTCTTAAGCTACAATTTATTCATGACCTTACTCTAGTTCAAAGATATTTTGTTTGCTTGGCTGCTCAGTTCAAGGCTTACCTTGGCTGCTCAGTTTAAAGCTATTTAGTTACCTAACTGTTACACAGTTTCAAGCTATTTAGGTAGCTACCTCCTTATACTTGAGGCAATATTTACCTGCTACTTCCGTTGTTACCACGCTACTCAATTCTCCTAGCTACTTCATTTGGTGGGTCTGGCAATGGCATCACTAATGCGGATCATTGAAGAAAGACTGGGTTTCTAATTGTCAATTGTAGTACAAGTTACAGCGATTTGGCATTTATTTCGCAGTTACTTCACAGTTCGCTAATAGTCAACTTTATACAAGGCATTTCTCATTTACTTCGCATTTACGCTGCTCCTCGCACAAGCTCGCTTCGCTCACTTATGCTCATAGTTAAATTCTTACAGTGCTTCTCATTTACTTCGCACAAGATCGCTTCGCTCACTTGTGCTCATAATATTATTCTTACAGTGCTTCTAATTTACTTCCCAGTTACTTCGCACAAGATCGCTTCGCTCACTTGTGCTCATGATAATTTACTTCGCACAGTTCGCTTCGCTCACTTGTGCTCAAAACTTAAATCGCATTACGCATATATTCACATCTACTTCGCCTTCGCACAAGCTCGCTTCGCTCGCTTATGCTCAAATACTGCTCACTGCTTACTCGTAAACGTGATAGCTACTTTTGATGAATATCCCCATGTGTTAGCTTGGTATAAGGCCGAGATATGAGCTCTTAATAGCGCTGACGTGATGCTAGGGCAGGAATGAGACAGTTGCTTGTGATAGAACTACATGCATAGCTTTGGCACTGCAGATATGGTAGTGTGCTTATATATACCCGTAGGTCACATGGAACATAGCCCACATGTTTCATTCCACTAATCTCGGAAGATAATAGTCCGCTTCGCTCACTAATATACACTAATATCGGAAGATAATAGTCCGCTTCGCTCACTAATATACACTAATATCGGAAGACAATAGTCCGCTTCGCTCACTAAATATACACTAATATCGAAAGATGAGCGAAGCAATTTCAAAATGAACGATATTAGTTCGCTTCGCTCACTAATATCGGCCTATCCCAGGAGCTAGAAACAGAATCGCAGCATTAGAATATGTTCACTGTAGCATCATATTTCATAATAGGACAAGTGGCTGATGTGCTCCGAATGAAAGAAATAAGTATCCAGTATGCGCAGTACCCCAGCGAATAGCAGTGAAAATACCACGGAATGGCAACACTGCTGCCATCATAGGTTATTTATCATCACTGTACAATGCTGCCGCATCACAGATTGTATACCATTGCACAATCTCACATCATTCGATTGTTGTACTAAGTGATGAGACGTACAGAGCGAGGATCGAGTCCTTTTGAGCAGAGATTGTGCGCTCCATAAGAGTGATTATCAGGACAAAGTCTAGGAGTACCTGTTCGGGGCATATCTGACTTATTTGGTCAGAGAACTCAATCATTTATTGCGTTCAATATTGCGATATCCAAACTTCAGGAATATTGTTTAATGGCTGCAAATCCTGCAGGTAAACAATCAACAATCTAATCGAGCGAATTAGTGAGAAGATTATCAAAGAATTTGCCAAGTTCTAACCAGATAGTAAAGATAGAATCCTCTTGTCTATCAACATCGCTGAACTGAAAGCAAGAAGAAATCGGACGCAAATGAGAGTTAGCGCATAACTTACAGCACCTTGGAAAGCTGCAACCACTGATTTCAGAAGCTTGAGCTGGATATAGCAGTATTGCTGAGATACCACAGAGTAGCAGAAGCATTACTGTACAATACTGCAACAACGTCTCGATAAAACTCGCTTCATGGTAGCTTTTGTCACTCCTCGCTAGTTGGAGCATAATACCTCTACGGTAGCTCACTCTCGCTTCGGAAGTTCGGGTATCGAGCTCTCCCGAAGAGTGAGTAATATAGCAACAATGAAGAATGCTACACCATTGCTGCGAATGCTACCACAATGCCACGATGAGTATAGTACCACTGCTTAAAATTTGCTTACAAGAGCCTTTCACGGCAATGCAGCTACCTAGATACAATCAGCAGCGCTGGAAATTAACTCTACCACAGATCAGCAGAAGCATTAATAATATTGCGCTACCACCTAATATGAACATTCAGCAGCATTGTGAATAATGCCACCGTAATCCCAAAAAAGAGCATTATAGCATTTGCAAGAACAGTACACAGCAGGCAAATGCTTTTACAGGAATAGCACTACTACATTATACTATTACGCAGATAGCATTGAACAATGCAATTATCCAGAAGAGCAGCAGCATGCTTCGCATTGCTGCTACCAATGCTGCTACCTCAGAATCATACAATATTATGTGACTACTACCGAATGAGCATTACTATCACTACACCAGAATAGTAAACAGCATACACATGTAGCTACAGCATGAAAGCTACTGAGCTATTTGAGATACTGGCCAGCGAAGTGTATTTACTAAAAATGGGTGAGTAAATACATCAGTTGTGCAATACTGCTATTCATCAGATAGAGCAGAATTGTAATTGTAATACACGGCGAAGTGAAGAAAATTACAGAAGCTTTGCAATACTACCAATTCCACTGGCGAAGCGAAGTGAAGTAATTTACAGCAGATTTGCAATACTCAATTCTACTTCAATAGCATTAGCATTGCGGCAATGATGCCATATTCTCCTAAGAGTACCATGCATACTGCTACTATTCCTATACTACAACTACAGAATCATACAATATATTGAAATACTACTACCAGAATAGCACAGCAACACCACATATGCGTAACATTCAAACTAGCTTGAAGCAGCCGGAATGCTGCACAGAAACACACCAGTTCCACAGAATAGCATTAGGAATGCTACCAGAGAGAGCAAGGATGCTACCAAAAAATGAGCGAATAACAGGATCAAAAATGCGTGGGGAATGCATTCACAGAGTAGAGTGCAGCAGCATGCGAAGCTGACATAGATTATAGAGCATTGGCAATGGTACCATATGTAGCAGCGTTTTTGTTGATGAGTATTGTAGGGAATGCTCAGCAGCATGCAAAGCTTATACAACCACAAAATAGCATCCAGCAGCATTGTGTGCAATTCTTCTGTCACGAGAGAATAGTCACAGGTGCTGCAATGTTGCACCGCCACAGATTAGAACAGCGTGCTTCGCATCCTCAGATGAATTAAAGCATATTTCGCTTCACCGGACTATTCAGCATTGGATTTTTAATCATCTCGCTTCGCTCGATGATTAAGTTTATAATGAAGCAGCAATCATCGACAATGCTGCTATAGAACAGCATATAGCAGTGTCTGTATAATAAAAGGGGTAAATAACAGCATGGGAAGCATGCTACCACCATGAATTGAATATAGCAGCATTGCACATTAGCTCAGATGCTAATACTGCTACCACAAAGAATAGTGCATGCTGCTCCAGCACAGATAGAAATTCAGCATGCTTCGCATGCTGCTCCAACACAGAGTAGAATAGCAGCATGCGAAGCATGCTGCTTAAACACAAATAGAATTATGCAGATCGTGTAGTGAGATTTGATTAGAACCATAAAAATCTCATCAACATCTCAAACCTCTCACTTCGAACTAATTGATAATATGATATTAATATGATGTCTTTTATGTCGCTTCGCATCAAAGCAGCATTGCTCGTAATTCTGCTGCTACCAACACAGATAGGATTGTCCAGATTGTAGCGCATCATAGCAGCATTGCTTCGCAATACTGCTATGCTGCAATACTGCTATGCTCTACGCTATCTTTTGCTTCTGCAAATTATACAAATCATCCAACGCAAACTCTATCGCACACCTCGTCCACAACAACGGAAACAACGGCCACACCGATCTCTCCCCCACCAACACCCAATACGGAATATTCTCCATACTCTTTGAAACATCAAAAACCCTCCCTATATCCTTCAACAAATACCTCACCTCCGGCACTATCGTGACCTCTCTGGAACTGGAAAGCGACTGCAACGACGATGGCTTCTCATCGATAAACAAACGCTTGAATATATCTCCTAGGATGCCCAATTTATTCAACACCACCAACCTGTGCTGGATCTCCATGCCCGCCAAACTGCGCAATGTCTTTAGAAAGTTGGCCTTGGAGTCCCTCGTATACGACTCCACCTCCACATGGGCCGGCTTATCGATTTTATCATCCTCATCGCTGTCTGATTTGAAATCAAACTTGGTATTGTACTGGACTCTTCCATAAGAATGGTAGTGCTTCAAGTCCTGGCTGAATAGCGGCGCGAGATACGGCCTGGCGAGGGAAATCACAAAGTGGTTCACGTTAAAGAGCTCCGTGAGCCGTGTATATGGTGAGTTTTCTTTGGGAGGGTTGCACACGTCCTCCTCGTTCCGGTAATTAAAGTAGCGGTGCTGGTAGGTGACGTCCTGGGGCTTGAGAAAGACCACGTTATCGGGGTCTCTAGGGACGATATTGTTGTGAAAGTCTTTAATGTAGAGCTGGACGTTATCGGAAAGCACGCCCGTGCCAATTGAAGCGTATACCGCTGTCCATATAATAACGTTTGGGGCGGTGATGTAGTTTAGCAACAGAGGCACCGCATGGTGGTTGGTGTGGACCACGATATTCAAGACCTTTTCCGTCTTCAAGTAGGCCTCCTCAAAGGTCAAGTCGCCTATCGAGTCCCTCACAAACTTGAGGAAAATGAGAATGTCTTGCGAGTACCCTTTCTGAACGACATTCTCGATAATGTTGCCGTACCGTTCATCCACGTCGTGGTTCATGAGATCAATGTCCTTCATCACATCCGTAATGCTCACCAAAACAGGAAGAAGCTCTTCATCGGTCATGGTACACGCCAAAGACGCCACGGCAGCTCCCACCGCCAGGCCCCCTATGATCTTGGGAAGTATGCCCTTGAAATATAGCGCCTTGACCACTCCCAAATGGCAGAGACCGAAAAGCGACCCTCCTTGGAGAAGCAAGGCCGTGCACCCAAACGACTGGCGGGCATCATGGAAAAAGTCGAGCTTTAACTGACGGCCATTCATGATAAAACCGTCTTTATCGTCGTCGTTAATCAGCTCGTTCAAATACTCCAAGCAGTTGAGGACCTCCGCAATGTACTCCTCGATTTTAAACTTGGTGCCCATGTAAGACTTCATAAAGAGCCGTTTCTGGGCGATGCCCCCAAAGTTGCGGATGAGCCCAGATCGAAGCAACAGCATGAGGGCCAGGGCGCGGTGGTTCATACGGGCGTTCCGAAGGAGTTTGGTGCGCTCGTCAATGAGAACACAGTCGTAGTGCTTGGATACAAAGTTCTGGCGCCAGAGATCCATGTTGGTGAGTTTGTCAATCTCGGAAACTGTGCGTTTCCACTCGTTGTAGGATGAGACATGCTTGAGGTGCTGGACGTATTCGTTGAGGGGGTCGGGACGGAAGTAGATGGTGTAGAGTTGGTGGGTCCAGAAGTGGAGGAGGTCGAGGAGGAAGTCGAGGAGGGCAGACACAAAGGAGGGTACGTACATCGAGCACACGAGCGAAGCGAGTGTGCGAGTTTCCAGAAACACTGATATACTACTGAGCGAAGCGAAGTAGTATGAGTTCCCTGACTGATTTTCGAGCACACGAGCGAAGCGAGTGTGCGAGTGCCCTAATTATATCGATACTACTAAGCGAAGCGAGTAGTATGAGTTCCTTGACTGATTTTCGAGCACACGAGCGAAGCAAGGGTGCGAGTTTCCAGAAACACTGATATTAACTACTGAGCGAAGCGAAGTAGTAGCAGTTTCAATGAATATTTCAATACTACTGAGCGAAGCGAAGTAGTATGAGTCCCCAAATGATTGATATCGATACTACTGACCGAAGCGAGTAGTATGAGTTCCCTGACTGATTTTCGAGCACACGAGCGAGCGAGTGTGCGAGTGTCAGTAAATGAAATGAACTGATTGAAACTAAGTGTCAATGAATAGTCAATTAATACTGAGTATCAATGAATATTCCAATACTACTGAGCAAGCGAAGTAGTAGTTCAATGAATATTTGGGCCACTTGATTTCTTGTCAATAATATTCGAGTACCACTGAGCAAGGATGAGTTTGAATGAATCCACTAATGATATCAATGAATAGTTGAGCCTATTAATTTCAAGTGTCTGAATAGTTGACCTAGGTTCTGAATATCCTGTAGTATGATAGCCACGAAGGTTGTTGTATGAATTCTAGCAAATACCTTCGACTTGTAATAACGACCAATTGACTTTAATTCGACCCAATTAACTTATGAATACCCAACTTTTCTGTATACCAAACTTTCTGTATACCAAACTTTCTGTATACCAAACTTTCTGTATACCCAACTTTTCTTAAAATTCTTCCAGTATATCCGAGCTGCTGATACAACTCCTTGGAACAATTCTAGTCCCTTATTTTCCAATACTGATCTTACTGACTGCTGGTAGACGGTGGAGATAGATATCGCTGTTCCAAATCGATATTCCTGTGGAGAATCGTAGATCTAGCGATTGTAGCGACGTAGATGAAATCTCCTGCAAATGGTGGTTCTAGGTTATAGGATGGTAGGAACTCAGAGAAGAAAGCAATGAATGTCTCCGATAATCTCCTGTGAAATATGAAGTCCTTGTGAAATCTTTTGAAATCTCCAGTAATAGTCTCCTTTATCTCCTTTTTGAAATCTTTATGAAATCTCCTGATAAAATCTCCTTAATCTCCTTTTTGAAATCTCCTTATGAAACCTTTATGAAATCTCCTTTACCTCCTTATAAATCCCTTTATCTCCTTATAAATCCCTTTATCTCCTTATAAATCCCTCTATCTCCTTATAAATCCCTTATGAACCTTATATCCAGCGATAGTATTACTGAATACCCTCAGCTAACGTTCTTGTGTGGCTCTGATAGTACAGACTTGCAGTTCAATACTAGAACTTCTATATTGAAACTATCGTGGACTAAAATCAACCCAGTAGTTTAGTCAAGTACAGCTCAATAGCTTTCTTATCACTAGGCTTCGTGAATATGAAGGTCGTAGGGTGAGTGCGTCCTCTAGTGTGTATGATTGATCGGTTGTACAGATCAGTGGAATGCAGTAGTGTTATAGATGGTCTTTGGTAGTGGATACGTTTAAGGGATGGTTGTTTGTGATTTCGTGATTAGATTCACATGCACTTGCAATATGCAGGTCTCCGAGGATTGACGGTCATGAAAGATTATGTAAGCATAATTCATGTTGATAAATATCTATGATTCTTGATAAATGTCCATGATTCTTGATAAATATCCATGATTCTTGATAAATATCCATGATTCTTGATAAATATCCATGATTCTTGATAAATATCCATGAATGTAATCATGTTGATAAATATCCATGAAGGTATCATGTTGATAAATATCCAATAAAGTATGATAATGTGTATGAATCATGATGATAAATACCCAATAAAGTATCTGATCACGTATGTAATCATTTTGATGATGAATGTAATCATGTTGATGATGTGAAAAACCATGTTTTATGTAAATTCGAATCATGTTGACAAATTTCTGGACCGCCACAGGTCTATTTCTATCTATGTTTCTTGTTATGGGGTTGGCTGTCCCTATTTAATTGTCGACGAGGAATGTCTGTAACTGCCTAGTCTGTCTATGTCTAACGGAAACCTTCGATTCATGTTTCCTGTTTACACCCAAAGGCGGAAACATGAGAATGTCCATTGTATGATCAAGTACTGCTGATAAAATGTTGTAGATTAAGAGTCAATTTCTCAAGGAGCTCGATGAGCAACCATCTCAGCCACATATGCGAGAAATTGAATCCGAGAAATGGAATCCACTACCGCTTGTGAGTTCTTTCGAGCTATTATTTACTCATATTGAGATACACTCTCTCTCGCTTGCTCGACGAAATGCATATCAAAACTGAATGAACACTAGCTGACGAAGTGTGGTTATTGAGTGAGAGCAGAGTGTGGTATTCCCAATGTCCATGATATCGGGCGACTAAAGAAGAAACGAAATGGTTGGTACACTTTATTTCAGACGTCATGGTATGTGAAAATGTACAGAATAAAAAGCATCACTGCATGTTAATGAGACCCCACAAAGAAACTCATCATTTTTAGCTCACTCGAGTTGTTAATGGGTGGTTGAGGTAGAGTAAACTGGATGGTCAAAAATAGTCTAACATCTATGGCTATCTTCTGGTTACTCTCTATTACAAGCTACCAACCCATCAGTATTATAAAGCGAGAATAGGTTTTATTCTCTCAACTCGCTAATGTATATACGGTGGATATTTGAAGACTCACCGAAATTTAGACCTATGTGCAGGACGTTTTGTTTTTTTTCAAATATATTTCAAAATGTTCTACATTAAGTATGATGAATGTCATAGACTGAATGAAATATTGACCGACACACGTTACTCGAAAATCTGGAGATAGACATGTCCGCTGTCAACGACATAGGCACAGAAAATTAAAAATGCCAGTTTTTATGCCAATTTTGTCATAAACTCAGCCTAACCAGTGCAAAATCGTTGGTTTGAACAAATTGTTGGAGATACACAATTGCTTAGGTGGGCAGTTCCAAAAATGCCTCAAATGTAGAATATACATTATTGGCAATGATACTACCACTAACTTCTGAAACACCCGAACTTCATTGATGAATGAACATGATCAATATCATTTCTAGAATATATAATTATACCAAATGATATAGGAGGATCATTTTTCATATTCTAGAAAAAGATAACCGGGCATGCCACTATCAGTAACTTCTTTTATAAAATACCAAAAGCATTCATTCAATTCGAATACTGTCAGCTGACATAGCAAATATGCTTGCCATATTTGCTTAGTCACTCACATTAGGTAAACACATTCTGTCTGCATATTGAAACGAAATTGCCAAATGTTGTATCTCACACGGACATTACGTAAACACATCATTAGCATATTCGTTTCGGTAAATGCTATGACCGTTGCTGAGTAACAGTTCGCCTATTTTGACTCCGCTTGTTCTGACAACTGTAATTGGCTACTGAGCGAAGCGAAATAGCGAAGTGAAGTTGGGAAGCGAATTAAGCTAGTTGATATGAAAATTTTGAGCGTTCTTTCTGAGCGTTCTTACTGAGCGAAGCGAACAATTCATGCACACTTCCATGTAAAGACTTATGGAAATTATTACAGGAATACATATGTCTGTATTTATAATTCTGAGAAAGATACTCAGTCACTCTCAGTATTCAACTCTCAATATTCAACTACTTAAATATCAACTCCTCATTATTCAACTTCTCAGTCACTTCTCATTATTCAACTCCTCGCCCAGTTGAACTCACTAATTCACATTGCTTGGGTTGGGTCTCATTTCTGCTCATTGGTAACTCTGATACTACCCCATAAATTTTGCTACCAATCCAATCCCCTTCGATGGTTTTATGAGTAGACTACTACCAATCCCCCTCGATGGTTTTATGAGTAGACTATCTCCCTCCGCTCGATTGGTAAGAATCTCGCTCGTAGTAGATTGATATTCCACTCGGATGTCAATCTGAATATTTGAATACTTGCAATGAGGTATCAATGGGAGACTAGAGCAGTCAAACAGGGCAAGCTCATAGACTGACACTTGGTGTGGTGAGCTGATCAATTGCGTAATCATGATTCTTGGTTATATGGAATCGTTGATTCAAGCTGGTAGTATGCTTGATGCAGCTCACTTAAAAGGCTCGCATTCGATAATGCTGATATTAATGATTAACTGGTATTTCTTGGGCTGGTACCAAAAATCAATGAGTGCTACAGCATAGTGATTCACCTAATTAGACTTGACCAATAGAATTATAGACCTCAGCCTTCAGTAAATAATCACCTCATAGCAGCCTTTATACGTAACTTATCAGGTCTTGAACTTGACCTTTAATACATTTTTGACTGACCTCATTAAACTCGAAGGCCTGTAGCATGATTGACTATATCTAAACCAGGCAGTCACCTCTTGATACTGCCTCTCGACAAGCATTGATGGAACACAAGTCTATATCTACTCTTCATGGGACAGTAAGGAGGGAACTTACTAGTGCTATCACATTGACCCTGACTATTTGAGCGCTTGCTACTCTATTCACTTAGGCTCAGCACATTTCACTTCATTCAGTGCTCTATCCACTGGCTACTCTGCACAGTGAGGGAAGCGAACTGAGAAAACTTGTGCTACATTTAACGATGAACAGTTCACTTCGCTCACTGTGTTCTTTTCTCATGGCAAAATCTATCCCGAGATACAAGGGATTCCTTTCTGAAAGGATTATTGTGTTATGGTTACACAGGACTTCCAGCTTACAGGACTTCCAGCTTAATTCTTTTATGTTTGCACCGCATGTCCAAATCGGTAAAAGAAATTTTCGCAGCCAAATATCATACCATAAACTACTTTACAGTTACTTTTTGTTCTGAGAAACATCGGTATACCCAAAGTGTAGCATTTTCTGAGCTACTAGCATGCTTGAATGGTCTTGCTCATTGTGCTGTCTCACAGTGCCCCATTCACTTTTGGTACCCAATACAGGCAAGTGAAACATACTATATTCACTTTTCCTATGACTTCTACGAAGGAGCTCTGTGTTTGTGTTCATTCACTGTGATTGCTATCACTTTCCTCACTGATACTTTTTGCACCCAGCAAAGTGAGCGAAAGACTTTTTCGCTTACGATTCCGAACTGTTCGCTGCGCTCATACATTAATTCTTATTAAATCTACTGCACAGTCTCCTCTGCTATATTCACTCGTTTACGATTCTGCAAGTCGCTTAGCTCACTAATTTATTTATTGCTCCAGGTTTTCTATATTAACTTATTTAGATACCTCAGCAGAGTGTGCCTGCTTCTTTATTATATTCACTTTTTCATAATGCTATACTATCTGCAACACACATTCCTCAGTGTCATATTCTCTACCTTTCAGAATCACTTGCTTCTCTCACGTGCGACATTTACACTTAGCACAGTCCGCCTCGCTCAATGTGCTGCTATATTGACCTCTCAAATACTTACACATTTGCACCAATACAGCTCGCTCGCTCGCCAAATTCACTTTTACGAACCTTCACAGTAGGAAGCGCTATAGTAACTACTTGGCTACCTCAGCACAGTTTGGTTGCTCAGTGTGCTCGCACACTCTAACGTATGCAACATTAAAGCAAACTAGCTTCATTTAGTGTTATATTCCTCTCCTAAGCAACTGCGCTCACGTAATATTCAATTGTTGGGTGTCTCAGCACAGTGAGCGAAGCGAACTGTGCATAATCTTGCTTACTGTACTATATTCACTTTTCTCAATATGCTATACTATCTGCGACACACAGTTCGCTTCGCTAACTGTGCGCGCTCACTGTGCTCGCTCACTATACTTACCCTTGCTACATTTTAGGACCGCACACCTAGCTCATGTGCTATATTTTTCATTTTGAGTTACTTCGTTCAATGATATATTTTAAAGCTTCAGCAGTTCGCTGGTACTGGCTTGACTGCAACAGTTCACTATTTGGCTACTTGAGCAAGTGAGCGAAGCGAACTGTGTATGGTCACGTACTTAATTTAATTTAACCTTCACTACTTTTCACTGCGCTCACTGTGATTGCTCACAGTGCTTGCTCACATGCAATATTCACTTGTTTTACTCAACTGTTCGCTTCTCTCACTGTACTATATTCACTCGTCTTCGGACTAATGCAGTTCGCTTCGCTCACTGTGCATAATCTTGCTTACTGTACTATATTCACTTTTCAATATGCTATACTATCTGCGACACACAGTTCGCTTCGCTAACTGTGCTCGCTCAGTGTGCTCGCTCACATGCCATATTACTTGTTTGAGTTGCTCGCTCACATGCTACATTCACTCCTTTCAGGTATGCACACTTCACTTCGCTTTGCTCAGTGTGCTCGCTCAGTGTGCAGTAAATCACGTTCGCTCCGCTCACGTGGTTTCACGTGCTTGACGTCCCCATCAACCTCCTCCCCTTCTTAAAAAACCTCTTTCCAATACTCGACGCATGCAACCCCGTCCCCTCCACCTTATCCTTCACACTCGACACCCTACTCCTAAACAGATTCTGTCTTGTAATATCGTTGTGCGACGCATTCTGGTACGCCTCACTCGCAATACGCCCGATATGAATATTGCTGCTATTCTCCGCCAGCTTGAGCGTCTCGTGGAGCCAGTTCTGGAGCCCCGTATCATACTCGTACTCCCTCACCAACGCCTCCTTGAGCATGCGGATCCTATCGATGGGCTGCGACGTCAGCATGATTTGTTTCCAGTTAGTTGGCACATACGGCTGCTGCTTGTACTTGATGGTGGTTTGCGATGTGGCCAGGCCCTGGGAAGCCGAGCGCTGGAGTGATTTAGTTTCTTCCTCTTTGGGTTCTAGTAACAGCGAATAGCGCTGCTTCCCGTCGTTTGTGGGCGCAGGCGTGAGCCGCTCTTCCTGGAACAGCCCCGTGTGCTTAGAGGGCGTGATGGTGTCTAGAGACTGTTTGGACGGGTTAAAGTTGAGCGACGCTCCGGTATCGAAGGACGCACTGTCGTCGTCGAGATCCACGTCCTCACAGATCTGCGGAAGGGTTTCGATTGTCTCTGGAACCGAAACGGAACTCATGCGCGAGGCCGCGTCGTGGCCGCTCGTGAAACGCTCGTACTCATTCAAACTCACATTCAACGCACTCTCGTTGTCGTTGTCGTTGATGAACTGGTCCCGGAAGTTGCCCGTGTTGGGTTTCCACGAGCCCATATTGAATGTGTTTGTGCTTGCGTTGGACATGGTAGAGGCACGGCGGTCCGCAAAGGGGGGTTTGAAGGAAAAGGCGGGGTTCTTGAGGTCCGCAAGAAGGTCTTTGGTATTTCCCCCCAACTTGCCAACTGAGACACTTTTTGTTTCTTTCTCATTTATGGTTTCATTATCTGTTTCATCATCATCATTTATCTTTTCATCCATTGATTTTTTGGTAACTCTACCGGATTCTGCGTCAAGAATTGGGGGGTCATTTCTTGTATCATCCGATTTTTGGGCGTCAATGCTTTGTCTTTTATCATCCATTGATTCTGCGTATTCATCAAGAATTGAGCTTTGCTCAATTCTTTTATCATCCATTTTATCAAGAATATCCTCTCTTTTGTCATTACCATCATCGCCAATTCTATCATCATTACCATCATCGCCATTTCTTTTATCATCATTACCATCAATACCCCCTCTTTTATCATCATTAGCATAAATATCCCCTCTTTTCTCCATTTCATTACTATCAAGAATTTCGCTTCGCTCAATTCTTGGCTCAATTCTTGGTTCTTTCTTCATATATCCACTCACCGCATCCTCAATACTCGAATAATCCACACTCACCAAGTCCTTTCTCGGCGGCGGCTTTCTGATCGACGTGCGGTGCCCCAGAATATAACTACGATGGGCCGCTGAAGCCTCCGGAACCAGCAACGGCGCAATTGGCGTCGTTTCGTACGCCGAAAAGTCCGGCATCGACACATCATGCTCGAGTTCAGGCAACGTGTACCTGTTTTCATCGTCAGATCCAAACGAAGCGTCCTGGAGATCGTTAATCAACAGGTCCAATGCGTCCGTTTTTACATGGTACGGCTTGGGCTTGTCGTTTGAGCTGTCCGTAGTGTCTTTGTAGTCGTCCGCAATGTCCGAAATGTTGTATGGAGATGATTCAGAGTTTGAGGGGTCAGACAAATGATCAGACACATGATGAATATCAGTTGTTCGGGTAGGCGTTTCATGGATTTCATGGGTATTATGCAGTTCATTTGGTTCATTTGGTTCATACTTTGGTTCATTTGGTTCATTTGGTTCATGCTGACTTGTTTCATAATGGTTTAAAGTATCATAGTGTTTTGTTTCATTGCTTTTCTTGCTTGTTTCATTGCTTGTTTCATTGCTTGTTTCGTTTGTTTCGTTGTCTGTTTCATCGTTTTTGTTTGTTTCATTCTCATTCGCCCCCCTTCCCTTTATATTCAAATCCTCTGGCTCAAACTGGATGGAATCCTCTGAAACAAAGCTTTTATCCGACATGGGCGTGTCGGGCTCTTTGAGGGGGCCCGGGGGGCAGATGTCGTCGTCGGAATCATCGTAGTGCTTCATCCGGTCGATCGAGAGAACCAACCCCGGCTTCTCGTCTAGATCGTCCACGTGGTACTCTTGTTCTGACTCGTAGATGGGCTCGTCGTACTCGTCGTCCCAGTCGTCGTAGGTGGGAACGGACGCTTTGGTCCAGCGGGTGGACATGTGGCGGCCTACGTTGGACATAATAAAGAATGATAAAGAATTGAGCGAAGCGAAATTCTTTATTGATTGAGAAGATTGAGAAGAATTGAGCGAAGCGAAATTCTTCATAAAAAGAGTGAGAAGAATTGAGCGAAGCGAAATTCTTCATAGAAAGAGTGTGAAGAATTGAGCGAAGCGAAATTCTTCATAAGACTGCGAAGTAATTCTTCATACCGAAAAGTAATTCTTCATAAGAGTAAGAAGAATTTCGCTTCACTCAATTCTTCATTGCAATCAGATTTCCCTGCTCCTGATACACTCAACTATGCGCTCTATGACTATTATCTGAGTATAGGTATGTACCTGAGTCTGAGTATTTGAATATTTGAGAATTGTTTATTGAGTATCTGAGTATCGTTTGAGTGCTGATCTGAGCACTATATCTGAGCACTATATCTGAGCTATATCTGACCTACTGACCTGTACCTTTCCCTGATACTGCTCTCTATCTTAATACACGCCACATAAACATCGACACAAAACGCTCTCCACAAAAAGATCAGGGACTAATCAGGAACGCCAAGAGTTTTCAGGTAGATTCGAAGATGCCGATGAATATCCAGAGATGTTACCTTGCTCATAAGTACTTGCTGAATTTATGATAGTATTCATATATCACTAAGGCGGTTTGACATTCTGAAACACGGTTTCAGTGCAGATCACTGAAGGTTGCATTTATGAAGGTGAGGTTAAATACAAGTTACTCAGTTCCTATTCTCTGGTGTAGTGCGACTACAACAATTGTATCACTATACATGTAGACACCTTCTATCTAACACAACTGTCCTTCTAAGCTCAGTTCCTCCTCACTGAGCACATTACATTTTGCATTCGCCGCTAAATCATAACTATTACTGTCTGATACTGTTGTATACAAAACTACTGTGAGTTCACCGTTAGTGAAGCGATTTTTGAATTCTCACTATACATAATTCACTCACTGGGTGATTTCACTCGCTGAGATTTAGACAATTTCAGACGACTCGATACTGCGAACTGCTCCAGGTGATCCGGTCAACCTATTGCCTTTCCAGCCCCCAGTGCGATGGGAAGTGAGAATTATTTGCTCATGAAATCTAATAGGAAGGTTCAAAAAACCCTCGCTATCGCTCAGATCTCTCTATTCACGCTCAGGAAGTTCACATTATTGTAGTTGACACGCTCAGGAGTCAGATATGTAGCTGCTTGTATTTACAGCAATTACATTGCATATCGGTAGTTAGTCTCATTCGCATCGTCAGATGATCAAATGGAAATATATTCGTTGGCTTTTATAGCCTTTCAGTCTACTAAATTCATATAAGAGGGCTTTATTCCTGAGTTCTTTCCCTGAGTGGGAACGGAATTGCCTAGAAAGAAAGAGAAAACATAGAGATATGATGAAGATATGTATGTATGATAGAGATATATGGGTATGAAGATATATATGTATGATAGAGCTACGTATATGAGACATGAGATGATAAATGTGGCTGGATTCAAATAGCATACTGTGCAGTACTGTACGGTTTTATTATGCCTCTATTAATCCTCCTGGTGGTTACCCTATGTAGTGCTATTTTATCAAGACCACGGTATTGTATTTTAATCCAACCATATAGTACTATTTTAATCCAACCATATCGTACTATTTTAATCCCCCGTAGTATTGCAATGCAAACCAAAGCAAGTTCACTCTCACGGAGGTCGCTCACTGAGCACTCACTGGATGATATTTTCCATCTTTCCGTATTTCAATTTGCTCTACACCGCATTGCCGATGGTTAATAAACATTACTATCTGTACAACTGTCATAAATGCTGTTTGTGAGCAAGCATTATGATTTGATGAGCTTCAATTGTAGCTCAATATCACGTGTCACGTGACATTCGGCTTGATAATCTCGTTCGCTCATTTAGCGATGATCTCATGGTGTTCGTTCACATCGCTCAATCACTACACTTCGCCGAGAAATCATAAAATTACTGTCTGTACATACTGTAAAACTACTGTTTGTGACCAAAGCGAGCATTATGATTGAACTTCAATTGTAGCTGAATATCACATGAACTATTACGTGAGGTCCTCTATAGGCTTCAGATAATCTCCTTTGATTCCTGACTCCTAATCACACCTCACTCGCTTCGCTCGTTCGTGATGATCAGGTACTACTAAGTCGCCTACGTGCATGGAATTATGCTCACCACTGACTTCGCTCAATCGCTACACTTCGCATTCGCGCGAAACTAAACATTACTGTCTGTGCATTACTGTTTTATGCAAACTACTGTGAGTTTTCGTTCGCGACCAAGTGTTTGAGAACACTTCCGATGTCCATCTCACGTGATTGCTTGACATCTCACTTGTGAGCGAGGAAACAATTGAGCTAGAAACATTCGCTAAACAATTTCGTTGGGAAACAATTTCGCTACGCTCAATTGTTTGCTCAATTGTTTGCTCAATGTTAATATAGAAGTGTTTTTCGCTCGATTCACATCTCACTGAACCAATCGTATCGGTTTCAACATACTCATGGTATTCTATCGATATTCGCACAGTTCGTACTCAGGAAGCGAACAAGGATGCTTATCGCTCACTGTGCAACATACTGGAAATATAATTATTAAGTGAGGCAAGCTGGCAACTCAGTGAGTAACTCAGTGAGCAACTATCCCGTGCAACATACTCGAGGAAATATGCTCTGAGCATAGCTAGTTCGCAACTCAGCTCGTAGCTCACTTCACTTACTCAGTTCGCTTACTCAGCTCGCAACTCAGTTTGCTTCGCTCACTGAGTGCTCACTGTGCAACATACTCAATAAAATATGCTCTGAGCATAGTCAGTTCGCAACTCAGTTCGCTTCGCTCACTGAGTGCTCACTGAGTGCTCACTGTGCAGATTCGATGAAATATGCTCTGAGTATAGCCAGTTCGCAACTCAGTTCGCAACTCAGCTCGCTGCGTTGCCACTGAGTGCTCAGATAATCATTCCTCCGGACAGCACAGTTCGCGTACTCAGTCGCTTACTCAGCTCGCTTACTCAGCTCGCACCTCAGCTCGCTTCGCTCGCTGAGGCGCTCACCGTGCAAATCTCCTCGAGTATCTCCCTCTCCCCCTCCTCCAACCCCCCAAACACCCCACTCCCACTCTCCGCAAACTCCCTAAACACCTTAAAAACATCGACCCTCTC
The DNA here is from genome assembly GCA_015708815.1 of Kodamaea anthophila. Classification (NCBI taxonomy): domain Eukaryota; kingdom Fungi; phylum Ascomycota; class Pichiomycetes; order Serinales; family Debaryomycetaceae; genus Kodamaea; species Kodamaea anthophila. The sequence continues at coordinate 524,182 of JACFYR010000007.1, forward strand.
CAACGCATCCGAGGCCAACGGGTCCTCCTCGTCCAAATCATAGTACCGGTCAAACTTGCTCTCCTCGTGCTCCAAGAAATCAAGGTACTCCTCGTGGTCCTCCTTGTAGTCAAAGTTCTTTCTGCGCTTCTCCAAATCCACAATGGCTGCCGGCAACTTTGCCAACAACTGGGGAACAATCCTGGGGACCTGGTTCTGGATCTGGGAATCAACCACATTCAATGGGCCAGACAACAAAGCAATACATGCCAAAACCAGGAGCTTAAGATCGTACACCCTAGTCAACTGAGGAACTAGGGTGAACCACCTCTCGAAAAACGGGACAATCTGGGCCTGTTCCTGGAGGAATGCCAACGTCTGAGGGGCGTCACACACAAGACACGCCAAAACCACGTTATTCAATGTCCTGGCAATCTTTGTATACTCCTCATTGGACGAGAGGGTAGCTTTTAGGAATTCTGGGATGAAAGGCCCCACCAGTCCCCTGGCATTAAGCACTATGGCCTGCGCAAGCTTGAAGGCATGGACCAACTCATCAACGCTATCGTACGCCTCGTGCATGACACGGAAGATGTCCACAAACTTTGCAGCCAAGTCTGGGGTCAAGTCGTGGGCAAAGTTGAGGAGGTTGTGGAGACACGGACTCAACTCCTCGAAATACATCAAGGCCAGTTTGTTGTGGAACTGGTCGTACAACAAAGCAAAGCAGCGCCACATGACTGGGCTGATGGCACGCAACATAAAGGTGGAGTTCTCCATCAACTGGCCGATTTCATCGTAAAACTCATCGATGGTGTTGGAAAATACATACTCAATGGCCGGGGCAAAGACCTCCTCCAACTTTAGACATATCTCTGCCAGATTCTCAAACAGGAGAAGAACCGTAATCATAGTATTCAACAAGCCCGTGGCCGCCATCACCTTGGCGTTCATATCATCGTAGGCCCCACCAAAGTCGTCTACATCGACGTTGGCCGCCTCGTGGATTTCCCTGGCCAACTTGAGGAACTGCTCCACCAACTTGGACATGAGATCGATGCCAAACGGCTGGAGCTGCGCCGAAAAGTTCTCCACGCACTCCTGCATCACCACCAGGATGGCATCGCTATCGATTTCATTCGAGAGCTCCAACAACTTGGACATGGTGGGAAGAATAATGGTGGCGAGTATGGCCTGGAAATCCTCATTCAGAAGGTACGCTTGAATCGCCATGGCGGCTTGGAAGTGCACGGGGAGAGAGCTGGGAATATCGTCTTTAAAGTTGACCAATATGCCATGGAACAACCTCCCCCAATCTTCCTTGGAGGAGTACTCCACCCGATCGAACTTGGCCACCACATCAAGTGCACGCGCCTTGAGAAACTCGTGCTCAGAGTGGAGACATGGGAATACATACGTCACCAAAAAACGCTCCATCTGAGAGAGGTATGGCTGCTTGATGTACCCACTGATACAGGCCAACATGTTGAAAAGACCCTCCATGTGGCGCCCCAGGGCGAGATCAGGCCCATTGACCTTCTCCAAGTTGGTGGAGATGAACTCCAAAATGGGCTCGAGCGTGGTTTCCGACTTGCTCTCCACTAGAGTCACCAATAGTGCTAGGGCAGCCACCTCAGGACTGGTGCTATCGTCATTGTAGTCAAACATGGCATGCACATACTCTACGGGATCCTCATCGTACAACTCGAGACCATGGTCGCTCATCTGGAGAAGAGGGTACACGAGATGCTCGACAATCTGCATGTAGTATGGCTTGATGTGGAGCCACGTGCTCTTGTCTGTAATGCAGTGGGAAAGGAACTCAATGAGGTAGTAGAGCGCGGTCAAACTGACCCAGCGGGTTTTCGTGCACCACTGCTCAATGAGCAGGAGGTAGTTGCTAATCATGGCCGGGGCCACATCTCTCACAAAAGTGGTCCGGAACTCGTCGTACCGAAACTTTTTCGTCAAGGACTGCGCAGCGTACCGGCTAAAGACCCGGTGCATATTGGCAATGGCCCACTTGTAGCACTTTGACACCTGAAGAAAGCACTTTTCTTGCTCGGAGAGGGGCGATTCCACCACGTACTGAGGCGGCACCATGTTGACAACGCTCATGTGGAGGCCAGCCCACTCGTGCACAGCCTCGGTGGTCTGGAGAGGCTCGGGGAGATCGTAGGACGTCACCAACTTGTACACCCTAAGCACCAACTTGAGGATCTCTGCCGAGAACTCCGTCAATCTCTCGCTATTGGCCGCCAATGTCTGGCCAATCTTCAACAAATGCGGGAAGGCGGTCTCAATCATGGGATACAACAGCCCTGCTCTCTGACCATTCTCCACCCAGCGGAAATTGCGCGAAATCTCCCCAAAGCAGAGGAGCCCGGTGTAGAGGTGCGAGAGGTTCTGGTCGAGCATGAATTCGCCCGACTCAAAGGGGGGGTGTTGCTGCAAAAGACTCCCTGTTTCCTGCAAAAGACCAGGCCATTCAGAGTGCGAGATCATCTTGCGGAGCGCTGGAATCAACTGCTGTTTGATGTGGTAGTCGGACGATATGAGCACGGAAAGGATCCGTTCCTGGACGGGACCTCTTTCGTCCTCTTTTTTGTCCCAGGTCCGCACCACCCTGTTTTTGAAGTAGAGGGCAGCGGCTTTTTTGATGGCCTGGTCCTGGGGGGCTTGGAGGACGTCAAGGCATGCGAGGAGGAACCCGGGGGTTTGCAGGAGGGTTTTGAGTTGGGCTTCGGCGTGTTGGCGGGTGGTTTGGTCGGGCTGGAGGGTGCCGGAGAAGCATTCGAGGAGCATGAAAATAATTGCGAACTCTGAGCGAAGCGAAGAGTGAGCTCAACAATTCTCTCACTTCCGAGCGAAGCGAGGAAGTGAGCTATCCTGACTTGACCTACTCCTGACTCCTGAGCGTAGCGAAGGAGTCAGCTACAAATGAACTTCCTTCGCTACGCTCAGGAAGTATTATAATTGCAACTCTGAGTGGAGCGAAGAGTGAGCTCAACAATGCTCTCACTTCCTCGCTTCGTTGGAAGTGAGCTACATCATGACTCCTTCGCTACGCCAAGAGTCAGCCACAAATGAATGTGACTCCCTTGCTACGCTTAGGAAGTGTATAGATCAGTATTTTCCATAGACGAATTTCAGGCTAATTTAACTTCCAGCGAAGCGAAGGAAGTATATTGCGAACTCTGAGTGGAGCGAAGAGTGAGCTCAACAATTCTCTCACTTCCGAGCGAAGCGAGGAAGTGAGCTACTCCTACTCCTGACTCCTGAGCTACTCTGACTCCTGAGCGTAGCGAAGGAGTCAGCTACAAATGAACTTCCTCGCTTCGTTCGGAAGTATTATAATTGCGAACTCTGAGCGGAGCGAAGAGTGAGCTTGAATAATTCTCACTTCCTCGCTTCGCTTGGAAGTGAGATACATCATGACTCCTTCGCTAGGCCAGGAGTCAGCCAAATGAATGTGACATTCTTGTGACTCCTTCGCTACGCTTAGGACTGAATAGATGATCAGTATTTCCTAATAGACGAATTTCAGCTAATTTAATTTTCTTCTTCCAGGGTACAAAAAGACTTCCTGAGCGAGGAAGTGCCAAATGATTCTCTCACTTCCGAGCGAAGCGAGGAAGTGAGCTACTCCTGACTTGACTCCTGAGCGTAGCGAAGGAGTCAGCTACAAATGAACTTCCTGAGTATTATAATTGCGAACTCTGAGCGGAGCGAAGAGTGAGCTTGAATAATTCTCACTTCCTCGCTTCGCTTGGAAGTGAGATACATCATGACTCCTGAGCGTAACGAAGGAAGTGAATATATTAATTCATCTTGGCGAAATCCAGTGAGCAAATAATTCTCATTACCCTAAGGAAGTGTATAGATGATTCAGTATTTCCTAATAGACGAATTTCAGCTAATTTAATTTTCTTCTTCCAGGGTACAAAAAAGACTTCCTGAGGAAGTGCCCAAATAATTCTCACTTCCTCGCTTCGAAGTGAGCTACACGATTACGAACTTAATCGAGCTTCCTGAGCGTAGCGAAGAAGCGAGTATAAAAGATCAAGTTGAGGTCCTGAGCGTAGAGGGTCAGATGATTTCCCAATTATGTTAGACGATTTCTTGAATTGATTTTTGCTACTTCCTGCAAACTTCCTGTAACTTCCTGGCGACTTCCTGGAACTTCCTGGCGACTTCCTGGCAACTTCCTGGCTGACTCCTCAGCATAGCGAGGAGTCAGCTAGTATAAGTGAAGAGATTAATGGAAGGTCTTGGACAATTTCAGTGAGCTAATATTAATTTTACTTCCAAGCTAAGGAAGTGAGCTCCTAAAAAAGAATTCATAGGCAGGAGTCAGCTAGTATAATTGAATTGATAAAGCAACTTCCGAGCGTAGCGAAGGAAGTGAGGTACAAAAAGACTTCATAGGCAAAGAAGTGAGTTATCCTGACTCCTGAGCGTAGCGAAGGAGTCATCTATTATAAGTGAATGGATAAAGTAACTTCCGAGCGTAGCGAAGGAAGTAAATAGATGAATTCAACTTGACGAAATTCAGTGAGCAAATAATTCTCACTTCCTCGCTACGCTCAGGGAGTGAATTGATGATCCAGTATTTTGCTAATAGACGAATTTAGGCTCGTATTCAATTGTCTTCAGCGAAGGAAGGTACAAAAAAAGACTTCATAGGAATAGGACTGTGTTATCCTGACTCCATCGCTACGCTCAGGAGTCAGCTAGTATAAGTGAATTGATAAAGTAACTTCCGAGCGTAGCGGAAGTGAATAGTTAAATTGAAGGGGTTAGACGAAAGTGTGCTAATATTTAATTTTACTTCCTGAGCGAGGCGAAGGAAGTGAGGTAAAAAAAGCCTTCATAGGGATAGAAGTGAGTTATCCTGACTCCTTCGCTACGCTCAGGGGTCAATTAGTAGCACCTAATTGAAGAAGCACTCGCTACGCTTAGGAAGTAAATAGATAAATTACAGGACAGACGAATTTCAATAGCTAATTAATTTTTCCTCTCCAGAGCAAAAGTGTGCACAATAAAAAGACTCCTCGCTGCGCCCCGAAGTGCCCAATAATTCTCACTTCTGAGCGAGCTAGGAGTAGCTACAATATTGCCAAGTTAAGATTTCTTGATAGCTTCTGAGGAGCGAGAGGTGAGCCATCGAATTTGCCTAGCTGATGAATTTCAGCACAGCTAGACGAATTGAGGCTAATTAATTTTCTAGCTCCTGAGGGAAGGAGTCAGCCACAAATGAATGTGAAATTCCTGAGCGTAGCGAAGGAAGTGAATTGATGAATTCAGCATGGCGAAATTCAGTGAGCAAATATTCTCACTTCTGAGCGAAGCGAGGAGTGAGCTACATACTGACTCTCAGGAGTCAGCCACAAATGAATGTGAACTTCCGAGCGCAGTGAATGGAAGAATTTTAGTTCGTAATAGTCGAATTTCAGGTTATTAATTTCCACTTGAAGTGAGGTACAAAAGGACTTCCTGGGCGCAGCGAAGGAAGTCAGCACAAATGAATTGAAAATTGATCTTCCGGAGGAGCGAGAAATTGTGAACGCTCAGGAGGTGAACTATAGATATTTCAATTCCTACTGTCAGTGAGCAAGTAATTCTCACTTCTGAGCGAGGGAGTGAGCTACACTAATCCTGACTACCTCGCTACGCAAGCTCACATCCATTTGTAGCTGACACCTTCGCTACCCAGTCAACTAGTATAGGTGAATTGACGAGCAACTCCTGAGGAAAGGAAGCGAGTAGATTAATTTAGTATTTTGCAGACGAATTTGAGTGAGCTATTTCTTACTTCCTGAGGAAGCGAAGGGAGTGGGCTCGTAGTAAAGAGGTGAGTTATCCTGACTCCTTCGCTACGCTCAGGAGTCTGCTACAAATGAATGTGAATCCTGAGCACAGCGAAGGAAGTGAAGTATAGAAGAATTCAGACCTAGATGAATTTCAGAGCTAACAATTTTCTGGCTTCCTGAGAAGCGAACTCCTGAGCGAAGCGAGGGAGTGAGCTACTTAATTAATCCTGACTCCTGAACGTAGCAATGGGAGTGAAAAGTTCAATGAGTTGAAGAAGCAACTTGCTGAGGAGTGAAGGAAGTGAATAGATTAATTGAAGACCTAGACGAATTACAGTGAGCTAATTTATAAATTTCTCTTCCTGAGCGTAGCGAAGGAGTCAGCTACAAATGAATATGAACTTCCTGAGCGTAGCGAAGGAAGTGAACTATAGATATATTTCAGTACTAGACGAATTTCAGCGAGCGAACAATTTTCTGACTTCCTGAGCGCAGCGAAGGGATTAAGATAGTACATATGAATTGAATAAAGCATCTTCCTTCGCTACGCTTAGGAAGTTATTATGGTTCAGTATTTTGCTAATAGACGAATTCAGTGGGCTAACACTTTTCTGACTTCCTGATAGAAGGAGGGGAGTCAGCTACAACAAAGCAAGGTGAAAAGCGATTGTACAGAGTGTTACGAGGAAGTCAACTATAGTATTTCAGTACCTACGAATTTCACCAAGCAAGTAATTTTCTCACTTCCTCGCTTCGCCCAGAAGTCAGCTACAAAAAAGACCTCCTTCGCTCAGGAGTTAGATGAATTTCGATTTTGCTAATAGACGAATTCCTAATATGCACTCTTTCCCTTCTGTGAATAGATGATCCGTATTTTGCTAATTTCTGTAAGGACTGGGTTATCAGGTGACTGGTGCTGCATATAATACTTTTCGGTACCTGATTACCCTTTCGACTACTGTATCGTAATTGAATATTCCTGGGATCAGTAAGCGATAAGTACTTTTGAACTAGTATAGATCCTGACAATTTCAGGGAGCAACAATAATCCGCAAGTCAGCTTCGATAAACTGACTTTTACTACAACAGATCATTTGGGATGATCTTTCCTTCCCTCAGAAAGTGAATAGGTGTTCACGATTTTGTTGAGACGATTTTCTATTATTTTGACGTCCTGCGAAGCGAGTGAAGTGAGCTACAATAACTTCTGGCAACTTCCTGGCCTACTCCAGAGCGTATGGAAGTGAGCTAATAACAAATTTTGTACCTACTGATAGATGATTCAGGACTTAGCGGACGAATTGAGCAGAATAAGTAAGTGAGATTAAATTTGCCTTTTCCTGAGCGAAGGAAGTGAATAGATGAATTAAGTAATAGACGAAATTGAGTCCACTTGAATTTGATTCCAACTGGATGAAATTGAGTGAGACGTCTTCTAGCGTAGCGAGAAAGCGGGCTATTAGATGAATTTGAGTCAGCCTTCCAAGGAGCGAAAGAAGAAAAATAAATGGATTGAGGAAACAACTTCGTACGGGCGATGATTAATGGACGATGAAGCGAAATTTCAGGAGAGGACTCCATGAGCGAGCGAAGGTAGCTAATGCAGATGAATTTACTCTTAAGAGTGAGCAAGACCGATAAACTCATTATCCTAGCTAATATAGACCATTTGAGTAATTGAGTACACAGCTAAAATGGATTAATTAAAGTGAATAGGGACACAAGTACCCAGATAGTCGACAGCTAATACAGATGTTTCTGAACAAAACGCACTTCCTAGGCAACAGAAGTAATAGATGGTTTTCGAATTGGGTCATCCAGCAAATAGACGAATTTATAGATGCAAATTTTCTGGCCAACTTTCTGGCCAACTTCCTGAGCAGCAATGGTGATCTATAGATGAATATCAGCCCTTCCTTAGCAGCGTGGGCCGAAAAGTCGAGCTAATCTTTCAGTACCCATAGACGAACCTGAGCAAGCCAAAGGGGCTATTCGAATCTGAACAAGCCAAATGGGCTATTCGAATCTGATCAAGCCAAATGGGCTATTCGAATCTGAGCAAGCCAAATGGGGCTATTCCAGTTCGATCCGGAGTATAGACAAATTTTGCAAGCTAGTACTCGCTATCAAAGCTTTAACGTGAGCTACCTACAGTGAGCCATAGAAGAATCTGGAAATAGTCAAAACACTACAAATAGACGAATATTAAGTACCCACAAATAGACGAATCGGTAGCTGAAAAGTAGCAAACAGCCTTATCATACCATTTGTCTATGGTATGAGTTTAAGAAGACAGAACTCTCGTGTAGAATACGAGAAATTGGCTATCTGGACGTAGGCATGATGGGTGGGAAACAAAATGATGAAACAAACCAACATGTTGGCTTCTTTGGGAAATGTATTCATATTCCCAAAAAAGTTACCAAAAAAGAAAAAAAGGAAATACACCAAACTCCGGTAAAAAGACACTAAAAAACATATTTCCCACATTGTTCCTAACATTATCCCATCAGTACCACTGAAATAGGTACATGTCGATTTTAACCGGCATCATTGAATCATTAGCCAAAATGCCCAGTATTGGTAAACCAAGATTGATAGTCTAAAAATGGGATAGTTTCATGGTATAGCTCCCAGAGAAGATGAACAGTAGAATAACCGATTTTAACAGACAATCGTTACATCAGGTGAGAGAATCGTCACCTTGAAAAACCTCACAGTCGATAAAGATTTTACAATTAAAATTTAGTAAATTCTTGCCAAACATGATTAATAGTTAGAGCAGCTTCTTTCATTATTGGAATTACAAAGCCTTTGGTTGTATAAAATATAGAATCATAATCCTTCCAAGCTTACTATTACAGTAGCCTACTATTACACTCGGGGTACAAACCCATGGTGCGCGATCATATTCACAGGCCGAAGATGAGGGAGAACTGGTCAAATGTTTTCTTCGAGTCAGTTACTGTTTTCTTTCACGGTGTATCACCACTCTCTCTTCACTCAAAAATCTCCTCACAGTACTCTCTATCCATGCCAACATTTCACTTCGTACGAAATCGTTCTCGAAAGAAACTCTTCCTATGCCAGTCTTTCTCAGGAAGTAAAACTTTAACTACTGTTATCAATAAACTCCTCTTACTATCAAATTTGCCTGATAGAGGAATAGTTCGCGAGAACTGTTTAGTCAACCAGAACCAAAGATTGAAATCATTGATGCGTCAGATATTTTTCATCTCAGCTCCAAGTCAACTCGTAGCTCAATTCTTTCTGACAACTTTGATATAGAGACAATCAACAACTGGTATAATGGCTCCCTGGCTGAGAGGGTGAAAAGGTTCCAGAAATTGTTCCAATTTCAATGGTTGCAAAAATAGTTCCCAAAATGGATGAAAGGTTCCAAAAAAAGATTTATAATGGTTGCAAAAAGTGGCTTCTGCACGACGTGTAATACGAATATCGCAAAGAACGAAATGGATCACTTTGTACTCTGGCCAGTCATGCTGTTGAACAGAAAAGCCAAAAATTCGGTAGCTCTATTGAGTATGTTTCAACTTGGTTCATCAGTGTCTCTGTGTAGTGTACTTTTTCGGGAACCAAGAACTGGAATGACTAAGCAGAACACAAAGTGATAGAAAGCTTAGCGTAATTGTAGACTTCAGGTATCATGAGGTGGTAAAGTATTGGTCCATGGCAACACTGATTGAGTATACCATCCCAGGCTGCCTAAAGGAGCACCAGGCCAGTGCACAATAGGGAAGAGAAGAGTGAAAGTGATGTTGCCAATATGATCCTGATTGAATATATCCAGATTCAGATATCCAATAACTGTAATGCTGCCACAATACCAAAAACGACCAATATGTAGTGCGACGAAATCGATTCAATTATGACGAAAATGATAGCGCCTCAAGATGCGTTTTCCATAACACTGCTTTTCCATACAAGATCCTTTAGGCTACCAAATAACCAACGACACTTTCAGCTTGAATGTAGATCCCGAGTCTCAAGCAGTATTGCCTGTCATGACGTCTTTTGCCTATTCCGTGAGGAAATACCCATGGTAACTTGAGGTGAGTAGAAAAACCTCATGGTAACTTGAAGCATAGACATTATATTGAATTGAATGAATAAATACATAGTAGCAGATACTAGAGATATGACCTCTCCTAGATTGAAAGGTGAACTAGTAGCTACTTGTACAGGTAGTTGCTCAAATTGCTCCTGCTCGAATACACTACCACAGTTATTCGCAGTCGCTGCGCTCACACTCGAATATCACTCCCAGTTATTCGCAGTTCGCTACGCTCACTGCAGTGACTTTAGTTTGTTTTCTAGTTGCTTCTTTCAAGTTGCCAGGTGTCTGAGTCAGTATTTTGATCCAGAATCATCGTAACTGTGGTCCTTTTCACAAGGATTTAATATGTGATGAAACAAAGTTGTAGATTCACCGATCTGAAAATATCCAATCTCGAGTCAACCCAAAATCAGATATTATTCTAGTTGGTTCAGGAAGTTTGCTTATTGTCAATTGACTCGTCAGGAGTAACGTTGTGAAACGATTGTTTCTAGTGTTACTCACGTCACTCGTGAGGTTGTGAAACAGACTGTTTCTAGTGTTACAACGTCACTCGTGACGTTGTTCGTTCGTGTTGTGGCAGATAACTCAGGCTTTTTTTGCAGTGGCTTCACTACTGGGTGTCGTTACTGATATGGGGTGTCGTTAATCCTGGGGTGTCGTCAAGTGGTTCAGTTCAGTGGAATTATCTAGGTTGTATCAGACACTGTAGAAATCGAGGAATGGAATTGCAAGAGATAATCGAATAGATTAGAGCACAGAGGTACCAGGAAATTCAGACCGCTTCATCGAGGCTCATGGCGACTCAAAATGCATTGTTGTGTATGGGGTAGCAGTTGCATTGTTGAGCTATTCCACTACCAAACAAGCCCAAATATTACAGAGATTGCGCAGGGTGCCGTAATCCCAAACAAATGTTAACCTGCTTGCACTTCTGGTACAATAGCGAGCCTCAGAACCTCAGCTTCTATTGTTGGCACAGGCACAAAAGCATATATTTTTGTAGTGGTATCAGTGCACAAAAGTCGGCTCAACAATTGCATCCGCTTCGATTGTCATCCGCCTTGCATTAATTACTATCGCCAAGGTAGCGTGTGTAATGCCAGGTGCAATCTCACGCTTAGGCGCACTGAATGGTCCGCCTGCTTTATTGATTAGCAAATCGTCTGGATGGCACAATTGTGGATACAACAGTATTCAACTTGGATAGTCAGTATTCAACTTGGGGTACTAAATCCGTATATTCAGTATAACTTGTGGATACTAGTATGTACAACTTTGTGGATACTGCACACCTTTTGAGCATTACTAATAATGTCGATATTGTGATGCAATGTAATTAGTCTGGCTATTCTAGCTCCTCATTGATTCTAATTGTGCATTACTCGGATTGTAATTCTTCATGTTTACTCATTCTGCCGTGTATTCGTTCATGTTGCTCTGGTCTGATCAATTCAGCTACGTATCAATTCAGCTACTGTATTTCTTCAGATACTGTATTTCTTCAGATACTGTTGTATCAATTCAGCTCTGCATCTTTCATGCACTCTGGCCGTCCTTTCTGTTTAATTTCATTCCTTCCACGGACTGCATTTGGAAGGTTTTTTCAGACAATTGATCTGGACACAAAAACGCTCTTTGTCCCGGATATAGATACCCCGGCCTGGACGTAACCACGCGAGCTAGCGAGCAGTGCTGCCCAAAAGGGAGTATTTTCCCCAAATACGAAATCAAATAGGAATGCAGCAAAATAGAGAGAGATAGAGGAAGGAAATGGAGTACAGGAGATGGATGGTTCTGCACCAGAAGTAGTAGTAATAAGAGAAGGCCTATGAAGGCCTATAGGTCTATAGAAGGTCTATAGGTCTATAGAAGGTCTATAGAAAGTCTATAGAAAGTCTATAGATGCTAATAATGCTTGGATGCCTACCTGCAGTACCAAACCAAATATGACCACATCTGTTTATGCTGCAATCTCATTTCGTCACCGCTCTAAACTCCATATTTTCCTCTCTACTCATATTTTCCTCTCTACTCATATTTTTCTCTCTACCTCTCCATATTCTCCCGCCTCACCCTGCCCCGATTAGTGCAAATTTAACAATAGACAATGAAACAATACAGACGCGCAAAGTCAAGAAATACGAGCCCACACCCTTGCTGCATACTTCAGATTGTCAGAGCTGCACGAGCGCAGGATACAAGCTGCACGGCTGCAAAACGCAACCGAATTATGGAGTTGCAGAAGCAATATGAGCAAATCTGAGTGAGCAATTCCTAAATAATTCAAGAGCTATTCCTTGCTTGATTAGTGACCCTGACTGACTAGTCACTGACACCTGACTTTCACCCTATTTACCCAAACAGGCGTGGCGGGCGCCCGATCGAGACGCCCAACGAGGGACGTCCTCCGTTTCGTGATGCAAATTGTCCTGTTTGGTACTTTTAGGAAATATGTTTACATACTTCCGCGGCAGCCGCAGTGTCAGACAATACAAGACTACAGATGTAGAAGATATGGAAGAAATGAAATATAGAAGAGAAGAGAAGAAGGAGATATACATATACATATACATATATATACATATACATGTTCATATATACATATATATACATATACATGTTCATATATACTTGTTCATATATACATGTTCATATATACATATCCTATATACAACATATAGCATTGTTGACGCGTATTCGTGTCTATTGTTCAACAATGGTTGCAAATGGGTGCAAAATTTGGTTTGTGGATGCACAGCTCAGACCTGTGGAGTATATAAACCCAGGCAAGCGTCTGTTCTTCATACACTCGTTCAATGCACTTCTCCAAATCCGCCGCCATGGTGTCGGTGGCCTCCTACTTGGCCCAGTCGGCCCACGCGCTTGATCTCGATCTCACTCTTGGCTTGGGCCTCGGCCTTGGTCTGGCTCCTCCCGACACCTGCGCCCCGCCCAAGGTGTCGCAGTTTGGGCTCAATCTTGACCTTGACCTTGGGCTCAACCTCAGTCTCCGTGACCAACTCAAGGAGCTTGAGAAGAGGGCCGCTGTTGCTGTGCCCAAGGCCAATCTTGTTGTGAGCAGCGTTGTTCAGGTGAGCGCAGACATCCACAAGGTCACGTTGAAGTTTGGGACCGCCGAGGCCGAGGCCTTGAACAAGGTGTACGGGCCTGCGGTGAAGGCTGTGCAGGTTTCTGGGTTGGAGGCGCCTGGCCAGGAAAAGGCCGTGATTGTTGGCGCCGACTCCACGGGCAATGTGGCCAATGTGTTTGACTGGGAGGTGTCGCTTTTGGTCAAGGCTGGTTTGCACAATGGTCTCTTTTGTCTTCCGTTGGGCTTGTCCATCGACATCGACTTGGACGTGAACGCCGATCTCTCGCTCTGGAACCAGGTGTTCCCGGACTCGTTGGTCTACAACTTGAACCAGGACTTGAGCAACCCGCAAACCGTCCAGGGATTCAAGAAGCGCGACCTGCGGGACCTGTTCCTTGAGGCCTTGGCCAGACGCGGCATCAACGTCGATATCGACGCCAACGTCAATGCCCAGATCCAGGCCCAGATCGATGCGTTGGTCCACGCCAGAGTGAATGGCGTGCTCAACGTCCAGGCCACCATCGACGCGGCAATCAACATCTTGGCCCTTTTGAACGTCAACATCAAGAGAGACGACCTCTCCAAGCGTCTCGACGTTGACGCCAACCTCAAGGCGTACGCCAACATCTTGGGGTTGATTGTGGCCAACCTCAAGGCCAAGGTCAATGTCGATGCTAGAGACGTGGACGCTACTCTCGATGCTGCTGCCAACGTGGCTGACTCCATCGTGGCCAATGGCCATGTCCATGCAGACATCTCCAAGCGTCTCTTGGACATCGATGCCATTCTCGCAGCCAACGCTAATGTTCTTGACATCCTTCGCGCCAAGATCAACGGCAAGGCCGACGTCAACGTCAAGAGAGACGTGGACGCCCACGTGGACGTCCTTGCGCAGATCCTTGACTTGATCAATGCCCACTTGAATGCAATTGTCCACGTTGAGAGGGACGTGGACGTGAACGCAAACGTGAACGCAAACGTTGACGCCGATGTTGATGCCCACCTTGATCTCATTGCCCAGATCCTTGGCCTCATCAACGCCCATGCTGTTGTGAATGTCACTAGAGACATCGATGCTACTGCCCATGGCGACGCCGATATCCTTGACCTCATCAAGGCCCATCTCGATGCCGTGGCCCATGTCTCCAGAGACATCCACGCCGATGCCCATGCGGACCTTCTCGATGCGGTCCACGCAGACCTCCATGCGGTGGTTGAGAAGCGTGCCCTCCTTGACTTGGACGTTTTGCTTGATTTGGCGGTCGACATCAACCTCTTGCCAAACTTCTGTTGGACTCCTTCGACGTGTACTAGTACTGTTAGTAGTGCAACAAGAACAAATACCAACACCAACACGAACACCAACACCAACACGAACACCAACACCAACACCAACACGAACACCAACACCAACACCAACACCAACACCAACACCGGTGCTTCTTCCACCAACACTGGTGTTTCCTCTACCAACACTGGTGCTTCCTCTACCAACACCAACACTGGTGCTTCTTCCACCAACACTGGTGCTTCCTCTAACACGAACACTGGCGCTTCTTCTACCAACACTGGCTCTTCTACCAACACTGGTTCTACCAACACTGGCTCTTCTACCAACACCAACACTGGTTCTACCAACACTGGTGTTTCTTCTGACACCAACACCAACACTGGTGCCTCTTCTACCAACACTGGTGTTACTGGCTCTTCTACCAACACTGGTTCTTCTGACACCAACACTGGTACTGGCTCCTCTGGTACCGGTACTGGCTCTACCAACACTGTGACTGACACGAACACTGCTACTGGCACTGACACTGGTGCTTCTTCTGGTGCTTCTTCTGGAACCGACACTGGTGCTTCTTCTGGCTCCTCTGGCAACGGTGGGTCTGGCCCGGTTACTGTTACTGGCGAGCCTCAGACTGTGGTGACCAAGGTGACCACCACAGTCACTGCCACAGGTGGCAGTGACAGCGGAAGTGGTAATGGATCTGGTGACAATGGATCTAACGGTGGCAATGGATCTGGTGACAATGGATCTGGTAACGGTGGCAATGGTTCCAACGGTTCTGGCTCTGGTTCCAACGGTTCTGGTGCTGGTTCTGGCGACAATGGATCTGGTGCCTCCGGTAACGGTAGTGGCGCTTCTGGTAACGGTACTGGCTCTGGCGCTTCTGGTAACGGTACTGGCTCTTCTGGTAACGGTACTGGTTCTTCTGGTAACGGTACTGGCGCTGGTTCTTCTGGCTCCGGCTCATCCTCCTTGGCGGCTGGTGTCACCACGTTGACGTCCACCATTACACACACGGTGGCGCCGAGCATCTCCAGTGCTGCGCCAGCGGTCAGCGAGGTCCAGGCTAATGGCGCTGGCGTTGCCGGTGCTTCGTTCGGTGCTGTTCTCGGCTTCTTGATGGCCCTCAACCTTTAGAGTGGTTATATATCTTATACCTTCGCATGTTCGTAATATTTCGAGAGTGATTTTTGTAAAAAGTAGAAAACGTGTACAGGAGGAGTCAATGGAGTAGAAATCAGCACCAACCGGAGGAATGGAGTAGAAATCAGCACCAACCGGAGGAATGGACTAAGAAATCAATCCAATCTGAAGAGTGCCGCTGAGAAAACAATTGTAAGCTGAAATCAAGTTACATGATGGTAAACATTTCCCTAAATGAGCTCATAGAATATGAATGCCACAAGCTTCATTAAATCAATGCCAGGTTACATGATTGTAATCAATGCCATAAATGAGCTGATATAATATACATAAAGCTTCTTTTGAAGTAATATGAGCTCATCTTAAGTGATGGTGAATCAATACCCCGAATGAGTTCATTCATAGAATATGAATGCCATTAGCTTGTTTTGAAGTAAATGCCTATTGCTTCATATTAGATAATCCTACCTTCACAAGAGAATAAATCTTATGTGCTTCTAGATAATCAATAACTTTTCACGAGAGTCAATCGAATGTGCATTAGATATCCTGTTTTTTTAGAGTCAATTTCTTTTAGATATCCTGTTCATGAGAATCAATGGTCCTTGAACAATTGTGATGTGCTCTGGCACGTGTGGAAACATTACGTGATCAATGGCTCCATGGATTGAATGCACTTTTCACCTTTGCTTCACTTGCCGTACTTAACAACTCCTTAACTACCTAATTACTCTAATTAATCAATAAAAACCGTTCTTTCGTATATGAATCTCTATTCCTCATTATATTCGCTGTTCATTAGATTCTATTCATTCTTGCGGATGAACAGAGCGAGGGCGAAGCCAGTATAGATCTCCAGTAACCAAATATATTGAGCGATTGCTCGGGCGATGATCGATCCTCAGTAGAATTGAGATGCCTCAGTAAGACTACCAATGGTATTCAGATTACTCGGACAAAGCACAGCTTTCTGTATCGATGCCTCTCCTTTCCAGCCAATGACTACTCCATCTAGAGGACTATATCCTGTACAGTATTCTAAGATTCTAACAATAATCACGAGCCAAGCTTCATCGACGCCTATTAAATGCTAGGCTTTATAGAGTAGTCTACTCATATAGACAATCTACAGCGGAATACCAAGATGCTCATATAAAATAATCTACGCATAAGCTTCCTATACATTTTCTCCCTCTCCACTCACGAGCTACCAACATAGTCATTTCTTTATTTCACACAAGCTTCCTACAATTCTATTTCTTCTTTCTATCTTCTCTTTGCTCTCGCATAAGCTCACTTGCATATCCAGCTTATCAATCCATACGGACATGTAGCCAAATATTACCCATAAGGGACTTGTGAATAGCATCCAGCCCAACTTCGTATTGGGATATCCCAATTAGGAAATTTGCAACCACCACCTGAAGCAGATAAATTGCAGCCACCAATCGGCCAATTTTGAACCTTCTATAAAAGGGCCCTGTAGAACTATACATCATCAAAATTCAATGGCCGCTCAACAATCTACCAACAAGTTCAAGGACGCTAACAAGGACAACAAGAGAGTCAACCCATGGGGTGACATTCCCTACACCTGCACCATAGTCTAGGGTGAGGAACTGAATGGTATGAGGGACAGAATGTTGCCAGAACATTTGGCGCAGCAATATTCCCAAATGATTCACATTGCTGACAATTGAGAAATGAAATACATACCATAGGTGATAAATTAATACACATTCTATTCCACATATTGTAGCTGACAAGGCATGCGAAATAGATACAAAGGAGAGTGGATAGCTGAAACAATTAAAAACAGTTGAGCGAAGTGAAGTGGTATTGTACTTATTCATAGAGTGAGAGAAGTGTAATTGTTCTACCTGACTTATAGTGTACCCAATTGAGAGAAGTGAAAGGGTCTTGTCAATTGTTCATGGTGAGAACAATTTCGCTTCGCTCAATTGTTCTTCAATTGTTCATTAGTTATTCTATCCTGCCTACAGTACCCATGCCTATTGCCACAACTTGTATTCATTTTATTCTCATTATCGTTGTCGTTCCATGATCATTTTACTATTCAGGCTCCATTTCGCCCATTCGCTTTTCGCTGGCTCACAAGTATACAATCTCATCTTTTGCTCCAACTTTGCTCACATCTTTTCTTGGAGTCTTAGGCCTGCTTAATATTTCGTTATCTTTTTCAAAACTCACTACTGGTACTCCAAAGATCACTATCTCAGCTGCTTCAGGGTCAAGGCTTATTATCTTTTACGTTCTCACTACCCTCAAGCTATAAAAGTATTTTATTGTTCGCTTATAAGGCATACTATCTTGTTCCTCCTCTAAGCATAAAGCTCATTAACTTCTTGTTCGTGCAAAGGTAATAATAACCTACTCATCGCTCAGATGCTCGGTGCAGATTTATAAGTGATATGCGTACTATAGAACTCTGTGCAGGATTCTATTCTGAGACTAGCCATTGGGTGTAACGGGAAGACAAGTGAGATATTCCAGTTTAATGCCTTCGAATCCAAATTAGGAGTTATCAATGCATAGCTAGGAATTATAAGAATAGGCCGTTCGCCATTCTAATTTAATAATCAATAGGCTATATAGTGTTTATAGTGCCGGTGGACTTTATTCAATTTTCGAAAACAAACAGATCACGTGACATTCCTGCATGAAGGTGCGAATTGCAGCAGATTAAGAGTCAAACATGCTCAACAGCAGGTCTTGAGTAACGAATCCTATCCATGAGCACAAAGAATGATTCTCCCATCATTTGAGACCGCTCCATGGCTCGAGCCTAGATCATGTTGTCCCTCGGAGGACTGATTCCTTGCTCGTTACCAGAGAAGTCCTTACGGGTTAATCACCACAAGGAAAAATCTGGAACAGATTTAATATGCCTCCTGAAATATAAACAGAAGTTTGAGATAACGAACGGAAAGGTAGAAAGGCACACATATTTTGAGATATTGCTCAACTTGATTTATTGTTTGCTTCGCTTACAAAAAAGACTATCTAGATAGACCTTTGCAACAAGTTCGTTATCTCACGCTGTCGCTTCGCTTAAGCTTTAAAAAAGCTTAGCTTGTTTATTGTTCGAAGGCTTATTATCTTGATTTATGCTTGTAGCTCCAGTCAAGCTTTAGCTTATTTTCTTGTTTTCGCTTGTTCGCTTCCCACAGAAGCAATAAAGCAATTGTCTTATTTACGCTGTGCTATAAACTTTATCTTGGTTGTCGCTTCTTCATAAGCTATAAAAATACATCATCTTGTTTTACGCTTGTTGCTTTGCAACAGGTATAATTCATTATCCATTCACGCTTGTGACTCACTCAAGCTTATTATGATTTTGTTGTGCTAAGCGACAAACTTTTAAGTCATGAGATTGGTATCAGTTGTTACAAGCTCACTTAAAGCTGCTCACCATATTGCTTTCGCTGTTTGTTCTTGTTCGGTTTGCTCACAAGCTCAATCACGAGCTATAGTTCAAAATTATGGTTTTGCTTGCTCAATTGCTTATACAAGCTCAATCACAAGCTAAAAGCTCATTATATTGTTTTTACTTGCTCAATCGCTTCTTCGGTTTCCTCTCAAGCTCGACCACAAGCTATAAAGCTCGAAGTCATGGTTTTGCTCGTTCACTCACTTGTTCGCTTGCTCACAAGCTCAATCACAAGCTGAATGCTCAGATTGTTTACGCTTGTTTATTCATTTGCTCGGTTTCCTCATAAGCTCAAACACAAGCGAAAAGCTCATTATATTGATTTTGCTTGTTCAATCGCTTGTGCGGTTTCCTCACAAGCTCGAGCACAAGCTAAAGCTCATTATATTGATTTTGCTTGTTCAATCGCTTGTTCGCTCGCTCACAAGCTCAATCACAAGCTATAGAGCTTATTATATTGTTTTTGCTTGCTCAATCGCTTGTTCGCTCGCTCACAAGCTCAATCACAGCTATTCTTCGAATGTTTTGTTTCTTCTCGGCCAAAACGACGGCAACCTCACCACCTGATACCTCGGCTCCACACACCTCTCACTAAACCAACTCCTCAACTTCCCCTCAATCAACGACGATATCTTCGGCACATTCTGCAACTTTGCCCTGGACCCAATCAAACTCTTGACCGTAAACTCCAACCTATAGTCTGGGGAAAACAGAAACATCAATGCTGTACCCCGATCATCACCCTCACTCACCAACGAGACCGTCAAACAGCCCGAGAAACGCACTATCGACACCAGCAATTGGACCGGCAACACTGCTGTTTGTGGCCTTGGGTGGTTCAACACCAATCGTGTCTCGATCCCAAGCGTAAGTGTATCTGACAAGTCCACGTCGATCTTTCCATCGAGACGGGCCGAATTGCCCTTGGAATGGGTGATGCGGCAGTTGCTAAGAATGGGAAAGTCGTCGCCAATGTCAATCTCGGTGATTTTGACCGCGTCCAAGTAATCAGGGAGGTCTGTCGATTCGAGAAACTCGTTGAGCAGGTGGTAGATGTTATCGGCAAGCAATGCCTCGGTCCGTAACTGGGCTATGGTCTGAGCCAAAAGCACATTGAGCCAATCAAGCGACTCCAGAGAGTGGTTCTCCACATCGTAGTAGGTTTTCTCGAGGATGGTCCTCACAAGCGAGTCAGGGGGGTCCTCATCCTCTTTTTTCTTCTTACGCCTCACAATCACCCCGCTCGCGTCTTTGGGAGATGCTGGTGAGGGCTCTGCAAATACAAAGAACTTGATGAAGATGATGATGATGACAATAACGCTGACCTGTCCAACAATGAGGCCTTGTGTGAAGCTCCAGGTGGTTTCGGGGCGGAGAAGTTCGCGTTGTTGTCGGAGGAGCTCGCTTTGGAGGCGGAGGTGTTCTTCGAGGGTGTCCATAGTCACTGAAATTATACACTTACTTTGAGCGAAGCGAAAAGTAGTTGATTAGAATGATTAAGTTCACTGAGCAAAGCGAGGGAACGATTTGAATACCAGAAATACAACACTCACTTTGAACGAGCGAAAAGTGAGAAATGTACAATGTTAACATACACCCCGAAATACAAGACTCACTTTTCTCTTCGCTCAAAGTGAGAAATGCTAGCATACACCCAGACAACACCCACTTTTCGCTTGCTCGAGTTTTGTATTGTATTTCTGGAATATGGTATCATTCACTGAGCGAAGTGCAGTACTCAATGTAAGCATAGACCTGGAAACAGGTTCAGTTTTGCTCAACGATAGAATATACCAAAATACACATTGAGCGAAGGACTTTTGCAACAATCAATTGAGTAGTATATTGATGGGTGTTAATTTAGCAACATTCCCTTCGCTAATTGTGATGTGGGTATTAATTTAGCAGCGATTTTGCTTTCGTTATGTGGGTACTTATTTTGCAGCAGTAGGTTTTGAGTGACCTAGAAATACAAATCACTGAGCGAAGCGAATGAATGTATAGAAGCTTTATAACCCAGAAATGACTAGATGATAAGGATTTGTAGGGACAAGAAATACAAACTTCACTGCGCAAACAAAGAGTGAGATGCTTGGAATGCTAAGGATGTGTTTAGCCCCAGAAATACAATGCTAACTTTGATCAAGCGTGGTGGGAATGTTTATAGTGTAAGCATTGACTCAGATATGAAATGCTTAGTTTTCGCTTCGCACAAAGTATGATTAGTGTGTATAGACCCAGAAACACAACACTAATGATAAGGATCGAGATACACTTACTCTGAGGAAGCGAAAAGAATGATAAAATGAATAGACCAAAAAGCAATACTTCCTTTAGCGAAGCGATAGTAGGAATGGTCAGAATCTGTAGCCAGAAATATGACATTCCTGAGCGAAACGAACGTTAAAGGAATGATCCCGAATACACTTCGCCGAGAGAACCAACGTAGACCATGATATAATTAGTACCAGATATACTATGTTCACTGAGCGAACGAAAGTGGGAATGGTTAGAATGGAGTATATAGACCCAGAAATACCACACAATGTTCACCTTAGGCAAACCACGATAATTTTGATCAACATACAGAACAATATTTAATATTAGTACACAACAATTACTCTTCACAACCCTGACTCTTCGTATCTTCATAATTAGAAATTGCCGATATTCTAGTACCACAAATCTCAGTATTTCCAGTATCAAATCTGTTTTGTATCAGAAATCAGTATTTCTAGTGTCACAAAACTGTTGATCACAGCAAACAACCAAAAAACTTGTTTACCACATTATAGCGATGTCTCTTTTGAAGCACTTAATTAGCCATCGAGTTGCAGAAACGCTACGATCCCTTATCTATCCCAACTCTAGCACCATTTCTCCTATCTCTTCTCCAGCTACAACCAGCACTCTAACACCCCGAATTCTCATATTCTAAATTTGAGACAAAGACAAAACCGAGCCTTAACATTATGGGCCTTGAATGAACATTCCTGGCTCGATATTCTCGGTTAAGCCCTAAAAAATGCTACTTAGACATATTTCGTAGTATTTTTAAATTTAGTTGAGAAGTAGTTTTCTCAGTATCTTTAATGGATGGTTCTAGCAGTATCAAAAAAAGTCTTAGCATACCTGCTGGAGCAAAGACTACTTAACTCACGACCCTGAACTACCTAATCAGCTGCATTGCGAGTCTATTGCCCTTAGTATTGGTTTGATTTCGTTTCATCTGTTTCTGTAGGAATCGAAAATAGTCGAGTCCAATATTTTAGTTGGCGAGTTTAACAGACCTTTGAGAATTGATTTCGGAATTGAGTGTACATTGAGTGTCCAGCTCGCCTTCTGATGACCTAAGCTTGCCTCAGTAGCTAGCTTATAGGTTTAGCAATCTTGAAACCTAAAAATCAGGCAATAGGCGAAATCAGAGATTAGAGTACTGAACTTTTCAATTTCGCAGAGGATGAGCTGAAGACTGAGATATGGGGTAAGGTAACACACTTTGGTGTATCTTAGATCATGGTACGACTTTTCAAACTTGAATATTTTAGTTTTTAAGAATGCACGAAACAGAAAGGAGACTATAGAATGTCCATTCCATATCAGTGTCATTTCATCGAAGTGAAATGCTCAATCGTAATTCGGAAATGGCTTGTTTTATCACCAGTAACAGCGGGTAACTCCCTGCACATAACCAGGGAGAGGATATTTTCATTTCCACTCGAGTACTCCCTCATATAGATCATTTATAGTACATTGTACTTGCGTTGTATCCCCACTACGTTTCTACCGAATCGATCCTCACTTATTTCCAGATTAAGAGTCAACAACAAAGAAACGAGAGAAATTATCATTTGCCCCCACTCTCATAGAGCTCGATATAATTCATAGGATAAGTCGACCCGCACTCAAACCATTTAAATATTAGCTCGCTCCCGCAAGCGAGAGCTCGAAATATGTAATTTCAGCAACTTGGCACAACCACCTTAATATGCTTATACTCTACTCGCTTATTAATTTAGTTTTACTATTCTTTATATTGAAGTCTCTTGTACTCTGAAACTTGAAATTGTATCAGAGTCAAGGGAAAATTCTTGGTGCATGTCAGTTCGTTGGTATAGTTCTATTCGTGCAAGTAATCTCTCTCGTCTCTATCAATTTCATTATGAGGTCATCTTATCAGTTCGTATCAGTTTCTATTTCAATTCTCCACTCAGTCTCCTTCGCCAGTCTCTTTCTATCCTTATTAAGGTCGTTTCTCAGAACTAGTACAAAATATTACCCGGATTTGTTGCTCATAAGCATCTTTGATTAGAAGTTCTTGTGTTCTTCACATCGACTCAGAGAGTCCTCAAGTTGAGTTCCTAGTTCACTACTTCTCACTTGTCCTTCATCAACGCTGATCTATATCTCCTCACACAACCTTATCCAGTCCTTCCCATTGTTTCTTCATCAGTCCTATTCTCTTCACTCACTTACAGTTGCTTGATAAATATCCAGGCTTTTCGTACTTTGGTTCGCAACTCCTATACTCAGTTGCTTGGTCTTCAGTACTCATTACGTTATGTGACATTCTCATAGTACCATGAGTATTGGCATCATCTTCCCATCAAGTTCTCATAGGAAATCCAAGAATAACCATCAACTAGTTGTGTGGATTTAGGTTCATATCATTCAGCATTATTGTTCGCACAATCAGTGAAGATTTTCATCAAGGTCATATCAATCAGTAAGGTATCAGGTAGGTTGCTTCATCAGTGAGTATTCTAGTTACCATTTCAGTAAAGTATTCATTTGGTTCGTAGTGAAATACTCATCAGGGGGTCTTCATCAGTGAGTATTCTAGTTACCAATCAGTAAAGTATTCATTTGGTTCGTAGTAAAATACTCATCAGGGGCTCTTCATCAGTGAGTATTCTTACCAATTCAGTCATTTGGGAGGTGCTCTCAGTTCAGTATTAGTGACCTGACCAATTTCTCTATGTCTCTAGCGAGCGAGAAAAAGACTGTTTTTCCCATCTATGTCTTCTCGCTCCGCTCAATAACGACATATTCCTCTTCGTTTTTCTCGCTCCACTCAAAGAACGACATATTCATCTACGTCTTCTCGCTCCGCTCGAAGAACGACGCCTCTACGTCTTCTTGTCGCTCAAAGAACGACATATTCCTCTTCGTTCTTCTCGCTCCGCTCGAAGAACGACTCGAAGAACTAATCACTCTTACTCCCCTTCCTTCTCCTTCTCTTTGGAACCGCAATAGGTCTCTCTCTCTCCTCTCTCTCCTCTCTCTCAATCTTCTCACTCTCTGGGGTCCCGCTCTCTGGGGTCCCGCTTTTAATCCACTCCTTTACGTTTGCCAACAACGACCTGGGCTCATTCAACTCCTTGTTTGCGTTCCCAATGTACTTTGCCGCAAAGTCCGACATTGGCGATACTCCCGAGTCCTCGCTATCGCTATTGGGGTTCAGTTTCCCCTCCAAAAACGACGCCACGTCGAAACGCTTGCCACGCATGTACTCGCGGACCTCGAAATACAAGTCCTTGGAGACGTTTTCAAGGTTGGTTTGGTTGCGGCGCCAGTAGGTGCGGAAATCGTTAATGTGCTTCTTGAACTCGAGCTCGTTCTTCTTGAGCCAGCTCACGTTGAGCTCTTTGCGCGTGGCCCCGCGCGCAAAGTTGCGCATGAGGTACTTGTCGTAGTCGCGGATAATCTTGGTGATGATATCGGAGGTGCTGATTCCCTCGGTACGCTGGGTGGTGAGAAACATGCCCATTTCTTTGATTGGCTTGTAGATATCGTCGCTATCGCTCAGCGCATAGGGCAAGTCGTCGTGGGCAACGTAATCGATGCGGTGTTCCAATAAAAAGTCGGTGGTGACACACCATGGGGCGTTGGGGATCACCTCATCGACCCATCGGCAATGCTTGAGCGTTTCGATCCGCTGCTGGTCCGTTAACACCGTCAAGCCCTTGCGCTTGTGCGTCTCGATATCGCTGGGGATCCCACACACCAATTCCACATTGTCAAAGGCCTTTTTCGCCTGTTCCAACTGCTTCATGTGGCCGAGGTGGAAAAGGTCGAAAACCCCGTCCGCGTAGATCCGGATCGGTCTGTCCTTGGGGGGGATGTTGAAGCGGAAGCCACGGGGGCGGAATTTGCGCAATTCGGCGGGCAATTCCGCGTCAAGCCGCTTGTCGAGTTTTTTGGCAGCCTCTTGTTCAAGGAGAAGCTTGCGCTTTTTGACTTCCTGGTCGTCGTCCAGGGATGAATCATCGCTCGGCCGTCTTTTGCGGTTGAAGAGGAAGTTGAGGGGGGGGATGGACGAGGTGGAGAGCGACCGGGGGAGTTTGGGTTCGGGGGAGCTCATAAAAAAATCAAATCAATCGAAATCAATCGAAATCAATCGAGCGTAGCGAGATTGATTTTTATTAGCAATCACATCTACGAACTAAATCTACCGAGCGTAGCGAGGTAGATTTACAATTAGCAATCCTCTACCTCGCTACGCTCAGTAGATTACAATTAGCAATCATCTATCTCGCTACGCTCGGTAGATTGTTCTCTTGCTCTCTCTCTAATCAATCCACCTCAACAATAAATATGTTCCACGGTGTAGGCCACGTGATTGAGGAATATCTAGATATGATTAGGAAAAATTTACCGAGCGTCTATATCAACTAGCTATAGCGAGGTAGATTGATACACTGGCTTGTGCTCCTTTTATCAATCATCTGCCTCACTTTACTGTTGATCTTCGCCAAAGTACGTGATGCAGTTGAATTCGTTCTACCTCCTTATCGATCGGTAATCGTTCTCTTTCTCTCTTTTGTCTGATCAATCGACCTCAGTAGATACAATAAAGCTGTTGCTGGGTAGGCCGTGATTGGCGTAATATGGAATACGCTCATAGATGTGATTTACCAACAATCTATCACAATCTACCGAGCCATCTTGATTGCTCTTTCTACTTATCAATAGTCTACCTAGTAAATACTGTTGAGGCAGTCATGGAAAGTCGTGATCAGAGCTTGATACACTCGATAGAGACTAGTAAACTCGCTATCACTCGGTTGATATTCGATGTCTCTACTATTTTTAATCTTCCCCAGTAGACGACTAAATCTGTTTCTAGGTCATGTAATATAGCAACGTGATATGCAGGATGAATATATTTGATTGCTATACAGTATCTACCTCGATAGATTATTGCCGTCTTCATTTGATTGATCCGCTACGGATTACCACCCTCTGTTGAGTAGATTGATTCTAAATCTTTGTGAGGGTCTGATTTTCACTCACAAGCGTAAGATTACACACCGATAGAGGGATAACTACCGGAAAATTTCACAAGCGAGATTAATTCACTCATTTTTTGTATCTTTCAAATCTATCTGTCTCAGTAGATTGACTATCGTATCGGGGCTCTTGTCTTAAGTCACGGATCAAAAGAAAACGAAAGCTCCATTAATCTGCCATAAAATCTCGCGATAGGTAGTTTGATATGCTCGGTCTTTCTCTTATTCGTAATCGTAATATTATCTCTCGTAGACTTCCTTGTCGAGACTCTCCGTATGAAAGGTCACCTGATAGACAGTAAGAACTAGATAGATTTGAGTATCTACCGAGCAGCAATTGATTCCCTCGTTCTACCCTATTTTATTACAATTCCGGCCAGCCTAGATCTGGCTATAAACTTGTTTCCGGGCTCTTCACATATGTTGAGTCAGGTGGTCAGTCCTTGATTGAATGCTCGATAGCTTTGATAAAATCTACCAATAATGTACTCAAGGGCGCTCGGTAGATTTACTCACTAAGTCTTTCTTTATCTTATGTTCCGACAATCTATCTCCTAGTAGATTGCCTCAATGTGTTGAGGCATTCGTGAAAGTTACGTGGTGTTTCTCATAGATTACACTCGATAGATTAGTACTAAACTTCCCGAGTAATCGACTTGTCTATCGCTCGGTAGATTGATTCACTCGTTCTTCTATTATTTCTTATTTTACACGATCTCCGTAGATTGACGATAAATCTGTTGTCCAAGAGGCCTATTGTTAGTCACATGGTCAGCCCTCAATCATTATACTTGATAGATTAGTACTAAATTTAGCGAGAAATCTACATCTCTATCGCTCAGTAGATTCACTTCTCTCTCCCACGACTTCTTTTACAAATCGATATCTCTGTAGATTGCCTGTTGCTGTGCTTCGGAATGTGGGCAGTCACGTAATTAAAATTAGACTGATGAAATTAACAATAAGACAGCAAGGTAGATGATTAGATTGCTCATTGTTTTATTATTAACTTCTATTCTTTCAGTATACTGATCTGCCTAAATCTGTCGAGGCACTCGTCATGTTGGAGTTTTAAGATTGTCCACTCCAAGATTAGAATATATATTACCAGCAATCTAGCGGACCTACCTCCATATAT
This sequence comes from Kodamaea anthophila, assembly GCA_015708815.1. NCBI lineage: Eukaryota > Fungi > Ascomycota > Pichiomycetes > Serinales > Debaryomycetaceae > Kodamaea > Kodamaea anthophila. Next base: position 551,461 of record JACFYR010000007.1, read on the forward strand.
CTGGTATAATGATTCCTGGTTTGTTCAATTCTTAATACTCAGCAGACAATAATCTTTGCTCTTCAGCATGTGAAGTCAAGTGGTCAGCCAATTAAATTACGGAAAACTGTACTCTTATTGTAGGCCCACTATACATTCTTGCTGTGGCAATTGAATGTCTATTTGGATTCAAGACATTCTGAAAAACAGGACAACTTCCCACATATTAACCGACAACAGCAAATGTACAAGTAGGATTGGAGCAGCATTTGAAGGTGTAGTATTTGTGCAGCGAGGTGCGACCAAAATGGTAGATTGGAAGAAGAAGTTTGAGCTCTTTTGAGACAGAAATGTAAGTAGTTCATTAGAGCAGTAACTGTGTTGTTCTTTGAACATACTTGTTCTGGTACAGGGTATCGATTATAATTTGGTGTAGGAGGATCATAATGCGTCAGAGTCACGTTGTTAAACTACAACGTATTCCAGAGTCTATGCAGGAAGGTAGTACCAGGCATGATTACGTACTAATATTGATACGGATGTAACAGGGAGGTATCGGGATAACATCCCGATACTACCTATGGACATTCACCACAAAGGTGCTAATAATCCAAGAACGGACCGTATATCACGCGGAGTATTTATAACCGGTTCCAGTGGGGTGTGCAGAGCAAAATTGCAAAGCTCATCGCGAGGCTCTCAGAGTTTATTACTGACTCGGGCCAGTCCAGGGTCAAATGGAGAAAGCATAAATAACCTAAATATCCACATCAATACGATATCTAAAAAACATCCCGAATCTCGGTGGATTTCGGTGGTGCATGACTTATTCATATTCTGTAAGTGAACAACTACTACTAGCCAACCACGTGACCTTTCAGTAAGAAAGGATCCCACAATTCAACACACGTCATATGGATGTTGGGATTTGCGCGAAGTTCACGGCCCGCGTTGAATCTCTACTGTATTGAGAACAAAACTGCTGGTCTTACCCTGTTATGCCCATGTTGGATCCGCATTATTCTCAAAGATTGAAGAGGGATCTTACTTTGGCTCTAAAACCTGCCTTGTGGATCTAGTACTCGTTTACAAACAGACAAGATTTTTCCAGCGCTAATACTCACTTTTGCCAGAGTTCCCCTGAATGTTATTTAATAAGGTAGAGGCTAGGCAGCTTCACTGGGAGAGCCAATGTCCATTTTCTGTGTATGGGGGTAATGATTAGGTGGTTGTTCAAATCAAAAAGTTAAATAAGTCACTGAAGGTTGCAAAAACAGTGTTTACCTGCTCCAGGGATTCAAGACACATGATGTGTTGATTGGTATTTTTATATTAGCGAGGGAAGACAACGGTGATTTAGGGATCACTAAAAATGTGGTCACTACATTGGATATAGAAGTCAATAATCACGGAATAGAGATCCCAGAGATCAATTTCGCGCTCTATTACATTGGCTGAATTTGTTGCTACAATCCTTACAAATGAGTCTTTGTGGAATGGTCACCTGATTGCAACGGTATTGAGAAGCTAGTTAGGACTTCCAAATACAAATGTCAAGATGTCCTAAATTCGTGTAGTTCGAAGGATCCGTATGAACCATCTCCTTGTTTCCCACCTACTTATAAACAAAGCAGTAATATCATGACCAGTTGATCCCATAGCGCTGAGCGACCCTTCCAAACAACAGTTTCCAGTAACTAGTTTTCTCGGTGAAAGTACCTCTACGAGAAGCATTCACAATATATATGGATGTGAAATAAATTGATCATAACCCTACTAACTGTACCTGTGACATTACCCACGACGTTTCAGTCACTGGTGGGTTTTGTTTTTTCCCGCTTCTGCTTTCCCACCTTTGGCTGCAAATCCTGCATATATGCTCATACTTTTCGCGCTATTGAGCCCAACTCTGTTCATACGATTCTATTACACCTATTTTCTATTCTATTAACTCTGTTCCAAACATTGACAGCTCAGTCGACTGATTGTCCTCAGTTCTCGTTCTCCTTAATTTTTCTATCTTCATTCACAGTTTTGCTAACTATTCTTCAGATTCTCTGTTAATGATACGAGCGAAGCGAGTATCTTGAGTTAACAATTGGTGAATTATTCCGAAGATACGAGCGAAGTGAGTATCTTAAGTTAACAATTGGTGAATTATTTTCAAAGATACGAGCGAAGTGAGTATCTTGAGTTAACAATTGGTGAATTATTCCAAAGATACGAGCGAAGTGAGTATCTTAAGTTAACAATTGGTGAATTATTTTCAAAGATAGTCGCTTCGCTCGTATCTTGAGCTCTATTGAGAAATGATACTGAAAAATCTCGCTTCGCTCGATTTTGAGCTGATTATTGATAACGTGTACCGAGAGATACACGCTCCTATCGTATCTCGAGCTACCATGGGTTAATTCGCTTTGGTATCTTGAGCTAACTTTGCAGAAAGATGATAGTGAGTGATCGAGCGAAGCGGATCTCGAGCTGATTATCAGTACACATTTAGTAAAATTGGGTGAGTATACTGAAAGATTATACCGATCGAGCGAGCGAGCGAGATGCTTGTCTATTGAGAAATGATACTGAATAATCTCGCTTAGCTCGATTTCGGGTTGAACACCCCGAGAGAAATTCGCTCGTCTCAAGCTGAGTGGACATCTGGTAAATTGGGTGAGGCACCGTTAGTATTCCTCTTAGCGAGGGAGTCGAATATTTATTAGCCGTCGCTTGAATATTCTGTTTATTAGCCGTCGCTTGAATATTCTGTTTATTAGCCGTCGCTTAAATATTCTCTTTCGTATTTAACTCCTCGCTTGAATATTCTCTATTTTATTTAACTCCTCACTCGCTCCGCGAGTAAGTCGAATATTCTATTTTATGAACTCCTCACTCGCTTCGCGAGTTCGTCGAATATTCTGTTTTATCAACTCCTCACTCTTGCGAGTGAGTCGAATATAGTCTGTTTTAGTAACCCTCACTCGCTTCGCGAGTGAGTCGAATATTCTGTTTTATTAACTCCTCACTCGCTTCGCGAGTGAGTCGAACGATCTATGTTTTATTTAGCTCCTCACTCTTGCGAGTGAGTCGAATATTCTGTTTTATTAACTCCTCACTCGCTTCGCGAGTGAGTCGAACGATCTCTGTTTTATTTAGCTCCTCACTCGCTTCGCGAGTTCGTCGATTATCTCTCTGGTACACTACCCCTCCCATATCCATCCCTCGCATAATAATCCATCGGATAAAACTCCCCCCACATCCTATCCTCGTCCATCATCACCATCGCTTCATACGGAGTAAGTAACGGCTTATGAAACGCATAACCCCAGTCTATCAGAAGCCGCGGACACGCCACCTGGACAAACGCATCGATATCATCAAACATGGCCAACTTCTGGGGAAATATCTCGCTCAAGATAATGCGCACTACATGAATGCCACGCTCCTGGAACTTTTGCTCCAATCTGGCTAGCGTTTGTGGGTTCCCCTGGCGGCCTAGAGCACCTAGAATAAGGCCTATTTTCCTTGCAGCGACCGCTGTATTTTTGGCCTCCTCACGGACCGTCACCATTTGCTTCTGGTCATAGTACTCGCGGGTGAATTTTCGCGAGTATGGGTCGTAGCGGTATGCAGGAATCTCTGGGTTATGAATCATGGCACTTTCCATATGAAAGCGGCCATCGCCCACATATACCATGGCATCAAAGTCCAGGGCCTTTAATCGCGCCAGAGTGCATCCCAAAACCTCGCCCTTCAGCAAGGGACGTGTCTGGGGCGGTACAAGAAATAGTGGGTGCTCATCGTGCTCGAGTCGCAGCTTGGCACTGTGGATGGTGGGGTTGAATTGAATGGTGCCAAAAACGGCAAGTCGTGCGCCCGGTTCAAAATTTCTCTGTAAAGTCCGAACGAGATGAGCTTCATCAATGTTAATGGTGACAAACACATATAGCACTTTGATTTCCGTCACATCGATGGGCACGAGGCACGAGTGGGCATAGTGGATGATGAAATCACAGCCTAGCGAACGCGCAGTGTAGTCGTCGATGCAGCAGGCCCCATAAGAGACATCGCCCATCACCAACGTTTCCACCCCGCAAAATTGCTCGAGAATGTCGGAAACCACCAATGCGTAGATGAGGAGGCCTTCGGGCATCTGGAGGGCCACCCTCGTGGCATTTTGCTTGCGGATATTCCACACAGTTTTATGTATTTCAAAGTTGTAGTTGGACGGGAGGAGTTTGATGGCTTCGTTGAGGTCTTTGTCGTTGAGAATGTCGTCGGGGATTTGGTTGATTACCCGGCCGATTTGTTTGGGTTTGGCCCGGACAAGGGAGGTGGGGGAGGGGGGGGGGAGACGACTGCCTCCGAACTTTTTCTTGAGCATAAAGAAAGAAAACCGAGCGAAGCGAGGTTTTCTAAAGCGTCATAGAAAACCGAACGAAGTGAGGTTTTCTTTATAAATATCAGAAGATACCAAAGAAACCTTACCTCGGTTTCCTTATTATCAGTATAGAGCACTGTTAACCTTGATGATTCAAGTCACGTAATTGCATTAAATTAAGAGTCAATGATTCACCAATCAAGATACTGGAATATCAAATATCAGAAACCAAGTGAGGATTCTTCAAAGCTTAGCAGGGCGAGCCTGTGATCGAGAACATCTGTGAGAACATATCTGAGCTCTCTTTGTTCCAAAAAATCTTCTTATTACTTATTCACATGACTTCACTGATGTTGGAGAATCATGGCTAGCAAAGCAAAAAACCTGACTTTCAGTGTGCAGAGTGTATACTCATGGAGTGAACGTTTTCGTATTAGGAGTACAATGAATACAGGGTTCTTTTGGTCTCCTTTTCGCAATATATTGAGATAGATGGTGAGGCTACATTGTGGAGTTCGTGATTATAAGAGGTGATGTTTCCAACTAGATGGTCAGAATATCGACTAAACAGACCAAAGGCTTTTTGAACGACAGACCAAAGGCTTCTTGAACGGTTTGAACAAAAAGAGGGGCAAAGGGAGGTATTGAGAATATTATGTAAAAGAACGCAACGAAGGAGGTTTTGAACCTCATCTCATTTGGTTCTCATGTCAAAGAACCAAATCAATCCAGGTGATCTGAAGACAATTGCAGAACCCTTCTCCAGTTATCTTGACAAATCAGGAAACCTCATTGAATAGATTCAACTACATCCAATAAATTCAACAATCTTTAGTGATGGCTGCAAAATATTGTATGTTTGACTAAATGTTAGACTGACCAAGCATATCAAATACTTAGACGATACACTAAATATACAACGTCCGATTTTCGAGAACCAAGGAGGTCTGTAGCATTCTCGAAGACGACAGGGATGCTCGCAATTCCTGTGTCGTCTCTTGCTGCTTGTATGGAATTGCATGCTAACCCAAACGCTAATAAGAATTAGGGGTAACCTGAACGCTAATAAGAATTAGGGGTAACCTGAGTAGTGCCTATTGAGATTTAGGAGTAACCTGAACGCTAATAAGAATTAGGGGTAACCTGAGTAACGCTGAGGAATTTAGGAGTAACCTGGGTAATTCCAATAGGAGTTTATGAGTAACCTGAGTAACGCTGAGGAGTTTAGGAGTATCCTGAGTAACCCCAATTGAGGATTTAAATCAGCTCAACCTTTTTCGCTCAGATTGAGAATTGATGATCTCGAGTGAAATGAGCAAACCTGAGCGAGGCAATGTTATTGAGAGTTAAAGAATTTGTGATCTTTGCTGCTAGGTGAGAAAGTTGAATGAAGGGCATACTTCATCAGGTGGGCAAATAAAGATTCAGGATGCTGATAAGTGAATGGACTAGTAAAGCGTAAGAATTAGTTTGTGGGACTGAGTGTCTAGTGAGACGCTTATCATGAATCTTTACATACCTGGGAAATTGTGAATGCCAAAGATCACAGAATTGTCGCTTTCTGAGTCATTAGTCCAGATTCAACAGAGACCATAGATCCAAGAAGTAGAATTAGAGAAATATCAGATAATAGACCATAGAGCCCAAGAAGTAGAATTAGAGAAATACCAGATAATGGACTATAGAACCAAGAAATAGAATTAGAGAAATACCAGATAATAGACCATAGAACCAAGAAGTAGAATTAGAGAAATACCAGATAATGGACCATAGAACCAAGAAGTAGAATTAGAGAAATACCAGAAAATAGACCATAGAACCAAGAAATAGAATTCAGACCATGAGAATAGACCATAGATCCAAGAAATAGAATTCAGACCATGAGAATAGACCATGGATCCAAGAAATAGAATTCAGACCATGAGAATAGACCATAGATCCAAGAAATAGAATTAAGACCATGAGAATAGACCATAGATCCAAGAAATAGAATCCAATCCATGAGAATAGACCATAGAACCAAGAAATAGAATTCAGACCATGAGAATAGACCATAGAACCCAAGAAATAGAATTCAGACCATGAGAATAGATCCAAGAAATACCAGATAATAGACCATGGAACCCAAGAAAAAGGATCCAAGATTCATCAGAAATAACCCATTGAACCATCAGAAAATACCAGGATAGGTATTTGCTGGCTCTATTTGACTCCCTGACCATAGATACAATAATGAAACAAATGTACTCAGCATAATACATACTCTTATAATTCCCTACTCGGGCTTGTTTTATATCATCCTTTTAGAATGATATATAGTAATATACAAGAATCTCATTCATCAATAATAGAAAAGTCACAGAATCATTGCACCATAATAAACACCATAATCATAGCACCATAATAAACATCAGAATATTTCACCATATACACCATGATAGCACACTATTTTAAAATGATCGTCTAATGATTAGCTACTCCCGTTGTCACTAGACTGATTAGGGTATATATATGTGCATCTGTATCAGATACTATAATCATATATCAATATATGATCATATACAATATCTGTATCATATATCAATATCTGTATCATATATCAATATCTGTATCATATTTGTATTCTATGTATACCTGTATTGAACTAGCCTCATCGCTACAGAAGATAACGCTAACTTAGAGTTAGCTGAACATCATGCAAGCAATGCCACTACCACAATGGCGATAGCTTAAGATACAACGAAAGTACACGATATCCGCGGGCTAAGCTGACCAAGTCTAGAAGAGACATATCCGCAATTTGACTCCTGACGAATAGAAGAAATGATATCGAGCATTGGGATAGGCAGATGAAGCATAGAGGCTGAGATCACCATACTGGCATCAAGTACTAGACAGAGAAATATGTGTATCATATGTCAGGTGTATCAATGATCATATGTATATCAATGTATATTGTCATGAATACCTAACAATGTGAATCATATCATATCATATATCTATCATATAGGTGTATCTATATCTATCATATAGGTGTATCTATATCTATCATATAGGTGTATCTATATCTATCATGGTGTATCTATATCTATCATATAGGTGTATCTATATCTATCATATAGGTGTATCTATATCATATCACATATCTATCATATAGGTTTCACCTATATGATTATATCTATACTTTTTTATGATCACACCGTACTTCCACACCAGCCAGGACGACGAGTACGTGTACGTGTCGATCAAAGCGTCGCACTCGCGGCTCAACCCCGAAGGCATCGAGATGGTGGTGGACGGCCCGCTCTTTGTCTTCTCGCTCGCGCCGTACTATCTCCGGCTCCGGTTCCCCCATCTGTGCGTGGACGACGAACGGGCGACCGCCAGGTTTGAGGGCGACTACATCAAGGTCCAGCTTCCAAAGGAGATCAGGGGCGAGGTTTTTGAGGACCTCGACTTGGTTGCTAAATTGTTGGCCAGGAAAAACGAGAGGCCATTGATAGAGGAGGTGGGGGAGATGGGGGAGATGGGAAAAGAGATGGGAAAAGAGGGAAAAGAGATGGGAAAAGAGATGGGAAAAGAGATGGAGGGAGTAGAAAAAAACACACATGATGTGTCGTTTGACTGGGAAATTAAACAAAACATACCCAACCCCCTTTCTGAGTCCCTCTACGGGTTCAACAACAACCACTCGGGCATCATTGGGTCCTCGCTCGGGAACGGCAACGACATCAATGAGGTTTCTGACCCCGAGCGAACCACCCCCGACCAGCGCATAATGGAGCGGTTGATTTGCGAAAACATCAAATTCGACCCCGAAATCTACGCAGCTGACTACATCATGGAGAAACACCCCGCGCCAGACGACGACAAGTGCTTTGCGGCCATCCTCGCGTGGAAAAACCCCCTTTCCCACCGCTTCTTGAAGTGGTACAAGAAGAAGGAGCCGGGAATCATGCCTGTAGAGTTTACCAAAACCGAGCAGGAGCAAATGATGGCGCTTCCTAGGAGGCACTTTCTCGTGGACGATACAAACACCATGTACTGCTTCCTCGTCTCTCTTCTCTTTGCCTACCATTTCGACTTGCGTATTCTGGAAGGCGAACACACCGTGGAAAGTGCCTGGACAATCGGCAAACTCGTGCCGCAATTCTCCCACTTGGACTCCCAGTTGGACCCCCAGGGTAAGGACATGCTCAAGGCAGCCGTCATGGCCCTGATCCGCCGTGCCTTGGCCTATCCCCTCCACAGAAACTATAATGTGGTCAAGCACGTCTGGGACGACGTGTACTACAACTTGAGAGGGGGCAAGAGGCTCGTGATACAGGCCTTGTTGGCTTGCAAGGAGTTGTTTCGCTACCACGACGTGTACTACGTCTACGATAAGATCTGGCTCGAGGAGTTTGTCGCGTGGTTCATCTCGGAGGATGTGGAGGGGGGGGTGCGTGCGTTGGCCCATGACTTGAAGAGGGTGTATGAGGGTATTGGAAAGGATGAGGTGGTGTTTGAGAAGGGAAAAGAGATGGAGGAGATGGAGGAGATGGGGGAGGAGGAGGAGATGGAGGAGATGGTTGTTTTGAGTATTAGGGAGGTGGAGGAGATGGCTGAGGAGATGTATAAACACGAGCAAGAACACTGAGCAAGAACACGAGCGAGAATACTGAGCGAAGCGAAGTGTTCTGCGAAGTGTTCTGCGAAGTGTTCTGCGAAGTGTCCCCAAATATATTTCATGGTACACTTCGCTACGCTCAGTGTACCATGTGTCTCGTGAGAGAAGTGTTGATGTGTCGCCAAGTGTCCTCAAATGGTACACTTCGCTCGTTCAGTGTACGATGTGTCTCATAAGAGAGGTGTTTCGAAGTGTTCTTGCCTAGTCATTTGATAGCACACTGAGCGAGAACACTGAGCGAGAACACGAGCGAAGCGAAGTGTTCTTGCAAGTGTTGTGAAGTGTTTCGAAAGAGAAGTGTTGCGAAGTGTTGCCAAATATATTCTTGGTACACTGAGCGAGAACACTGAGCGTAGCGGAGTGTTCTTGCCAAGTTTTCGTGCCAAGTGTATTTCATCGTACACTTTGCTACGCTCAGTGTACCATGTGTCTCCAGAAAAATGATGGAAAATATTGCGAAGTGTCAAATGTTTCATGGCACCCTTCGCTCGTTCAGTGTACCATGTGTCTGGGAAGAGAAGTGTTTCGAAGTGTTCTTGCCAAGTCATTGATAGCACACTGAGCGAGAACACTGAGCGAAGCGAAGTTCTTGCAAGTGTTGTGAAATTCTTCAAAATGTTGCAGAGTATTACGAAGTGCACTTCATGTGTCATTAAGTGTCGCTAAGTGCCTCGGCAAGTGTCTCACTAATTTGTGAACTGTCGCTAAGTTTCTCACTAATTTGTGAAGTGTACCATGTGTCTCACTAATTTGTGAAGTGTATTTCAGGCACACTACGCGAAGCGAAGTGTTCTTGCGAAGTGTTCGTACCAAGTGCTCGTACCAATGTACCATGTGTCTCCAGGGAAGTGTTGCGAAGTTTCAAATGTTTCAGGGCACCTCGCTCGCTCGGTGCGCCACGTGTCTCGCTAAGTCACTAATTCTAGGTCGCTGTCCCACTAACATCACTGTGCCGCTAGGTATCACCACTCGTGACTTCAGACTGATGACCAAGTGTCAACTTTCATCGCTCAGGCCTGTATCTCGAATTCTTACCGCTAACGTCTCGTGAAGCGCCTAAAGTTGCTGTCCCTATGTCGCAGTGTGCCAAGCGTCGCCAGTCACGGTACCAAGTGATGCCAATTGTCACTAGTGCCCGCAAAGCAACGCGAGTATTCATTTGCTTCTCGCAATAGGGTAGTATCTTGTCATTCAGTGTATTGGGCTACAGGCACAGGGTTGCTGACACTTGGAGTCTCACGAATACACTAGACGCTTTCATATTCGCTCTCTACACCGATGACCTCAAAGAAGGCCCACTGAGAAAGAATGCTGAAAAGTCTGGGTGATTACTGGTAGTGAATGAAGATTAGCGCTGTTCGCTCGTGAGTACTAAGATTAATACCCAGAAAACAAACACTCAAAAATGCATTCACTAGCTTCAGAATCTCGTGGCCTCATTTGTCACCCATGAAGAGTCAACGAGCTGCATTAAAGGGTTTCGTTACGATTGAGTAATAGACGGAACTGGAATATTGAGTTTTATACAGGCGTACCAGAAAGCAAACTAATGATTCTTATACAGAGAACGACTAACTGATCATGATCCCAGTTGTGCTGGCGAAGTAGGCTACAGGAGACAACTCAGACACTCAGAGACACAAACACAGACAATACACTCAGTTTCACTTTGTTAATATTCGCCAGACAACTGTCCCACTCTTCGCCAGTCGTGATTCAATTGTTATCACTAGGATCAAGATGTCGCGTATTAGAATATGCGTGAGTAAGGACAGACTGTACAAGGGTGAGTATGTTGTGACAAAAACGACGAGCATGTATCATTGATGCAGAAGTACTACAGCGGGGCACTGGAAATCTGGAATACGAACCAGCACTCAACTGACGATTCTTTCAGTTTGGACAACCATTATTCGAAGAAGCTATAGAGGTATCACTGATGGACAATTATAGAGATACCACTGATAGAAGTAGAAAAGTTATAGAATTAATACACTAAAAGATGGACGGAAGCATTCTCCTGTTTCTCAAACCACTGATATAGCTTGAACATTCAGGTTGGTCAGTATATATTAACTCAGACTACCCTGTTCATTCAATTATACTCAGTTGTTCGATCAGTTATTCAATCTCACTTGCTCAGCTCGGTGCTCATGAGCTCAAATGAACCATCCAAAAGAAGAGTACATGAGAGCATATATTGAGATAATAGCATAGGCCATCTGATTTTGGCATGTGAATGGAGTCATATATTTGGCGCTTGCCAGTCACTATTATGGGCTATTCAAGAGAATGAGTCGTCATGCTCATTCTTTTCCTAGCCATCTGTTGTGTAGTTGTATAGCTAAATCGCTATATTCGGTAAACGAAGTGTAGTAAAGGCGGCCTTCAGGGTTCCTTGCTCATTCGTAATGACTGGACCATTCAGGCAAGTATCCTTATTACTGAAATGAACAGGAGGTTTGGCTCACTTGACAAGCTATACGTGATTTGATTGGGTTTCTCTTTAATTATTGTCCCCCATTTTCCTTTTTATTGTAGATTAAGAGTCATTCAAGCTTTTTTGGTAGGAGCGCCATACATGGCATACATTGAGAGCATATGAATTTCAGGAGTCGGAAGTCTTTAGAATATCAGATAAGCCAGGAAGTAGTCTTTAATTATCAAGGTCACGGAAGTCCTAAAGGTCAGCAGATCTATAAAGAGGTCCAGGGAAGTCTACAAAATTAGAGATATCGTGGAGGATCTACAAACAGGATGCGCTATTACAGTCTTGCGGGGTTATTAATAGATAAAAGGAATGAGGGGATAGAATGTAATATAAAGTTTGTTCTATCAATGAGTTTCCCCTCTGTATAGGTGCTAGAAATAGGAGGAATTTATTGCTGTCTTCCTTTACATTCTCATTTCCTCTATCGCTAGAGTGATACGCAGAAACATAGTAACTCAGGCGAGAATTGGAAAATGGGACCCAAAAATATTTGCACCCAAAATCGGCCATGCGTGTTGCAATGAGAAATACTCCCATCATAGAATTTCAAGTCCTCGGTATCGATTATACATAAGTGGAGGTAACTCTTGAGGTGGATCCTGATCATATACTCCGGAGCTTGGTTCATTCTCATGACAGCAATGAAGTGAGGAATAAAATAAAGGCTAATAGTCTAATAATTTCTAAAGCACGCACGGCACTCAACTTTGCACGTGAGTATGTGTAGCAGTACCTAGATTAAAGAATTTTGTATAAGCTCGCTCAGAGCTCAGTATTTCACTCGCACTTCGCTCAGTGACTCGGAGTGAGGTTCTGCATACAAAGAAGACGTTGTATAGCAAAGCGAATGGACGCTGACTGGACCACTAATGGAGTGCTGGTAACCATTCAATTATGGAGGGTCACATTATCGAATTTCCTTAGTAAAGCATTGCCAAGTGATGATATAAGCAACACTGTATAAAAATATCCTAGGGACGGATCCCACAGCCTAAAATCAATTTCACTATACCTGCTTCATTAAATTTGTCGGATCTACTATACATTTACATTGTAATAGATTCTCAGCAATTTGTTCATTCACTTTTCCAAATAATTGCAGAATTCGCATAATGCACAAAATATCACGAGTGAAATCAGTAATTGTGTAGCTTTCGTGGGTTTTCTTAACTTAGTATTGTCAGTCCCTGTTGCTGAAAGGCTCTAGGAGGTAATCCTTTTTAGTCTTAGCTTACAGCTGTAATAGATTTTCATTTGTTGTAGTTCATTTTCATCTCTTTGTAGCACGGTACTTCCTCTTTCAGTTTTGTAAAAAAGGGGCAAGCTGGGAATCGAACCCAGGACCGCACGCATATTAGGAACCCTAAGCATGAATCATACCACTAGACCACGTGCCCTTGAATGTTGGATGCAATCCTTCCTCAACAGTTAGACCTTAAATGCCTTAATTAAACAGACTTTTTTCCAATACAGTATTAAAGAACACCAAGGCTGAATCCTTTCCTTGTTTAATTCATCTAATGAAGTGGAATAGCGAGGGAAATGAGGGAAATTCTTCAATCTTGTATTACTTATCTTGGAAAATGAATACGGCGAAAACTGCACATGACAAAAGTCGTTTAGACTAGAGTAAAAAATCCTTGAAAGAGTAGGAATACATTAATACAAATACGAGAAATTCTGTACATAGAGACATTCTGTACTAATAGGAGCCATTCTGTAAATATGGAGACATTCTGTAAATATGGCGACATTTGAGACATTCTATATTATGGAGATACTGCATACGCTATCCTAGTATCGGCTAGACGAGTTTAGATCATACAATATTTTACCAGAGATCCTTCATATATTTTGCATCCTCATGACAATTTAGACCGATGAAACATATATCCACTAATCCTCAATCTTTTCGATTATCGTTAGCACTATCATTGACTTCCTATGAGACCATTAAACCGCACTACCCGATTACACGATGACATCATTGTATTATTTTTAATAGACGGTGATCGTAGACGGTGGAGAACAATCGCTCCGGTTGCCCTATACTACGTATTTTACTTCCTACCCATTATCGTTACTGTACTCAAATACCCGGCGTATACAGTGATTCTATAACTACTGCCAACAGCCTATTTGACAAGCAAAGCTAACTGATAGTGATATCAGAAATGATACCAGCAATGATACCAGAAATGACACCAAAAATGACACCAGAAATGACACCAGCGAATAGTGATACGCCAGCTTATAATGGTACCTTCATCAGTGACACCAGTCACCTTCCCAAATTGATTACATGACCACCACCCTCATCAGAAGTTATTCTATTCTGCTATTCCTGGTTTAATGAGCAGGCAATATATGTCAATCATCCCAAATCACCTCGTTACTGGATGAATCGTCTAACAATGCCATTGTCATCACAACTATTATATGGATAACCCTGTTTCCTTCACTCCAACAGGGATACAATAAAATGAAGGGCATAATGATGGGAATGATGGAGATGATACAGAAATACGGTAATGCGACCATGAGACCATCTTATCTAAGAATCCTCCTATCTACATTGAGTGTTGGAACGTCTGTTTGAAGCCTCCGTATCTATCTGAGTGTCTAATACCGCATGCAATCTACCTGGTCTGGATAGCCGGGAATGGCAAATCTACCTGGTCTGGATAGCCGGTAATGGCAAACCTGGTCTGGATAGCCAGGACTGTGATCATTTTTTGGTCTGGGTCTATCGTTTATCCGTCAGGGCCATCTTCCTCCTATGCCTAATTTACAGCTCCCTATCGAATGGTAACAGGAACTGAAATGACGGAGGATGAGGCACACATATTCAAGCACATCAACGTCAATGGTCGTCGAAGTGAACATTAAAGAATTGATTAGACCTACCAGGCTCTCATTTGAGTTGGTCGATCAGTTCATCAAGTGCATTCAAGTGGGAGGTGCATTCAAGCGGGAAGGTTCGTTTAAGTGCATCATCCAACATTCATGGTATTGAAAAAATGTTGTATTGGACACTGTGGTATTGGAATGGTACTGGAATGGTATTGGAATGTGGTTGGAACAGTATTGGAACAGTATTGGAACAGTATTGAAACAGTATTTGAACATTATAGGGGTACTGAGTATTCTATGGTACATTTTATCAGTGATCATTATGGCACATAACCCAAAGCGACCAAATATCTACCACAATCCTTCACAGTCATCTCTCACTGTGTACAACATGGTGAAAACTTGCACTGGAGCCGCGCAGGCCACAATTATTCCCAAAAGTTTGCAAGAGCACTGGTTATAATAAACACCCTTTCTCGGGGAATAATGTCTCGCACGCACTCTCGAAGCTCAATAACCTTCAAAAGTCTAACAAGGTTGTTATGATCCGGAAACGAATGCTGTTTCGAATGATGGAAATCAACGTGTAACAAACCGTTTTAACAGCAACATCTCCATATTCGCAGGCCATCAGATTTAAGTACCAGAATCCTCCGAAAATTCGACCATCCAATGTCAGGGTTCAGACAAGCCACAGATAATGGCAGGATTACTTCAGAAGATCAGGAAAACTCCAGAAACGGCATTTCTAAAAAACTTTGGGGAAGAATGCACATCTGGAAGGCTCCAAAGGTCAAAACACTCCACAATTCTCAGTTAAGTCAAGCATTTACTTTCGGAGACAATTGACCTCAATGGCAACAGCGAGATTGTTGCTGATTCGTTACAAGGGCCGGCAAAAATCACAGCCGGATATGAGGTAGGTGACATGTCATTCATAAAACACCGCATTTCGCAACAATTCTCCAGTTTAATGAGGTGCTGCCAATTCTCCGCTCCACTCTGAACTCTCGTCAGATGTCGCCACGATATTTCCATTAGAGCCCGAATCAACACTGTGGTCATCGTTCTGATGTCTCTATATCACTGCTCGCCCATACGGATATCTCTATTGGCACTTCTCGCTTCTGATTCTTGCATGTTGACTCCTGCTAACTATTCCTCATCATCCAGTCTGGTCTTGATGCTTACTTGATCGATTGAACCCGCATCGCTTCACTTTGGGCCCCTTGGCATCCATCGTCTATCGTCACTAACCCAAAAATCACCTACCGAGGGAGGCCAACTTAGCTCAGATTGTTGAGAACAAGTCTATTTCGGTGCTTCCAAAGCGAGTCAAGAGGATCACTTTGTTACAATGGATCGCTGATATCTCCGCCATAAGCTTCGTGATCTTGTGTGTCCAAAGTGCTTATGATTCTCAGACTCGCACAACCCAAGCGACCTAGCCTAACAAAGCCTATGCTCGATATGGCCCAACAAAGGCGTTGACTCTTCTTCGCTCAATTGTGTTATGAGAGAAACTCATTGACTTTCTTCGGTCGGTGTATACATGAGAGTCATTGACTCCGTTTCGCTCGGTATTTGCGTGAGACCAAGATTAACTCAAAGTCAAGGACTCCCCCTCAATTGCTGAGAAAACTCAAGATTAGCTCACTTCGCTCAATTATTGGATAAGAACAAGATTCAAGGTTCACTCCATTTCCTTCAATTGTTCCATCACGTGAAAATCAGGATCACCTTTCATCACACAATTTAAGATGAGCGCAACAATCCCTTCGCTCAATCGTTGCTGTTGCTGATCACCTTTGCTGACACATCGCTCCAGTCAATCCTGTCGGTACGAGTCAATTGGTCTAGTATTCTTGTCAACATTCTTATGCTGACTCATTGTGATTCTTCTTCAGTATCACCACTCATCTTACAACACTGCTCGCCCAACATCCTCCTCACGATTGCTCATTCATTCCTGGACAGGTTCCTTTGGTCCTGTGATGCGCTGAATTCTTTGCAACGCTCTTGCTGATCATTTTGGTGAACATTCGTGAGGGCATAGCCATGCGATTCAAGCTCGAAACCGAGGGGAGGAGTACTGTAAGGAAAGCGACTGACGAGCAACTTGCTCGTGGTATCATACGCTGGAAGTTGGTCGCAATTAGCAACCAGTGAGTGCCATTTTACAGATACCTGACTGTCACTCGCACATCATCCACTTCACTCAACATATGGGTGCTCACCCAATATACGACAACCTTGCTCAATAACCCTTGCGACACCCTTGCCGAATTCTGGGCACTGGAAACAACGTGGTGCTCTGAATGCCGAGTGGTGCTCTATACCTCACTAAATTCGACATTCCGAGTCTGCCCATTCCATACCACTACTTCGCCGCAACATTTGCTCATTGATACCAGCTTGAATATCTCTACGACAGCGCACGGGATACGCGAATATTTCGCTTCGCTCATCATTCCAATCATTTTGTTCCTCAAGCTCGATTATTCTGCGACACGCTTCCTTCGTCGACCATTCCTTTACAACCGTTGCTCGAGAATTTCTCGACTGAATGGTACGCTTTACTGCGACTTGGCGATACCTCGAGATCTAAATGTTTCTATGAGTCACTTGTTTCATTCAAATGGTTGTTCAGCTCGATATTCCTTTGCACAAAGAAAGAACGTCATTCGCGACTCGCAATCACTTGCTCAATCATTCGTTGTTCACGATCCCTACTACGCTCTGGAATGAATGTCAGCCATGCGGGCAGTAGAATCATTATGACTAGCACAGAATGTCGAGTGAATTAGCGAAGTAAGCAAAAATATTCAATCATTCGGTAAGTTGCTCACTCGGTCAGCCATTACGACAATGCTCGGGAAGAAATGTCATGAGCAAAGCGAGTGACATTAATTCAAATTATTCGTTAATGTTGCTCACTCGCTCAGTCATTACGACAACACTCGAGAATAAATGTCACTCGCTTCGCTCATAACATTCATTCGAGAATTATTGTTTTTGGTAGTCTGAATGTCTCTTCACTCGACGTTTACATTCTGAAATTGCCGGTGTGTGTGACGAGCAATCACTTCGCTCAATCATTCGCTTGGTTGCTCACCTCGGTCATCCCTATACGAATAACCTTTATATTAGAGATGTCGACTCGCGAGCATTCATCAATTCGCTCGTGAGTCTTATGGTTCTCTCATGATATTCGTTCAATTCACTGTGAATCTCTTACGGTCTCTGAATGCGCTTCGCATGTGACATTCTATCCTTCCATGGCTGCTCACCCTCGATCATTCCTAAGACAACGTTCGCTCATGACATTATTCATTCACTTCGCCCGGGAATTATTGTCTTTTGGAAGGTGAGGTTCACTTGACACATCTGAGTTCTTATAAATTGACCCGCTCTGACCATCCGCTTCGCTCACGACATTCGATTGGCCGAGAGTTTCTTGGTTGTCTCGAATATCACTCGCTTCGCTCGTCATTCAATCATTCCTAACCACGCCCCGGAACAAATGTCACTCGATTTGTCCACGAAGTTCATCCGCGTCCATTTACTTTGCTCGACAATCGTGGCCTTATAGTTGGTTCTGTTTTCACTCGCTTCGCTCGTGATATTCATTCGCACATTCGCACTTCGCTCAAGTCTCAAGGTTTTCTCGAATGCACTCACTCGCGACAATCATTAATTCTCTTCTGACCTCTTATGTTTGGCTCTAAATGTCACTCGCTCGTGACATTCATTCAATCCATTGTGAATCTCTTGTGCTGGCTCTAAATCTCACTCGCTTCGCTCGCAACATTCATTTAATTCGAATCTCTTCCTGTTCACTCTAAATGTCACTCGCTTCGCTCTCGACATTCATTCAATTCGAATCTCTCACGGTTGACTCTGAAATTCACTCGCTTCGCTCGTGACATTCTTTAGGTCGAGAATCTGGTAGGCAAAAATGTCACTCGCTTCGCTCGCGACATTTTCGCGACATTTTCGCGACATATTTGCAACCGGTTGCTCAGAATATCTTCAAATGCCTCGCTTCGCTCGTGCATTCCTCGGATATTCTTCGAGAATCCGCAAAAGACCAAATGCACTCGCCGAATGTCACTCGCTTCGCTCATGACATTCTCTTCGCTCGTGCATTCCTCGGATATTCTTCGAGAATCCGCGACTAGCCCAAATGCACTCGCCGAATGTCACTCGCTTCGCTCGTGACATTCTTGCTCGTGACATTTGGGCTAATCGCTCCTCGGGGTGTGCAATATATCATGCGGAAACCTCCCCACATTCAGCCCCCTCCTCTCCACACTCTCATCCACCCTCTCCAGAATCGTTGTATCCTCCAAATCCATCGTCACCTCATACTCCTTCAACGGGTCCACTGCATTCAACGGCGTGGACGTGAACACCTTCTCGTCCTCCTTTTTATCCACGCGTGCAGGCAGCCCCAAATCTATCAGCATATCGGACTTGTGGCGCTTGTGGCGAAACGGCCCCGGTGGAACCGGTGCCGGACCCGGTGCCGGACCCGGCTCCTCGGGTTTCCAGTGGTGGAACTGGATCACGTGCTGGAACAGTGTCATCAGCTCCTGCAGCGGCGGCTGTTTGGTCTGTTTGTGTAGAGGAAGGGCCGGCGCCGGCTTCACCTGCATCGTAGCGGCTGGCGACGCCCCTCCGCGCCGCGAAAACGTTCCCGACGGAATGGGTGGTATTACAATGTGGGGAATAGAGGGATTTCTAGAGCTGTGGGGTATCTGTGATTGTTGCAGCAGCAGCAGCAGCTGCTGCTGCTGCTGTACTTGTTGCTGCTGTATTTGTCCCTGTATTTGTCCCTGTATTTGTCCTTGTTGTTGCTGTACTTGTCCTTGTTGTTGCTGCTGCCTCCTTTCTGGCATTGAGTATGTTCGCTGGTGGTAGCGTCGCCTGTATGGGGTCACTGGGGTGGCTAGATTCGCGACCGCAGCCGCGCCGATTTTTGCTGGCGAATGAGGTCGAGGGCTCCCGAAACGAAAGTTTTGCGGGGGCACAGCGCTGGCATTGAGGGTGTTTTCCGCTAGCGAGGCACTTCGCGAGTGCCCACGCACCGGCAGCCGCGGGGGGTCGTGTCCGTGGGCCATTTTCAGGACCGCTTCGCGCTGCGCTTCGCCAAACATGGACGGGATCATACTGGGCGGAACCTGCGCCCTGACCGCCCCCTGAAGGATACTGAGGTTTTTGGTGGCAATCTCCAACCGGTAGAACTCCTGCTTGGTGCGCTCCTGCTCGGCGCGGAGCCTCACCGTCTCGATAAAGGCCTGTTCGGAGAACGGGAACGCCAGGACCTGGGGCCCCAATAGGCTCAAAAGGCCGGTATTTTCGAGCGTGGGCGAGGTCCCAGAGTCCTTGGGTGCGCCCCCCAGCTCCTCCTTTGTATCGTGGCCCTCTCGTTGGTCTGTTTTGTCTGCCTTATCATCGCGGGTCCGTTTCTCCACCCGTTTGATTTCTCGGCCGCTGCGGAGGTACCGTGTGTCCTCTTTTGTTCTGTCCGACTTCTCGCCCTCTTTGGAGAACTTGTCGATTAGCGAGTGTACATTCATGGACATGGGCGGTTGTTGGCCCAAGAGGAGTTGGAAAAGAAAAGAGTAGAAAAGAGAATGAAGAGAATAGAAAAGAGAATAGAAAAGAGTGAGAAAAGAGAATAGAAAAGAGAGTGGGAGAAATCAGACAGACAGACACGAAAGGCGAGGCCTTAGAGTAATTGTGAGTAATTAGGTGAATGGGTATGGTGTGAATGATGAATGATGAATGATGAATGGTGAATGGTGAATGATGAATGGTGAATGGTGAATGGTGAATGGTGAATGGTGAATGGTGAAGGATTGGTGGATGTTTACAGTAGTTTACAGTAATGTTTATTAATGTTGTAGTGTAATTGGTGATCTGGGTAAATTTACGCGTAATATAGGGTATGTTATTGATACTCTGTATACTCTGTACTCTGTATACTCTGTATACTCTGTATACTCTGTATACTCTGTATACTCTGTATACTCTGTAGTGACCTACACTCTGTTACTCTGTCTGTAGTGATCTATTCTTGTAATGCCTTCAGCGTACATCTTCTAATCGTCTTGTACGTACTTTCATTATTCTAGTCGTAAACATCCTGTGTGTTCTTTTAGTACATGCTATTTTCTCTTCTCTCTTCTTGTTCTATTGTATGCCTATTCTTGTGCCTATCTTGTCTCTTGTGCCTATTCTGTTTGTTTGTCAACAGACACGCTCGAATCCAGGATACTACATGCACCACTATACTCACAGCCTAGACATATCCTAGCACCTAGTCCCCCCTAGACCCAGCAGACCCAGCAGACCCATCTATACCACCTAGATCCAGCAGACCCACCTATACCACCTATACCACCTACACCCACCTAGTCCACCCAGTCATCATAGCCTTACCTACAGGGCGAGCTGTTGCATGGTTACCACAGCGACGAAGGGACAGGGATCAATGTAAATAATGAGAAAATAGAATAGAACACAATACAATAGAATAGACAATAGGCACAGAAGATTCACTGTGCTGTCTACTACTGTTACTGTGACGACTGTCACTGTCACTTATGTCTGTACTGTTCCTACTCACTGTTCTGTTCTTCTGTTCGATCATTACCCTACTCTAGTACCGGCTAATACTGATACAAGTACTATTAGGAGACTACTCTAGACAGGATCATAGTCGCAATCATAGACAGAGAATAGAGAAGGCGATGTGAATACAGTATCACCCTGGCGATAGCGATGAAGTATTCTTCAGCAAAGCATATCTCAATGATAGGTAGTGAAGGAGCTCTATATGTATGCGATATGTATGCGATTGTATGCTGTATGTACTCGTGGTAGAGGTATTTGTGTTCTTTATTCTATGTTGTATGTGGTTGTTCTCATGTTCACGCTACTTACTAATATAAGGGCGTTCTGCCATTTTCCGTCATAATTGTGTAGATTAAGTGTCAGGACTCTCAGATGCCAACGTTACACCAGAAGTAGAACTCAGGCCTGAATGAAGATAAAATCCACCGTGTTGGATGATGACTTACCCATACAGCACTAATCTGACATCTCTGCGCTTCTCTGAGCCATCTGATCATTATAATTGATGTACCGAATCATTACACGCATCTGGATCATTACATAAGTACTCTGAATAAGTACTCTGAATCATAAGTACTCTGAATAAGTACTCTGAATCATAAGTACTCTGAATAAGTACTCTGAATAAGCACTCTGAATCATAAGTGCTCTGAATAAGCACTCTGAATCATAAGTACTCTGAATAAGCACTCTGAATCATACTTCTCATCTGGATATATTTTGTATCCTCTGGATCATTATATTTGTTTCCTCTGGATCCCTACAATACACCTATTTGGTATTCTGCCTTCAATGATTCCAGAGAAGGCTTGTTTCACATTCATCTCTTGCTCATTTAATGGATGAAAAGAAAGGAAGCAGAAAGTAGGATAAATGTCAGAAGGACGGCCCTACGCAAAAGCTACAATCTGAATCGCAGTCTGGTAAAAATATGCTAGTTGTATTGTACCCAATATGCAAGAATAAATCTGTCTTGCAAGGCATAAACATATCCAAGCTCCAACGCATCCAGGAATATGTACTCTGACTCGAAACATGACCTTACTTGCCCTTCAACCCGCTATGCTCCCCTTTAACATCCTAATCAAAGAATAGAGCAATCCTGCTACGTTCAAAAGAAATTCCTCCTTTTGAGCATGCTTGTCCGCAGACTCGCCTAGAACCTATTCTGACTATTTTTAGTCCCTCAGCCCCCAACTATTTTTAGTATCACAGATCGGAGCCCCTACCAGAGGACTCAGCCTATCCCTATCTGAAACGTTTGGAGACCAAATTGGTCAATTGAGTGGTGAGAGCAATTGTGGATATCTAATAAAATATCGATAGCAATGATTGAGAGCGTTGATATGTGCACCAATCAGACAATAGGATTAGTACTCATTTTCAAAATGGCACAGCTACATGTGTATACCTCACACAAATTTGGACTCCTATTGGGTCATATCTGAGTTACTTTTGTGTCGTCCCTAAAAGAGCATTTTTATTCTTAATGGGTGCGATTTTCGATAAATATGGGCGATGAAATGAGCACAAAGAGGATATAAAGTGAAATGAAGTATCAAGAGGATATAAAGTGATATTCAAGTGTACAGTGATAAATTGTGGATAGAATCATATTCTTTTCAGGAATAAACGGCCGTTAGGCAATCCAGATCATACCGTTGGTGATGGAAATTTACCGATGTGCAGAACCCTGTATAGGATAAACGAGATAAACCCGGTAAGACCGTAATAGGACCAACAGAATAGTTGATAAAAGGACGTGCCCCGAGGCATGCATTTATATGCAAGAACGCGAATGGCGATAGGAGTAAAAAGTGCCCCAAAAATCCCTGATTGGCCAGGCTCTTCGAGAATAGAACATTTATACAGAGGGAGGATGAACATTTAGAGATTCTATATGGTACTATTGAGTTGATGAAGTAACAAAGCCATTTTTTGGTCAAGTTCCCTAATTGCAGACATCCATTCTCCGTAGCCCACCTATATGGTGATACAGAGGATACTTTATAACTGACAGCAAGGTTAAGTTCTGTCAATGCTCCCCTACGGTGTGAGCGGCATGAGCTTTCCGGGTACCTTTGTCCAATATTACAATTCTACGCCAAATACTGGGGTTGGCTGGTCGAGATTCACAGAAGTGCACCTATTGTCTAATCTCAGCCATATTAGCACTTGCGTGTATGGCTTGTGCCATTAGGTCCTAAAGTAAAGGCCATTCTGACTAAACACGGATATTATATCCTGATACTTCTCTATCGATCCGTATCTGCGAAACAATATCACTAGTCTGAATTCTTATTGTCGGGTATCTCCGATATTATAATGGTTACAGTGTTCTCTATTGTGAGTCAGCCACAACAAACGCCGTCTGATGAGTTACCCAGTCTCAACATTTCTACTAATAGTCCCAGCGATTGGCTGTGATCTGGTCTATCGAGTTGCGTACATTCATATTAACACGAGGTGATTGCCAGACGATCCCAGATCACGGTAGTATTTCTGACTCTGATGGCTGCAATGAGAATGAACTTCTACGGATCCAGGACTTTCCAATCTTTGTAGACATCTATTGCTAAAGATGTCTTGAACAGCTAGAGAGAATTTGAACTAGAAAATACGGCCTATGGTCATTTTGACTCTTAATCTACAGCCCTAAAAATTTCGAAAACGATTCAAGAAGTTCCTAAATTCTCAGAATTCGCCTAATGACTTAAAAAGGATCTGACATCACCTAGTAGTGTACGGTCTTCTTTCGCGCTTGTTGGTTACTGCATTTGAACATACCATCTGAGGTGGAGGTAATACTCCCGATACTATATGCCGGATGGCTCGTACTACAAATGTTACATGGAGATGAAGGCTACGGTAGCGACCTGGATTTGATACCCAGTTAGTCGTAGCAGAAAACTATGAGTACACTAATAGATAAGTGAAAATATAGTACTCCGCCAGAAGACTATAGTACTCCGCCAGAAGACTATTCATGGCAACCTTCATTCAGTGAAGCCCGAATCGGGCTCAAATCCCGTTCTATGATGTCCTTATCAGCTTATCAGCCCATAAGGACATCAACCCGGAACCTTATCATCTACCCGGAGCTCCGTGTCCTAGGGTCCATGGGATAGAGCTTTAATAGCCCTAAATATCCTCTCAATAAGATAAGTCATCAACTCAAGAGTGGAATCCCTAACATGGGCTTAATCAAGTGATTCCTTCACTAGACCGTTCTAGTAACAGTCTCAGTGCTGTTAGTATTCCTGCTCTAAGAAGATAGTGTACACACAGATATTCAGAAAATTAGGTAGACACATCTTCAGCTTTAATTCCATCATTATGATTTACCACTCATATACATTAATGCCAAGATCAGACAGTTCAATCATGCCTTTTAGGACCTGCACAACTCTCGCTACGCTCGAGTTGTCTCACTATAATTTGTAGCTGAAACCATTCCTACCTGGGGTTGACCCATGGAATTGGCTGCTGGAGTTTGCAATTACAAGAGTACTTGTTTTTTAGTCTACAGTAAGAGTAGTGTCCTCTTTGTTCTCTTTTTCTAGTCATTAATATGCTACTCAATCATATCCTTGACACTGCACTTTCTTGGCTCTGCCATTTGCGCAGCCAACAAGATGGTCAGGATTCCCTCGCTTTTGCACTCGGTAGGACTGGCTTCGTTCAGCGTGGAGGGCAGTGGGTCCAGCCGCAACAGCTGCAAGCACTTTGAAGCAGTCACAATGTCCATGACGTCTGTTGAAGACAACAGGGATTTGGGAGTGGTTGAATCGAGGCTCTTGGGCGTGAAGAGCTTGGGCGTTTTATTCTTGGGGGTGTCGTATCCCAAGACCGCCTTGGTAATCTTTGGCGTGTCGACCTTGGGGGTGCTATCTGAGCTTCTAGGAGTATTCATGCTGCGTACCTCCCATGAAGCGCTCCTCTTGTGCTGGGGCGTTGCCAATGGCTCTTCGTACGGACGTTTCCTAGTGTACTGGTAGTTTGGTGTGGGGGGATATGTGTCGGGATGGGGCACAAAGCCAGACTCGGAGCGGGCCCTGCTGCGTTCGGGAGGGATGCCCATTGGAAACACAGGGCCGCTGGGGTGGTACGTGTTACCTGGTGCACCATAGGGGCGGAATCCATGGAGCCACACGGGGTTTGCGAGACGAGGGCCGTTTCCATTGCCATATCCATTTGTATTCCACAGGTTTCTGTGGGGAGGCTGCAAATTTCTGTGGGCAGGCTGCAAATTTATGGGATGGTCTGGCAAAGGTGCGTTTCTGTGGGGAGGCTGCAAATTTATGGGAGGATGGTCTGGCAAAGGTGCGTTCCTGTATGGTTGTGAGAGTGGTTGCAAATTTTTATTTCCATTTTCGGACGGTTGCAAATTTTGGAAAATTGCAATCGGATAATGCTGTGACTCAACATTCATCTGGCCCATTCCCATCTTGGCTCTATACGGGCCAAGTCTGATCTCCTCCACATCGTCCAAGCGCAATTCGCCGTAGCCGTGGTCGCCTGGCTTCAAGCACAGGGAGGGAAAGTCGGGCCCAAAGATCGGCACCAACTCGTGGCGGATATGGAAGCAAAAGCGCCGTGCTAGTAGCCTACACAAATCATACGGGAGCCATGTGCCCTGGATCTTGAGGAACCCGCCTCTGATCCGCTTGATGTACGGCTGGTACTGCCGTGGGGTCAGCTCGTAGAGCTTGACTATGCCCGTTTTGAAGTTCTGCCCGCTAATCTGCTTGCTGTTTCTGCTCAACGCGGCCTTCCAGAGGCCGGTGAGATGAACGTACCCAATCTCATGGTCCCAGATGATCCAGTTGTCGTTTATCTGGTACTCGTACACGCTCAAAAAGTTGCGCTGGGGGTCGATGGTGCTGGTGGTGTACTTTTTGGCCTCGATGTGCGGCTGTGCACTCGATGTGTGGATGGGAAAATTGATGCGCACCGGAACTTCTTTTCTCTCGTGGAAGCTTTCGTTGTACACGCTGTAGTTTTGTCTGTACATATAAGGAATCATCGGAGGTGTAGTGTGTGTCTTAGTAATTGTATGGTATTTCTGATAGATTAGGCTGTATCGTATAGCACCCTGGCTGTGCTGACCTTTCGTCCCTTACTCTTATCAACCGACTAACCCTTATCAGTTTATCACTATCGACGACTCTGGGGACGCCGCCAATTTATACAATAGATGGTCTAGAATACCTGCATATAGCAACAATGTGGATCAACTTGACCCCATGCATGACAAGACAGAAAATTGCCGTTTTGGACGGGGTTGCATTGGCAATGCGAGTCTCGACTTTAGACTTCGTATGCCCCTGATAATACCGATGGCACAAAACCAGCCGCTCACACAAACCCCCCGGTTCCACCGGCAGCAGTATCCCTGCGAGGGCTTGGCCATGGCTCTGCCATCTTTTTGTCGGAACTGGCGGGGCTGCACAAATATGCGTGTCGGCTGCGCGCAAATTCGGACATGGCCCGGCAGATTCAAGGGCCCAGTGAAGGCTTCCGCGTGTCTCATGAAACAGATGAAACAGAGGCATGTGCGGGTTTTTTCACTCCAGCGGGCCCCGCGAGGCGAAGCACATTCCTTACGGGGAATGTGACAGAAAGTCGCGGCATATTCCTGCCACGCTCGATACCGCACCCAAAACAACCCAATCCCGCTTTTTTGTGCTCCCGCTTGTTTTTGCTGTC
Source organism: Kodamaea anthophila (assembly GCA_015708815.1). NCBI lineage: Eukaryota > Fungi > Ascomycota > Pichiomycetes > Serinales > Debaryomycetaceae > Kodamaea > Kodamaea anthophila. The sequence continues at coordinate 578,179 of JACFYR010000007.1, forward strand.
TACAACGCTGCGTACATGGGGCACAGATAATGCGCTGGGTGGCTGAAGTCTTGACGAGCCGTTGTGTCAGTGGGGAGTCCACTACGAGCTGTGGCCTTGCACCATCTCGAGGATCGGACTTTTTTGTCGGTTTGCAGACATTTGTCGTGCAAACCCAAACCACTCTCGATGCGTTTGATTTTGTGTCTTTTCCATACAGAGACATACACCCTTATCGAAGAACGAACAATCAAGATCAGATATAAAGATCAAGCTCAAGATACAAGATACATGATACATGATACATGATACAAGATACAAGATATCAAAGAGATCAAGGTTCTCATCAAGGCAATTCTCATCGATCCTCTCATGCAGTTGATGTCTGTCGAGAATGTCCGTGTTTTCACCGCATGATCAACAGCAACACGAACGAGAGTGTTGATGAGCAGGATCATGTGTCTAAGTGGGTCTACAATGAGTGCCAATAATGACTCCAATAACAGCCATAAGACTCTCCTAATGAGTGCCAATTTGTACAGCCATAAGACTCTAACTCCTAATGAGTGCCAATGTGTACAGCCATAAGACTCTAATTCCTAATGACTCCATAATCTATAATACTCTAATCAATAATACTCATAATCAATAACTGTCTTAATGACTTCAATAATGACTGCATGACGGCATTGTACTAGATTCTTCCTTTATCTCTCATTTCTTTTTATTGTGTTCCTCGCGTACCCTTGCCTGACCTTGCGGACAGGTGCACAGAAACTTTACTACTGGAACGCAAGATAACCGGCACCACTTCCGTGTACGCCCCACACCTAGGGCAAGTTCTCGCGCATTCACAGTGTTTCCATGGTTGCCAGCCGAAAAATGCCCGCAGCACCTCGCCGATCTGAATATAGGGGCATTGCTCCATTGTCATGTGGTTTTCTTTTTGTGGCCCCAGTTGATTGATTTTTCACCATCATTATTCCGAGGCTGGAGAATCGGACCACAAAATGCGGATGGGGTCGAGGCGTTCTCGGCAACACGTCAAATGCCCAAGTTGGCCTTGACAACATGAACAAATCACCATTACTGAAACAAATCGCCATTACTGAAACAAATCACCATTACTGAAAAATCACCATTACTGAAACAATCACCATTGGCGATGAAAAAATCGCCATTGGCGATGTTTAAACCTATTGTGCTTAGCCTAATGCTAATCACAGCTACACAATCAGCTAGTCATTTAAAAGCCGTATCTCTTGATCATATGCAGTCCCAGCCTAGCTGCCCGAATCAACATGCCAACTAATACCTTAAACTTTTAAATTAGCTCTCGGAAAGTCCAAGGCTCCATCAGCTCATCTCAACAAGGCCACATTGTTGAGATGGTGATGGGCATGAGTAACGGCACAAAAAGGTAAAAATGGTGTTTTGAACAATAGCACCGTTTAGCGCATAAACGATTTTTGGCGTGAGAAGCTTGACTCTTAATCTGTATGAGGTACCCTAATTTTGAAGGTTCTCATAAAGGTGCCCAACAAGACCAACATAAATATGATAGCAAAGACCCATCATGGTGGAGATGCGATAGAATTGCACAGCCGATCGATTGGCACAAATATTGCAATCGATTGGCTGTGCCAATCGATCTCGCGAATAATAGAATAGTACTAAGACGTGCAGGTTAGGATCCGTCTATACTTGATTCTGGTGCTGGATTTAGGAATTGCCTGACGACAGGAATACGCTGACTTATTAGGCAGGCATTGAGTGATCACAAGTCTAGGATGTTTTCTAAGAACATTACTTAACTCCGATTTCCGTACTCTTGGGGTTTCTAATGAGAATTAAGATCCACTTCCTCGGTGCTATATTGAGGGCATGGGTTACTTTCTGGCTCACCGATGATGAATGTTAAAGATCACTTTTTGGGACATTTGGCAAAAAATCTCGACAATGCCAAATTTGTTTTTTTGATTTCTCCCTTTAATACCATGTACCAAATAAGCCCACCACTGAAGGAGTATCTTGGTAACCTTGATTATGGCTGAACATGTCACTATTATTGTCTTTTTCCTGGACTCTTGTAATCATTGGGTGATTGGTTCTCAGTCACCGGTCCTAAATTTTTTCCAGATATGTGGGTGCAAATATACATTTCAGCACTCCCAGATAACAGTCTGAGTATTGCAATGACTATTGGGTTTGTAAGGCGCTAGATAGGGAATTGTATCTACTTCCTTTACTGATATTTTCTATTCAAGTCATGGATGACAAATTTGGTATCTGAGCAAAAATGATTTCCGCACGCTTCTAATTAGTTCCTGTTTACTATATTGTTCAGCGCTCTTCCTAGCTCTTGTTTATTTTAGTATTCAGCCCAATTTGTACTGTTTACGTGAGTATTCACAACTCTTTTCTTAACCTAAGCGAAGATTCTAAAAAAATTCACTCCCAGTCAATTCTGCCAAATACATTTTGTTGTTGTATGGACCTGAATGTCTATATACCTAGCCAGGATCACCGCTCGTTACTGACTTACCAGGCAGCTGTACAAACAAGTCAGGTTAAAGTCTGTGGAAATCCTATTTTCGATTGTGGATCTTTCGGCTATCATGTCAGATACTAGACGAGCCACATGAGTTATGAGTGAGTAGAGTGAATTTTAATTTGGAGTGTTTATGAGTGAGTTGAGTGAGTCGATTGGAGTGTTTATGAGTGCTTATGAGTGAGTCGAATGGAGTGCTTATGAGTGAGTAGTGTCTGAGTGATTCGTGGTATTGTTGAAGTAATGTGTGAGTTGTGGTGAGTGGTTTTGCTGTGAATGCTTACGTCTACATAAGAATGTTTGAATACTAATTTGTGTATGCCTGGGTATTTGCGAAGATTAAGAGTCAATTTTAAAAAACCCTCCACTGTACAGAATTGGGCGAAGCGTTTATCCTTGATTCACTTGCAGTAGGCTCCTCACAGCTTCAGTATTCACATCAAGAGCGCTATACTTGAACTTTGTGCACTTGAATTAACCACATTACTCGCATGGTTCCCCATGATTGCAGATTATCAATGGCTCGTCAAGGGAAGATGCCCATAATGTCCTCCACTAACGCACTTCACTTGCTCAACTCTCCTCAGCGGTCAGCTAATGTTTCAGACATCCTTTGAATCTAATTAGGAAACGACACGCCTACCTAAGGATTTATAGGAAATATGACTATTTGGCCGGAAAGGTTATACAGTTGTTAGTGCTCAATTAATACTTCCCGTGGAACTTAGTTATTCAATTTCTACTACCCAAACTTTTCAATCTCTACTAGAACAACTTTCTGACCACTAACATTTCCTGATGCCTAGAAGCCCTATTTAATATAAATTCCTATAAGCAATACTATACGAACGGAGCGAGTAATGTGAATAATGCTCAAATTACTGCAATACGTTTACAAGAAACCAATTCTAACATTGCCCAAATTACGAGCGGAGAGTAATGTTCTTAGTGCTCAAACGGGGCAATACTTTTATTATACTAACGTTACTCGCTCGTAATGTTCTTAATGCTCAAACGGGGCAATACTTTTATAATTCTAACGTTACTCGCTCGTTATGTTCTTAATGCTCAAACGGGGCAATTCTTTTACTAGAATACACAATGCTCACATCACTTGTGTTACGCTGTACTCGCATTGCTCACATTACGAGCGTAGCGAGTAATGTGTGTATTTCTCGGACCACACTACGCAATAAAAAATTACTCAGATATGTGATACTCGCATATACATTACTCGCTCCGCTCGTGATGTGAATAATGCTCGATGCTCGTAATATGACTTAGTGGTTAGCTAAAGTGGATAGCATCTGAATTTGGCGCAGCGCTAACATAGCTATTTTTTTAGCTCACAAAATGAGCTCAACTTCTTGCCCGTAGAGCGTAGTTGCGCTAACTACTCAGATCTGTGGTGAGCATACTAAGAAAAGCTACTACTAACAATCAGCAATTAGCACCTCAAAATACGAAGGCAAACAATCTCCCTGTCTTTGTTCATTGGATGCATTGAAGCAGTTACATTGATGAAATGACAATTGTAGATGTACAAGTGGAAATTAACTAGGACGGAATGAGAAAGATTTGATCATTGAGCATCGCTGAGAAATACTCGATGAGAATCGGTGGGTAGTTGGTGCATTGTAAGGGTAACTTAAAAGAAGTGGCTTGCTGTGGCTTGCTCGATTCTAAAAAGTAACAGTTGACCATATACATAGATCAGTCGATCAGAATCAAATAATGACTCTTGTATTCACATCGATGTCATCGAACGGATTGATATTTCACGTCACAATATTCAAAAGCCTTGGACTGTAGTTTGGCTCGTTCAATGAAATAGTAAACAATTCAACTCATTCGTCTGGTCAACAAACTCACTGTGCTCCTTTGAATAGTAATAGTAACGAGAGTAGAACCAGTAGCACTAGTTGACCTCTATGATCAGCTGAAACTCCAATGAAAATTGCTGCAAGAGATTGTGGTCTTTTTCGTCAATCCACTGCAGATTTGAGCTATACCTTTGTGCTAAGTCGACCACCAACTATTTGGTAAACCGGTACTGCATATAAGAAAGCACTCGTGACTCTTAATCTGTGATGTTTCACATCACAGATCAGAAACACTCAAAACATCAATACGCTTCAAGCTCAGATTACCAGCATTACTCGCTACGCGCGTAATGTGAATAATGCCTGATGTACTTGCAAAACTTACATTATCAGCAGGTAATCCTCATGTTTCTAAGCTTACTTGCAGTAATTATTCAACTAAGCGATATTCGCATCACTCACATTACTAGCGGAGCAAGTAATGTGAATAATTCTCAAACTACTGCGATACTTACAATACTGAAATAAGCAATACTAAAATTACTCAGATATGCGATACTCGAAATACTCACACTAAATATTGCTTGCAATACTTACAATACTGAAACACGCAATACAAACATTACTCGAGATACTCGAATTACTCACATTACTCGCTCCGCTCGAATGTGAGAATTTCTCGATTTCACACTACGCAATACTAACATCACTCTAAATACGATACTCGTTCCTCACATCACCAGCATTACTCGCTCCGCTCGTAATGCTCGTAATATGAATGCTTGAAATGGAAGGTAATACTACCGTACACATGTAGCTGCTATTGGATGTAAGTTGCTCAAGGAGTTAGAAGCCCCCTGATCCCGGGGTCGTACCCGCTTATATTACACATCTCGAAAGAGTAAGGTTTGAATCAATTGCCACACTATAAATGTGGAGGTCACAAACCAAAGCAATATTTGATACAAGTGAATCCCACCCAGGTACTCGCCCCGCACAGTTTTTTTTTTTTTTGACAGATTCAATGCCTCTTATATTCGCAGCTATATTGCCATATTTATATTGCACTCTAAAATTATCATTTATTCACTAATTGTTAAATTATCTGTTCCCTTTCCAGTCATACTGAAAGGGTCACGTGGTTAGCACAGTAGTAGTTGTGTAAGAGAATAATGAATAACTTAATGCTTTAACGATGTGTTTTTATAGATGTATGCAGATGAACAGAAACTGTTTGACGTGTGTCAGCCTTAATCGCCTATCCTCTTTCACAGGAAACAATTGTCATGTTTAGGTTGTGATGTAAAGACGCGCATTCCAGATATTAGACATGTTCTCGGTGCATTTTAGGCATTTCGAAACCTTTCGCGTTTTAGGCACTTCACATTTCTGGGGTATTCTATCTATTGCACAAATTTACCAAACTGGATCTCAGTTCATGCATCTGAGCGAAGCGAAGATGCTAACTCGCTCCCTCAAATAGATGTATATGT
>JACFYR010000040.1:0-19581 GCA_015708815.1 Kodamaea anthophila
AATGTCTATTTCACTTCGCTCGCTCAGTGAAAATTCAGTGAAAATAGTGAAAATAGCAGAAGTAGTGTATATTTCACTTCGCTTCGCTCAGTGAAATAGTGAAAATAGTGAAGTAATGTTTATTTCACTTCGCTTCGCTCAGTGAAAATAGTGAAAATTAGTAATCATATTTTCACTTCGCTTCGCTCAGTGAAAATAGTAAAAATGAAGCTACTCCTCTTTGCAGTCCTCGCTGCAGCCTACACCACCACAACCCTCCTCCAAATCAACGACAGCAACTTCAAACAAATCACCCAGTCTGGAAAATGGGTCTTTGTGGATTTCTACGCGGACTGGTGCCGGCACTGCAAGAAGTTAATGCCCGTTATTGAGGAACTCGCCCAGGTATTTGCGGACTACGACGATGTACAGGTCGTCAAGATCAACGGCGATACGGACGGCAAGAAAATGTCCAAAAAGTACGTGCCAGTAGGCTACCCAACGATGTTGTTGTTCCACGGAACGGAAGAACCAGTGGAGTACGATGGGTCACGTGACCTCGAATCCATCAGCAACTTTGTGCAGGCCGCAACCGGAATACGTATTGGGGGAAGTACCGGGGGGAGTACCGGGGGAAGTGCTGGTGGGAGTGGGGGGAGTTCCGAGCAAGATCTCTTTTCTCCCGCACACGACCTCAATTTTGATGAGCTTTTGGCAGCCCCCAAAACAAGTGTGGTGGTGTTTTCGGCTTCACACTGCCACGCGTGCCAGTCGTTTTGGCCTGTATTGGAGCGCTTGGCCGAGATATACCGCGAGGACCTGGAAAAGGTGCAGTTTTTAAGCGTGCAAACGGACGGAGGCAACTCTACTGAGGCCGTGTGTGAGCACTTTGGGATTGCGCATGTTCCGAGCGTGGCGATAGTTCCGGAGCTGAGTTTCGAGGGCGCTGACGGGAAGGCGTTCTATATGCAGGAAGGACGTCAGGACTTGGCCAAGCTTGTTCTGGAGGTGAACGAGCATGCGCGGCTCCACCGCACTACCGAGGGGACTCTTGACGAGCATGCCGGGCGAATTCCGGCTCTCGACCGGATAGTGCGGCAATTCGGGGACGATCCCCAAAAAATGCTCACCGAGTACCACAACCTTGGAATAGATGCAAAGTACTATTTAAAGTTGATGAATAAGATGGTGAATGGCGAGGGGGAGTTTTTGGAAAGGGAGGTAAGGAGATTGAGTGGGATTTTGGAGCATGATGGGGAGAAGTTGAATAGGAGGGCTAAGGAGCTGATGGAGGAGAGGTTGAATATATTAAGGATTTTTGTGAGCGAAGCGAACAAAAATCATTAATCATTTTTCATTTTTGGAGCAGCGAGAACTTTGTGAGCGAAGCGAGCAAAGGTGATTTAAACCCCAAAGATCTCCAATACACATCTCTATAGTAGCATTTTGTGAGTACTTTTTTTTTGCTCCAAAAATGCAGTATTTATCTTTATCATTTTAGCGAGCATCCATAAGATTTCATTTTTGGAGCGAGCGAGAAAATGCTGAGTTTGCTCCAAAATGCCGAGTTTCACCTGCTCCAAAATGCCGAGTTTCACCTGCTCCAAAATGCCGAGTTCACCTGCTCCAAAATGCTGAGTTCACCTATTTGCTCACAAAGATATTAGAGTATACAGTCTTTGCGAGGACTAAATGTCTATCTTAACTTTTCTTGCTCATGATCCCTCAAGATCCATCTCTATTCGCATTTTGTTTCATTTGGAGCGCAAAATACAGAGTATTCATATTGATCCCTTGAGCAGGATAAGTGATTAACTAAATTCACAAGATCCAATGCATCTATTCTTGCGATGGCTGCAAAATGTGATGCACCAATACACATCTATTCTTTTTGCTGATTGTAAGGACTGATCCGGAGGTTTGCATGACCCAATTCGGAACGCCTCGCGTGACTATCAATACGTGTATAATTCCTCAAATAAAAGTCGGTATAAATAAATTCCCCTATACGAACGAATAACGAACGAATAACGAACGAATAACGAACGAAGTGAGTTATGAGGAGTATGAGGAGTATGAGGAGTATGAATTATGAGGAGTATGATATATATGAGGAGTTGTGAGGGGTTATGAGGCAAAGTATAAGCCTGCTCCTGATAATGCATCTGATGTGGAATCGCATATTAAGTCTTTTTGGTACTGAAGCATTATTTGCCTCATATGAGACCAGACTCGGTAAGCTCGATCGATAATAGAAAAACTGTGAGCCATAAGTCTTTCGACTCACTTTCACTGAGCGAAGCGAAGTGAATAAATACTACTTCTGCTATTTTCACTATTTTTCACTTGGTGAGGAAAGCAAACCAAGTTCGGACGTTCATCACCAAGTTACCAAGCTTCATTGGTAGCTCAGTTCGAACATCAGCTTGTAGCTCGCTAATCTTGCTGGTTCTGATTCAGTTACGCTTCATACACCTCAATGTCAATTGTTACATAAATTCCAGTACCCAGATGTATATAATGTGAAGCAGTCTGGCTTCGTTTGGGCAGGACATTATCATTGCGCTCAGCCATATTTTTCAATGTATTGACTCATGGAAACAGCTCATCAGACATCCTCTCAATAGTTCCTATATCGAGCTTGAAATCGGTGCTAAGAAAACCCGAGCGAAAGTTTATCGAGTGAGTGATTTAAGATAAACCCGAGCGAAGCAAAGGTTTATTAGAATGATTATTTAAGATAAACCTTGCGAAGGTTTATGCAAATGAGTGATTTAAGCTTAAACACATAAACCTTCGCGAACCAAGTACGTCAGTTCATTTAGGTCGCACTTCGTGAGCGAAGCGAACTAAGTTCTGTCACCAGCTTCAATTGGTAGCTCACTTGCTCGCTTCGCAAGTTCGATCATCATCTTCAATTCGGTTGCTCACTTGGGAGCAGAGCTAACACTGATGGCTGCAAAATGTGTTATTTCGAAGTGCTCAGAAAATAGAGTTGCCAAATAGACGTGAGTATCATTTTTGTTATTTATGGCGAAGCGGGCAAATAATGAGTACTGTTTGCCTTCAATTACTTCAATTACTTCAATTTGTCTTCAATTTGTCTTCATTTGTCTTCAATTTGTCTTCAATTTGTCTTCATTTGTCTTCAATTACTTCAATTTGTCTTCATTTGTCTTCATTTGTCTTCATTTGTCTTCAATTTGTCTTCATTTGTCTTCAATTACTTCAATTTGTCTTCATTCATATTCGCTTACCTCTTAATCTGTTTGAATTTATCGTGCTCGATCTGCGCTATTGTATCGGAGCACCCAAGCTACGGATCTACAGGTAAGCAAAAATTGAGTATGTCATCGAGAAGCAATAGTTCAAGAGGCGACTGAAATTCATCGACTACTTGTCTACGAGCAAAGGCTCAATCGTGAGTAAGATGAGCTAAAGCTCGCTCAGTCAAGTTTTACTTCTCTACATTTGCAATTGGAGCTTCGCATGAGTACTTCATAGCGAGTATATGCTACAGAATTGATTAATCCAATATTACAATGCTCAATACTAACGTCTTTTATCTATTTCATCTGACTTCTCAAGTGATCAAAATAGTCTATCTTTTCAGAATGGGAACAGCTTATAAATCCTGTATCGTAGGATTAGCTCAGGCACGTCCTAGGCCTTCGTGCCCATATTGCTTGTGTACCATTATCACGGTCTTAATTCAGCATTGCCAGAACTGATTATCCGATACCAATACTGTCGATCCCCAAAGATGAGCTATTTCATCCTTCGCTTATCCTAATTGTCTTGAGGTCTTCACTAGTGATTTTTCATAAGACTAGAATGAGTTGAGGCAATTTTGGCGTTTGTTGTACCAATGGGAAATAATGAAGTAATCAATTTAGGGCTTGTTAGGGATTCCACTCTTGAGTTGATGACATAACAAACTGACTTGTCTTATTGAGAGGATATTTAGGGCTATTTAAGTTCTATCCCATGGACCCTACGGCACACGGAAGCGTAGATGTCCTTATGGGGCTGATAAGCTGATAAGGACATCACAGCACGGGCTTTGAGCCCGATTCGGACGCTTCACTGAATGTGAGGGTGCCATGAATTGTCTTCCATGTGGCATTTGTAGTACGTAGCCATCCGGCATATAGTATCGGGTGTATTACCTTCCACCAATGGGGAAATAAAAAAGTAATCATTCAGGGCTGAGAATATAAGAGTCCGTTTATTGAATCATTGATTCGGTAGTATTTGTAGTCATGGCTGAGTACTCAAATATTATTCTTGCTCTCTATTGAGCGAGTAGATACTCAGATTACATATATTGAGCATGAATATCCTATCTTTGCCAACTGCGTATTAATACATTCTTCGAGAGTATAGAGTAGCCAAGCGACTGATAATGGTGAGATATGAATTATAGGGTTTATGATGGTCATATAGAGTTTTGAGAGTTCCGAGAATCGGTTAATCGAAGTAATTACCTGGTACAGAATATGAGCTCTTAGCTCAATTTATACAGTGTATTGTAAAGGCACTTTGCTCAATTCGTTCAGTATATTTTAAAGTCACTTAGCTCAATTTGTACAGTATATTGTAAAGGCACTCAGCTCAATTTGTGGTCCTTTTTGTTCTATCCCATCTTTTGGCATTATCTGCCATCACTGACCAGAAACCAAGATTACACTTGTGTGATTCCTAATAATGGTACTCTATCACAAATGTATCAGAGGTAGTGTTGTCTTGGCTAATCACTATCTGACTGTCAGTACAGTTCATTGACTACTGAGACCCGTATACGAGATTAATGAGTTGTACGCTGCAAAGATTCAGTGGAACTGGCCCATATGAAAAATACTGAATACTTTTCCCAGCATATCCATGTAAGCCTTTCAAAGGAAAATATCCATGTCAAGCCTTTCAAAGTATTTTATGTTTAATTATCTTCTCCAACATAGCAAACCGATTCTGCGAACTCTCCTCTTACTCGTCTCCCTCGGCATCTCCCTCTCCTTCTCTCTCCCCAGTCCATCTCTAATACAAGTACAGCTATATGTATAGTCAAGGATTTGTTCATCTACATTACTTCGTTCCTATTCTTCATATATTCTCGTGCTCTATCTCTCATATCGCCTATTCTTCATATTCTAAGATATTTGCTTGTTCATAGTCTTCCATGGCATCACCATTCTTTCCGTCAGTGCCTGTATTTAGAAGAATGCGGCAGTTTTCTATACATCTAGACTATTCTATGCTACCTCACAGTACAGTGAGCGACTGGCTTCATTTGATTGCCATTTAATCATTCTCAGTACTGTGAGCGACTGGCTTCATTTGAATGCCATTTAATCATTCTCAGTACAGTGAGCGACTGGCTTCATTTTACTGCCATTTAATCATTCTCAGTACAGTGAGCGACTGGCTTCATTTTACTGCCATTTAAATTCTCAGTACAGTGAGCGACTGGCTTCATTTAATTGCCATTTAATCTCAGTACTGTGAGCGACTGGCTTCATTGATTGCCATTTAATCATTCTCAGTACAGTGAGCGACTGGCTTCATTTTACTGTCAATTACTCTCACAGTACAGCTCGCTTCGCTCACTGTACTGCCACTGTACTACCAACTAATCCCCCCACTCCTCATAGCAACCCTTGTATTCTCCACCCAAGTACGCCCCCCCATAATACACTCCTTCACCACAGCCTCAGCATGCTGTGGCCTAATCCTCGCTAGCCATATGATTTCGCCCGTACGCAAATACACCATGAGGTTGGCTGCAAATTTGTGTCCGCCAACATGGTTGACGTACGCGACGCGGACACCGCCCGGGCTCGCGTCCAGTGCGTCGCGCTGCATGCCGTGCGTGTGGAGTTCTGTCTCCAACGCGCGTTTCATGAGGGGCGCAGTTATCCCGCAGCGCTTGTCACGTGTGCGATGGGAGCAGAGAAATACGTATGCGTGGCTGTGGTCGATTTCCAAGCTCAACTGGGGCATGTGGGCGAGTGCACCCATGTCGGGCTGGGTTTTGTCTGCACGTGCCTTGGCCAAAATAGGCACTGTCGTGTCCAAGGCCTCCTGCACATCCTCGACGCAGACATTGTGCACCCACACAAAAAACGGAAGAATAAGTAAATCGCCCCGCCTTCCTGCGGCGTAATCTTCGTCCACCACGTATTGGTCTCCGCCAATCAGACTCACGCTGACCTTGACCTGGTGCTCCTTATGTGACAGGGCCCATTTGGAGACGGAATGAACAACAGTGCCACCATCCAGAGTGGGGTCGTGTACCCAGTCAGTTTTCCCGGTCGGCACAACAATGTGGATGTCATATTCCTTGGTGGAGTTCCAGAGCGTCCCATCATCAACAGAAACCGATTTGGGGTAGTCAAAGTCACAGGATCCGCAGTCGATGCTGCATGTGGCCGGCTCAAGGCCTTTGGCAGTGAGCTCGCTAACGGGATCCTTCTTTTTGAACAAGCTGAAGGGCATGAAAAATGACAAGAAGCCGCGCTATATAAAGTCCGAGAAGTCGGACCGGGCCGGTCACGTGATGCGGAGTTAACGGACGCAATAAAAAACCACACAAAAAATCAATCTATAGGTTTCCTTCATAGATAATATATGTGTGTCTATAAAATGATAATCATCTATCAGCTCTACTACTCACTGTCGCTTCGCTCCAGTGAGTATATACGATTTGATATGGATCAGATAGGTGGATAGAATGAGTACAAAGACAAATAATACGGGACGAGCCGATCGGTTTCATGCTGGATACAATGGCTAATAAATGACCTATTAGACGAGGTATCGAGATAATAGTACACAAAGGTGAACAATAGGAAGAAGCTTCGATGGAATACAATCGAGCGAAGCGAGATTGTATTTGCGACTGTGATGTTTAAATACAATCGAGTGGAGCGAGATTGTATTTGCGACTGTGATTATTAAATACAATCGAGTAGAGCGATTGTATTTGCGAATGTGATGATTAAATACAATCGAGTGGAGCGAGATTGTATTTGCGACTGTGATGATATTATAAATGCAATCGAGAATACAATCGAGAAATAGAATCGAGAATACAATCTCGCTTCGCTCGATTGTATTTGCGATTGTGATGATTAAATACAATCTCGCTCCACTCGATTGTATTTGCAACTATAATGATTATTATAAATACAATCGAGAATACAATCGAGATACAATCTCGCTCCGCTCGATTGTATTATAGCCAAACAAAATACAATCGAACAAATAAAATCTGTTAGGGTATTCACAGTTGGGGAAGCTTAGATCTTATTTATTCACAGAACATACAAAGTATTTATGCCAGCAAACCTGAGCATAACCTGAGCATAAACCTGAGCATAAACCTGAGCGAAGCGAAGGTTTATGCGAAGCAGATGCTTAAATCACTTATGCTAAGTAGATGCTTCAATCAATTCGCATAAACCTTCGCTTCGCTCAGGTTTATGCTCAGGTTTATGCTCCACCTGAAGGGAACCTTGATCACGTGGAGTTACATGCAGTACTAGTACCCCCAGACCTAACAAAATCGCAAATACAATCACTCATTTATCTGTTCATAAAACTCAAACAACTTAGCGGAATCCAATAATCCACTCGAGCGACACTACTCAATTATCTGAATGAAAATCATCATTCGTGATTTTTGACAAAATCAAAGAAGTTGAAGAATACCAAAAGTTCTGAACTGTTTGACTTTGTCACGTGCATCATCACGTGATAGCTCCCTACTCGTTCATATTGATGGTACAAGTTCAGCCATGTATATATCCATGTAAGACCAGGTCATGACCTATATATGACAGTTGCAAACGTATTCATACAACCATCAATACTATATCATTGTTATAAATACCCAATGACACTCTCTTCGTATCCCATCTTACCAGTTTCTTAAATTATGCATTTGTAACAGATAAAGTCGTTCCATAAAGTAGCAGTCTTGACCTGAGCATAGCGAAGGTCAATGGTTGGTATTACTAGCTTAGGTAATATAGTGAGCTGGGTAATCAATTAATGAGTGAATGCAATAGAAGAGGATAGAGATGTGGTGTATCCAAACGGAGTGAGATGCTTAATTGAAATATCAAGAATAGAACACCTAACGGAGATATGGCACCGCGCGAGCTAAAATATTTCGAGCGACTTACCAATCTGCAAGAACTCCACCATCCGATATCTAATGATATATGCAGAATTCAATGAGAGAAACCCAGATACGTTAGTACTCGCAAGTTCTGTTTCATATATAGTTATTATTACACTTCTCCAATGTAGCTTAATTTGAGGAACCAGTTATCCTCGCTTGTTGAGTATCAGAACTCTCAATTCTTTGGGCTATGAGATTATAGTGTTTTCGGCAGAATTGTGGTTCTGTGGCTGATCTACTTGGCAATTTAAGACCTTTTGAGAATGGGAAATCTTGTAACGTTTTGTTTTACTGACTCTTAATCTGTCTTTAACTGAAACTTTTATCGAGCGAGGGACATATCAACTGTAAGATTCTTCTACAGCCAACATACAAACAGGCAAGACAGTTTATTGTATCGATTGTACCAATCAAGCCTCATAACAGTATTACTAGTATGCTACCATTACATACTGGCAGAACGGCATTGAGATCACATAATGTACAGTACCATAGTGGGACTCATCAAGAGATGTCATGATGAACCTGAGCGATAGCAAGGTGAAGATTAACAATTAAATGGATAAATCTGAGCGATAGTGAAGGTAGACTAAATAATAATGGATGACCTGAGAAATAGGATGACATGATGAACCTGAGCGATAGCGAAGGTGAAGAACAATTAAGTGGATAAATCTGAGCGATAGCGAAGGTAGACTGGATAATCAGAAATAGATGACCTGAGAAATAGGATGACATGATGAACCTGAGCGATAGCGAAGGTGAAGATTAACAATTGAGTGGATAAATCTGAGCGATAGCGAAGGTAGACTAAATAATCAGAAATGGATGACTTGAGTGATAGGATGATGGTATAGGTTACGTGAAGCGTTATTTAGGGACACTCAGAAGTGTTCACTCAGTGTTCACTCAGTGTTCACTCAGTGTTCACTTTTCACTCACTGTTTCACTCACTGTTTCACTCACTGTTTCACTCACTGTTTCAGATTACTCTGATGAACGTGAATAATTATATATTAGTACCAGTGCAATAGAAGTCTCCCGTCATTTCATTCTTACAAAATCTGGTATCTAAGTGAGACAGCCATAACATCAAGATAGAGATAGCAGAAGTTTCTGGTCTGATCGTATCTTTTACACGCAGAAGTCTCTGGTCTTACTATCGTTTACACGCAGAAGTTCCTGGTCTTCTTCGTTTACACGCAGAAGTTTCTGGCTCCTATTAACTTTCCTAGACAACAACTGAGCTAAAAATAAACATCCAAGCCTCGATGAGATTGTGGCAGAATTACAGCACCCCACAACACTGGGTCGGCTTTCCTCGGTATTCATAGGTGTACTCCTACCATTGAATAATCTTTGTACACTTCTATTGAAATCTGTAGTACCATTTATTGGCTTGTAAGAAATTAACTCAGTTCATGGTCATCAGTTCCTTGACCATAAATAAAGTTTATAAGGATGAAGCAGCTGATATGGAGTAAATATAAGCTGATGGATAAGTAAAATAAGCTGGTCAAATGAATAGAAGGTCTGATCAATGGATAATAGAACATAAGCGATAATAGAACATAAGCGATAATAGAACATAAGCGATAATAGAACATGAGCGATAATAGAACATAAGCGATAATAGAAAACAAGCTGATAATGGATCATCAAGACATTATGAGTGTGATTCCATTTCTTATGTCTCTATTTACAGTCTTCTTACTTCATCTTTTAGATTTAAGTTTATGCGATGCCATGCGAGGCTATGTTGCATGTGGGGCAAAGGCTGTGTCAGGGCTGAGTGAGGCTAATGAAATGTTGATGAGCACAGGGCTTTTAAGGAGCAGACAAAGGAGTTTGACCTGTGGGTAAGTTCAAGTGAGCGGAGCGAACTTGAACTGCGTCTTATTATCTAGAGTCCTGCTCACTGAACACTTCTTATCTAAAGTCCTGCTCACTGACGTCTCATTATAGCTCACTGCCCTCACTCATTATCTAGCCACTGCATCTACCAGCTATTCCAGGCCACCTTTCTTTTTTAATAATCAGTATAATTCAGGATTTCGCTCGTGGAATCTTGTACGACATGCTATTTGTACTGGTGTCTTAACTTGCGCTTACATAAGCAGGGGTTCACTGCATTTCATCTGTGTTTGTGCGATGATCTAAAGAACGAGGCCACGATAGCTATCACCAGGCAAAGTATTACTTTTACAGTTTCCATAAGACCCATATACTTGTGTAGGATAGGATAGCTCGGTAACGGCATGTGCGTCCTGTGTGCAGGACATGCGTTGGAGTGTTTTTCGTACCTCCAAACAAAACGATTTTACACGAATGATTTCGCTGGACACTATTGTGCACCATCACCACCATTACCACCACCACTACTACGAGATGAAGGATGACGTGTCGGACAAAACAGACGTGTCGGACAAGACACTAGACGAGGAGGAACGGCAGACCGAGGAGCGCATGATGGAGAGAAAGTGCGAGGAGTACACGGACAAGAAGACCTTCAATGTGGGTGATGTCACAATGATGGAGACAGAGGAGTGTGGAACGAAAGCTAATGAGAATGAGAAGAATGAGAATAAGAATGAGAATAAGAATGAGAATAAGAATGAGAAGAATGAAGATGAGAAAAAGAACCAAGATAAAGAGGATAAGAATGAGAATAAGAATGAGAATGAGAAGAATGAGAATAAGAATAAGAATGAAGTTAAAGAGGATAAAGAGAATGATAAACATCATGATAATCATGATGTTTATCATTCTCAGGGATTTTATGCAAAAAACGCAAACGCTGCAAAAAACACAAACGCTGCAAAAAATGCCACCACAAAAGATACAAACACAACTCACATGTCATTGGCCCAGATCACCCCCCAAAATACATTGGATGAGGTGAAGGTTTTTGAGGCAAAGAATGGTTTCAGCGTGAATGAGTTGAGTGGGACCCTTCTTCCAAACGTGTCGAACGGCATGTTGAATGGTTTCTCTGAGAGCTTTACAAAAAGCATCTTTCCGGCGGTTGAAACGCAAACAGTCACCACAAAGAAAAAAAAGGTGGGTTTCGAGAGGGAAGTGAGTCCCCAGCAGATAGAAAAAGAAAAAGAGGATAAAGATGATGGAAAAGAGAAAGAAAAAGGGAAAGAAAGAGATGGTAGAGAAAATGGCAATAAAGAATTCATCAACGGCTCTGATCTTCACCGCCTTAAAACATACACCTGGGACAAACATACACCTGGGACAAGCGGGACAAGTGGGACAAGTGGGACAAATGGGACAAGTGGGACAAATGGGACAAGTGGTCCCTCCGAACGGCCAGCGCCTGGAATACGCCGTCACACCTCACCGGCCACACGGACATCTGTAGACTCGCGGGAGCCACGCAACTCGTTCCTGCTGTTGCTCCGGTCGCGCAGCACGTTTCCCGAGACTGGCGATGCGCTTCGAGTACGTGCCATTCGCAAAAACAGACGCAAAACACTCGACGACGATAAGGTCTTGGTGGGCAACAAAATCAGCGAGGGCCACGACAACTTTGTTCTTGCCTACAACATGCTCACGGGGATCCGGGTGGCTGTTCTGCGGTGCTCGGGGGTGATGCAGAAGCTACAGGATAGCGATTTCCGCACCCACAAGAAGCTCACCTTCAACATGGACGGCCTGGAGATGACGCCCCTGAGCAAATACGACTTCAAGTTCAAGGACTATTGTCCGGAAGTGTTTCGTGAATTGCGCCTGCTTTTCGGCTTGGACCCGGCAGACTACCTCGTGTCCATCACAGGCAAGTACATTCTCAGCGAGTTGGGTCTGCCTGGGAAACTGGGCTCGTTTTTCTACTACCTGCGCGACTTTCGCTTCATCATCAAGACCATCCACCACTCGGAACACAAACAGCTCCGCCGCGTCCTCAAAGACTACTACAACCACGTCAAGGACAACCCCAACACCTTGGTGCTGCAGTTCTATGGCTTGCACCGTGTCAAGATGCCCTTTTCCCACGAGCACGGCCGCAGTAGAAAGATCCATTTCGTCGTCATGAACAACTTGTTCCCGCCCCATCGCGATATCCACATGAAGTACGACCTCAAGGGAAGCACGTGGGGAAGAAGGACCAAGTTGGACGGGAAAGACATCAGCCAGGTGACCCTCAAGGACCTTGATTGGTTGGAGCGCAAGGAAACAATCCACTTTGGGCCCGAGAAGAAGCGGCGCTTTTTCCAGCAGCTCGAGGCCGACGTCAAGCTCCTCAAAAAGATCAATGTCATGGACTACTCGCTTCTTTTGGGCGTCCACGACGTCAAGAGAGGCAACACGTTCGACCTCTCGTCCAAATTGCTGGTGTTTGACCCGAAACTGTCCGAGAAGGCAGAGTTGATCAAGACCAATCCGCGTGATATCCGCGAAAACGATCTCCCGAGCCATGTTTTCCCGGGTCGCCTGCAGTACATCTTCTACGGACACGACGGCGGCATCAGGGCCACGGGCGACCACAACGAGCCGTTGCACGAGATATACTATCTTGGTATCATTGACTGTCTCACAAACTATGGTTTCAAGAAACGTTTGGAGACCTTGTGGAGGTGTATTGGACACCAGCGGAGCACTGTCCTGGCCATCCCGAGCGCAGAGTACGGCGACAGGTTTTTGAGCTTTATAAAGAAGGCAACAGATACAAGAAAGAAAAAAGAATGAGTGAAAAGAATGAGAAGAATGAGAGAGTGAGAAGAATGAGAAGAATGAGAGAGTGAGAAGAATGAGAAGAAGAGTGAAAAGAATGAGAAGGAGAATGAAATCATGATAAGCATCAAGATAAGGGGACAACGGTGGAGGTTACAGGATGGGTACAGAGACGAGATAGATATGGGTAAAGATATAAGGTATTGTTGTCACCCTTAAGCATACTGCTCAATTATGTGCCAACCATAACAAAGGTGACTAGACATTTCTGGCAGCATACGCACTTGTCTATCAATGCTGTTGAGTACCAGATGGGGATATCTATATGAGCAATACCAAAGGTCAGCAGGTCTTTCATGACAGCAACGAATCATTGTCGAGAATAGGATCCTATGACCTTATTCTCAACCTTCAATTCGCCTAGCAGCGTGGCTGCCAGCGGTCCACTTCCTCTGAGAGTGAAGAGATACGCATTATTTATAGCATCAAGTCGTTTTAACTGACGAGAGCAGTCAAGAGAGGGATAAAGTAGAGCATAGAATAGTACAGGCTGCCAAGGCAGGTCTCCTTCGAAATAGAAAGAATAGATGAGGTTTTAGTTTAGACAGACTGCGGGGTTAATAGAGATACGAAGAGGTAATCATTTGATGATGAATAAGGTAATCATTTGAAGATAGAATAAGGTAATCATTTGAGAGGTAGAATGAACAGATAGTGAAAAGAGACAGAGTAGTTGATGAGAAGTGTATGTAAATGTTTTTGTTAACAAGTAGGACCATGTAAGTATGGCATTAGGCGTCAAGGATGGGACATTTGACATGGAAGTGAAAAAGTAATGATTTAGAACAGTAATAGGGAAAGTGATTTAGGGGTGGGAACAGAAAGTAGCTTAAAGGGAAAACGAAAAGAGCAAGAATCAATGAATTCTATATCTTCCAGGGTACTTCATAACCAAACGAGCCATATAAACTTAGTTCTTAACTATTCCGTTTCTAACATCCCTATCCATATGACTCATCTTGGCTAATAATGTTCCTCTTTTTTATGTGATCGATTTCATAAGGGTTATTCTGTCATAAATCTTGAAGTGGGACACTTACCTCCATATTTGGGTGATTTTTGGGGTCATCAATGGATGAAATAATCCTAAAGTGTTCTTTGAACTTTTTTTTGTTTTGGGTGCAAAATTGTAAAAATAGCAAAACTTAGTCTGACTGAATCACCAAACTCCACTGGTAGAAGGATAAGGATAGCGTATTACCAATTGTGTATCCACGGTAAAGCCGAAATGCATGAAAGAGGGATAATTAACATAGCTTGCAGTCTCAACAGCTCAACACATTGAGTACTCATGTCTTTATATCGCGTTAACTTCTGTTACATCCGCACAAATAGCACCCAATCGTGTAGATTCTGAATATGATGTATTTTTCATTCACCTGAATAGTTCCTCACTGAGATGGGTTGGATACAAAATCGACAGCATTTATGAAGGGCTCAATACATGAATGATATTGACGGGAAACTTGCTATCTGTTAAATTATCTAATAGATTGCCATAAGATTATTCAAGAGTTGAGCAATGGAAGAATGGCAGAAGGGAACAGACAATTGAAAAAGTAATTGATTGTCTGAATGTGTCTCATTGATAAACAATTCTGCACAATTATTCAAACAATCTGGAAAAGGTTGCTTGAGCTGGGTAGTATCAAGATGTGAATAGAAGAATATCGAGTTTTGAAAGTATTATTCGCACAGTCTCAGAAACCAAATGTGATTTTTTTTATTTTTTTTTGCAAAAAGACAAATGCTCCAGGAGGGGTTTGAACCCACGACCGTCGCGTTCCTCACACGACCGTGACTTTTGGTATAACCAATTCGTCGTAAAACGGCTATAAGCACGAAGCGCTAACCTCTGCGCCACTGGAGCTTCATCGGGAACAAAAGAAAAAATAGTGTACAAGTACAACAAAAATGAAGGACTGGATAGTTTGATAAAGTTGTATAGAGTGTCCATTAACATTAATAAAGAGGATGTGCAATACCGAGACCTTTCTGGGTCCCCAGGGACCAATAAATAAGGGTATGAATATCACGATGTTAACCTTTTGCTCAATGTGAGTATTAGAAGTGAAGAGATAGCTGGATACATGTATAAACCGTGTTTCCCATTATGCTAATAGAAACTTAGACAAGAGGACACGGGTGAAAAGATGAAATGATCGAAAATACATTCGGCACCGTAGAATGTTTTGTAACCTACTAGATATACCTATTGGCCAAGCAGTTGTCAGGAAGCACTTGTGCACGTGATCCCTTTTGGGTTCAAAATGAGCATACCTTCGATCCACTCAGGTTTATGAAATGATTAAGCATCAGGCATATTCTAGACATATTCTGAACTCATTTACATCATTCCATCCTACTGTTGTAATATCCGCACTACCGGTGGGATAACCTGAAAAGAGTCCCACAGTTAAATGAACTGAGTCTAGATTAATAGCCTACAAATAAGCTTAGGCAGACCCATAGTAAAGGTACAGGATATTTTTAGTAGATACAAGATACTCTTAGTAGACACTCTTAGTAAGACACTCTTAGTAAGACACTCTAGTAAGACACTCTTAGTTAAATACCATAGTAAATCCATAGTAAATATACCATGGTCAAAATGTCATATAGCTACTCATACTTAGCTACTCTTACAGGGCGAACCTTCGCTTCGCTCAGGCTCAGTGCCAGCTAGACTGAATCTGCTGGCATATGAATAATGTGTATATTTCTGAAAGATCTGCTATTTCTCAACAAAGGTGAATTCCCTACCCCCTGATTTAAATGGTTCTTAAACAATTCAACCATTCTCAGTTGGCTTCGCCGCTGGTCAGCACTCATTACATTTATATTCACTTTTCTTAAACAAGCACTTCATAATGATTCACTTTTCAGCACTTTTTTGATTGTGATAGGCTGGTATACATGATACTATTGCTGTTTACTGCTACTTTTTTTGGTATATACACTCTCACTATCAACTGAGCGATGTGGATGTACCTTCCGATGTTAATAAGAGTAGATAGTTGAATCGTGACTAACCACAGAAAATTTACAATTATGCCTTCCTTGAACGATTCACTGTCATTAAACTATGATACTTTTCCACGATTCTTCATGGCCCTTCATTTATGATCACTTTATGACTTCACCATTTGTGATACTATGGCAAACTTGTAGTTTATGATTCCCTTTAATTTATTTAACATTAATCAGTACTGAGCAGTTCCACAGTAAGTCAGCCTTCATTAACTGAATCAGCGATTTAATCATTTGTATTTTGATTCACTTAATGATTCACTGAACTATGATTAACTATCAGATTTATTCATTAAACTATGATTAACTATCGATTTATTCACTTCATTGAAATGATTAACTATCGATTTATTCACTTCATTGAAGATTCACTATCGATTTATTCACTTTAATGTGATCAGCAAAAACTATGAGTCAGACTGAAACTTATGATTCAGCTTCATGTTTGTCAGGACTGGGAGTGCGTACTGCAGATAACCCACGTGATCAAGGTTCCTTTTCGGTACCCTTTTTGTAATCGGTTTACAGTGAGCGAAGCGAACTTGGCAACACCACGCGAGCTCTGGAATACTGTATATTTTCGGTTATAAGAGCGTCCCAACTGAATTACTAACAATTACTTCGAACTACTCAATTGTTCATTAGCACTATTCGCAGCTCGCACTTTTCAAGTCAGCTTCATTAACTAATTCAGACTGATTTAATCTATATTTACAATTTACCATTCACTTCATTAAACTTGATTTATTTATGATTCACTCTAATTCATTATTAATTTATGATCACTTTTGACACTCTTGAGAAAGGAACAACTGACTTTAAGGAATATATATACATTTAAGCAAACCGCGTCCGTGGACTGCGTAGGCGTATTGGGTTTTGCCAAGGTGTGCTATGAAACCTACACATTCTGAAGTGTGCTAGCTGGTC
Source organism: Kodamaea anthophila (assembly GCA_015708815.1). Lineage (NCBI taxonomy): Eukaryota > Fungi > Ascomycota > Pichiomycetes > Serinales > Debaryomycetaceae > Kodamaea > Kodamaea anthophila. Next base: position 16,865 of record JACFYR010000040.1, read on the forward strand.
CAGAACCTTACTATCTCCGGTGTCACTATTGCGGTATGGGTGTTTAGATGTCCAATAGAAAATGCTACTGTACAAAAGTAAGTCTGCAAATCCAGGCCACATAGATTATTATCAGCCAAACTTATCGGAGACTATAAGCTTCTACATACTTCTCACACTCTCACACTCTCACACTACTATACTTCTCACACTCATACTTACTTCTCACATTCATACTTTTACTTCACACACACACTTTTTTTTTGATAGTCGGTATTGATGACTTTTCGGTACTCAAAGTATGATATCCAATTTATGACTTTTCGGTACTAATACTTGACTAGTAGGACTTTAATCTGACGGGTACTCAAAACATTCGTATGGACTCAACTCGGGTATGAAATTAATTCCAGTAATACCCACTATTACTCAGTCTACTTCTCAATGGAAGTTTTGACGTTCAGTTCACTTGCTCGGCCTTATTTCTCACATCTCTCATACTATGTTATTTTCTTTCTGCTTATGTAATCTGATTACGTGCACTCATCTTTGTACATGACTGGCAGGTTCCGCATCTAATCCCAGCGTGACACCAAGGCTACAACAGCACACGCACGGTGAGAGCTCATCGTCGAATTTAAGCATTCAAATCACCTAATGGTGTTTTGTGCACCCGTATTCTTGAATAACCGAGGCAACTATATGCAGTACGGTGTATTACCTTCCAAACTAAACTATTCACATCAAATTTGTGAAATGTGAATCAGCATGAATCGTCCTATCGCATTAAGCCATCACTTATTCATTTATTGATGATTCACTTATTCGCTTCGCACTGCTCAAATCAATTTACGTTCATTCAGCTCTATTCGCTTCTTCGCACTGGTCAACTTAAAGTATGATCAAGCAGTTTGCACTACTATTAAGCCATCACTATATCATGGTTATTTACGCACTATTCGTCGCTTCGCTCAATGTCATTCAAACTATAATATACTTCGCAAGCTGCTAATAAACAATGATCCTTGGGCAGTTAATTCAAGCTGCTAAACAATGATTCTCTTTTTGAGAAGTTCGTCGCTTCGCACTGCTCAATTTAAGTTTATTCAGCAGTTCGCAGTCGCTTTGCACTGCTCAATTTAAGAAGATTCAGCAGTTCGCAGTTCGCTTCGCTCAATGCTCAACTAAAGTATGATCAAGCAGTTCGCAGATCGCTTCGCTCACTGCTCAACTTAAAAACATTCAGCACTATTCGCAGTTCGCTTCGCTCACTGCTCAACTTAAGATGTGATTCACTTATTCGCAGTCGCTTCGCACTGCTCAATTTAAAGTACGATTAAGCAGTTCGCAGTTACTTCGCACTGCTTAATTTAAAAACATCCAGCACTATTCGCAGTTACTTCGCACTGCTCAATTTAAGAAGATTCAGCATTTCGCAGTGCTTCGCACTGCTCAATTTAATGATGATAAGCAGTTCGCAGTTCGCTTCGCTCACTGCTCAAATTAAGTGTTATCAAGCAGTTCGCAGTGCTTCGCACTGCTCAATTTAAAGTATAATCGTGCAGTTACTTCGCAGTGCTCAATTTAAGTTTATTCAGCAGTTCGCAGTCGCTTCGCACTGCTCAATTCAAGAACATTCGGCACTATTCGCAGTTCGCAGTTACTTCGAACTGCTTAATTTAAAAACATTCAGCACTATTCGCAGTTCGCTTCGCTCACTGCTCAATTTAAAGACATTCAGCAGTTCGCAGTCGCTTCGATCTGCTCAACTTAAAGGAAAATCATGCAGTTCGCAGATCGCTTCGCTCACTGCTCAACTTAAAATGTGATTCACTTATTCGCAGTGCTTCGCACTGCTCAAATTAAAGTACGATTAAGCAGTTCGCAGTTACTTCGCACTGCTTAATTTAAAAACATCCAGCACTATTCGCAGTTAATTCGCACTGCTCAATTTAAGAAGATTCAGCAGTTCGCAGTTCGCTTCGCTCACTGCTCAAATTAAGTGTTATCAAGCAGTTCGCAGTGCTTCGCACTGCTCAATTTAAAGTATAATCGTGCAGTTACTTCGCAGTGCTCAACTTAAGTTTATTCAGCAGTTCGCAGTTACTTCGCACTGCTAAATTCAAAGATCATCAAGCAGTTCGCAGCTCGCTTCACTCACTGCTCAACTTGAGTTTATTCAGCACTATTCGCAGTCGCTTTGCACTGCTAAATTCAAGAACATCCAGCACTATTCGCAGTTCGCTTCGCTCACTGCTCAACTTAAAATGTGATTCACTTATTCGCAGTCGCTTCGCACTGCTCAATTCAAGTTTACTCGACAGTTCGCAGTGCTTCGCACTGCTCAACTTAAAGTATGATCAAGCAGTTTGAGTCGCTTCGCTCAATTCAAGTTTATTCAGCACTATTCGCAGTCGCTTTGTACTGCTCAATTCAAGAACATTCGGCACTATTCGCAGTCGCTTTGCACTGCTCAATTCAAGAACATTCGGCACTATTCGCAGCTCGCTTCGCTCACTGCTCAATTTAAAGATGATCAAGCACTTCGCAGTTACTTCGCACTGCTTAATTTAAAAACATTCAGGACTATTCGCAGTTAATTCGCACTGCTCAATTTAAGAAGATTCAGCATTTCGCAGTTACTTCGCACTGCTCAATTTAATGATGATAAGCAGTTCGCAGTTCGCTTCGCTCACTGCTCAAATTAAGTGTTATCAAGCAGTTCGCAGTGCTTCGCA
>JACFYR010000040.1:19591-159823 GCA_015708815.1 Kodamaea anthophila
CGCAGTTCGTTTCGCTCACTGCTCAATTTAAAGACATTCAACTTCGCAGTTACCTCGCACTGCTCAATTTAAAGACATTCAACTTCGCAGTTACTTCGCAGTGCTCAATTCAAGTTTATTCGACAGTTCGCAGTGCTTCGCACTGCTCAACTTAAAGTATGATCAAGCAGTTCGCAGTGCTTCGCACTGCTCAACTTAAAGTATTATCGTGCAGTTCGCAGTTCGCTTCGCTCACTGCTCAACTGTTAGCTCCACAGTGAGCAAGCACAGTTCGCTTCGCTCACTGTGATTGCTCACTGTGATTGCCACTGTGACTACCTTGCATTCACCCTCGCCGCAAACCCCGCCTGCTTCACCAAATTCTCCGGCGCATCCATCCTCCCCAAAACCACCTCCACCATTCTAATCCTCTTTGGCACCCCAAACTCCTCATCCCCAAACAACCTCTCTGCCTCCTCCACTGTCTCCACCCTCACCGCATCATAATCCCTCGCCTTGAAACACGGCAACAACGCGAGGTTGTCCCACGGCTGTATATCGTTGTAGCCCGCATTTTCCCCATGGACCAAGCGCTCAATCGTGTACCCATCGTTATTCAAGACAAAAATGTACGGGGTGCATCCATTCCTGACCATGGTGGATAGTTCCTGAACAGTGAACTGCAACGCGCCGTCTCCCACAAACAAAATAACTCTCCTGCCACCCGTCTCCCTAGCAGCCATCACAGCCCCCAAGGTGGCCCCTACCGAGTACCCAATGGACGCATACAAGACCTGGGAGATGCCAATGGCGTTTTTGGGAAACCGAGTCTCGACAATCCCAAAAGATGCGGTTCCGGCTTCGGTGATGATGATATCTCCATCTCTAAACCACGAGGAAACATTACTCCATAACCATTCCTGGGTGAGAGAAGAGGTGTTAGTGCTGTTAGTGCTGTTAGTTGAAGAACCAGTGCCGTTAGTTGAGCCGTTAGTACCGTTAGTTGAAGAACCAGTACCGTTAGTTGTTTTGCCGTTAGTTGAAGAACTAGTGCCTTTTGTTGTTTTGCCGTTAGTTGAAGAACTAGTGCCTTTTGTTTTGCCGTTAGTTGAAGAACCAGTGCCTTTTGCTGTTTTGCCGTTAGTTGAAGAACTAGTGCCTTTTGTTTTGCCGTTAGTTGAAGAACCAGTGCCTTTTGTTTTGCCGTTAGTTGTAGAACCAGTGCCTTTTGTTTTCATCCCGCGGATCACCTCATTCAACACCTCCTTCATTCTTATATTCGGATACGTTGCATGGCCGATTTTCGTGAGGTCCGAGTGAAACTCCACCACGCCTTCTGTCTTCAAGTTGTACGAAAAGGAGCCAGTGTTGAGGTCAGAGAAAAGTGCCCCCACAGACAAAACCAAGTCGGCCGACTCCACGGACCTCGCGACATCGGGGTGCGATAACGCTCCAACGTAGATGCCCCCAAAGTTGTATGTTTCGTCCACACCCCCCTTCCCCATTGGCGTGGTATAGACCGGAAACTGGGTGAGTTCAACCAACCTCTTGACCTCTTCCCGACAGTTGTGCCTTGAGGAACAGGTGTCCACCAAGATAATTGGGCTGGATGCTTTGGAAATCATCGATAAAACAACCGACACCACGTGTTTCTGGCTCTCAGCATCGTTGGGAGTGATGGCCAAGTCGATGGGAGTGTCTAGCAACGATGCTGGAACCGCCAAGTCCACTAGGTTCGCGGGCAAGCCAACATATACCGGCTTTTGGTTCACATAGGCGTCTCGAATACACCGGTCAATCTCACCTGGAGCGCTGTGGATATCGCGAATAAAGGCCGTGGTGCTGGAAATGGCCGTGGACATTCTGTGGAACACCGTAAAGTCACCATTGCCCAACGTGTGGTGAAGCAACAACTGCTCGGACTGAGACGAGATCGACGGGACCCCAACAACATGTAGCATTCCAACCAGCTCGGCATAGGCCCCGGCCACTCCGTTCAAGGCACTCACCTCACCAACACCAAATGTCGTCACAAGACACGACATTCCCTTGACACGCGAGTACCCATCGGCCGCATACGCTGCGTTCAACTCGTTGGCATTTCCCGCCCACACCATGGACCCCTTGCCGTGGTCGGCCTCCACCTCGTAGATCTTGTCCAAGAGGGTCAAGTTGAAGTCGCCGGGAACACCAAAGATGGTGTTGACATTGATCTGGTGCATCCTCTCAAAGAGGTACTTTCCAAGGGAAATAGACATAGAAGTGAAGAAGTTGGTGGAATTATGGGTCTGTAGTGGCGGAAATGTACCCAATATATAGCAAGTGTCTTGATAATATCTGGAATTCCGTTTGCCATCAAATGTTCCACAGGGGCTTGCTGGCTTGTGCTCAGAATCTAGACATACCTAGACATATCTAGAATCATCGACCAAGACATACCTAGACATACCTAGACATACCTAGACACAAGACATACCTAGCCATATGGCATATCGACACACCACACGGCATTATCTATGCCTCACCTTCGTAGTATGTATTTCGATTGCTAATGTGTACCCCTGAATCGGGATTAATGGACCAAAAAGCCCGAATCACAAAATCACAAAACGTTTGGTCTGACACGTGGTGAATACGTACCCAGGCATCATTTCTCATTCATCAAACATCAAACACCAAATATCTCATCAAACATCTCATCTCATCTCATCCCATCTCATCTCATTCATCAATCATCTCATCTCATCAATCGTTGCCATTCCGTATCTGCATATTTCGATCGTATCTAATGCGCATCTAACGCAATCTAATGCAATCTAATGCACATCGCTAATATCTTGCACCTGGTTCTCAGCCGCGATAGTTAGCACGTGTAGTGTAGATAGCACGTGTATAGATGGGGCTTATGGTCGTGTTAGTTGTGCATCTAGTATGAATATCGTAAAATAGGAAAAGTATCATGATCCTATTCTAGAGTCGTGGTGGCTGGAGGTCAGTGTGGAATTACACAATAGGAATTCACACAAAAACGCCATCATCAGGATAAGGAAAAGAAGTATCTCCGTGATCCTATGATTCTAGAGTCGTGGTGGCTGGAGGTCAGTGTGGAATTACACACAATAGGAATTCACACAAAAACGCCATCATCAGGATAAGGAAAAGAAGTATCGCCATGATACTATTCTTGGAGTCGTGGTGGCTGGAGGTCAGTGTGGAATTACACACAATAGGAATACACACAAAAACGCCATCATCAGGTGATTGCGGCACTGATATGCTAGATGCATAAGATCCGATATCGTGAGGAGTGTTAGATCTAGTCTTTTCTGTTGTTGGATCAGTCTGTGTCTGTAGATCTTCTGTGTCTGTAGATCGTCTGCATGCCTGTAGATCTTATTCTGCATGCCTGTAGGTCTTATTCTGTATCTGAGTGCAGATTATTCTGTATCTGGGTCTATCTGCCTTTATCTGGGTCTATCTGCCTTTATCTGGGTCGTCTATCTGCTTTTACCTGGATCGGTGTATCGAATCGTCTATCTGGGTCTTTCATGTCTCCATCTGACTATCTCCTGGCCCGCCTGAATACAACGAGTCAGTGCGGGGCTGTGGTGCTTTGTGTAATGCATACTGGCGTATTCTAATAATAAAGCGCATCATATCATCGTATAATATCACTGTATTTTTCTGGCACCATTCCTTACTCTTCATGTTTTCTGATGCTTCTTATCTCATGTATATCTCCTTGATGTATCTTTACCATTTTGTGATGGATTATGCCTCGGTTTAGCCCAACACAAGATCTCTAAACACAAGATCTCCAATTTCTTCTTGAAATGTTCCAAAAGGTCCTGAAGATAGGTTTTATATCTTCTTGGATGTTCCTCACTTTCCTTATCCTGTTTTTGACCGTATGAGAATATATTACCTTCATAATAGCTTTTTCACTAATGTGCACTTTGATAGGGTTTCGTACTTTGGTATCTGTATTCCCTGATCCTCCACCTTGAAATGCTTCTCTCAATCATCAATCAGAATCTTCTCCACATAGAAAGGTCTTTGCAAGCCTTGGTAAGTAAGCACCCAGGATGGAAATATGAATCGAAACCGTACTGCAATAGTGACATCTGAATAGACATCTGAATGACACCTGAATGAAACCTGAAGACATCGGAATGACACCTGAATGACACCTGAATAGACATCTGAATAAAAACCACCTGAATGAATAACACATTCAATCTGAATGGAATCTGAACGAATAACACATTCAATAAAACGAATGACACCTGAATGAATAACACATCCAAATACATTCAATGAAACGAATGACACCTGAATAAATAACACATTCAATAAATGAATGAAATCTGAACAACATCCAGTTCCTGGTAATGCCAACATAGCGACGCGGCTGGAGGGCCGTAAAACAAACAGGCGAATATCGAAAAATGTATCTCGGCAACAAAACAACAGAAAAGTTGCATCACGAGACGAAATGTAGGGGCAGGTCTTAGCAAGTATCAATTAGCTCATCAATCAGAGCTATTCATTTCAATAATTTGTCATCTTATTCATTCATCAATCATTGTCACTCTTCATATCCATTATCACTCTTCATATCCATTATCACTCTTCATATCCATGGTGAATCAATGTTGAGATGGGAGATGATGAGAATCGAACGAAGCGAAATTGTTCCCATCTCACCAGTGATAACAATTTCCCTCCGCTAATTGCTTAATTTTCTCACCTATGAATAATTTCGCTTTCAATAGTTTCTACTTCCTCTCAACATTAATGAACAATTGAGCGAGCGAAATTGTTCTAACTTTCTCACTTATGAAAAATTTCTGCTCAATTGTTCCAACTCACTCAAGAGCAGTTTCGCTGCGCTCAATTGCTCACCTATGAACAATTTTACTCTGCTCAATTGTTCCAACCCTCACTCAAGAGCAATTTTGCTTCGCTCAATTGCTCTAAATTTCTCACTTATCAATTTTACTCTGCTCAATTGTTCCAACTCACTCAAGAGCAATTTTGCTTCGCTCAATTGCTCTAACTTTCTCACCTATGAACAATTTCCCTTCGCTCAATTGTTCCATGACATTCTTCATATCCATTCACTCTCCTCAGTTCTTTATTTTTTATGGCCCAGTCATCTAGCGTCCATGAAAAGTAGATTTAATCATGTACACAAGCGTAATGCACACACATACGATCTGGTGACTTTTGTGGCTTGTAGTCGATGAATATCTGCTTCCTAAAACACCATATCACAGGGGCAAACCTATTAAAAATCATCCATGCTCTTTTAATGGATTCTCGGCATTCACCGAATTTCTTCTGTGGTTGATCAACGGAAATTACACCTCAATTTCCGCAAACCCCGATCCGCTCGAGTCAGTTGTACCTTGCCCCGGAGAACGCCGATCCAACAAATGAGGTACATCGAAAGAGTTCTATACTTGTGAAGCAATGAATGTGGCTTGAGATGGCTAGTAGAGAGCTAGCTGTAGCAGCAATGGATGTAGCTAGCTTGTGCAATGGGATGTAGCTAGCTTGTGCAATGGGATGTAGCTAGCTTGTGCAATGGGATGTAGCTAGCTTGTGCAATGGGATGTGCTAGCTATATTCTTGTAGCTGTATGCTTGTAGCTAGCTGTATCTAGCTGTGGCTTGTAGCTAGCTGTATCTAGCTGTATCTTGTAGCATCCTTTAGCTAGCTGTATCTAACTGTAGCTTGTAGCATCCTTAGCTAGCTGTTGCTAGCTTATCTGGTTGTCTTTAGCTGTATCAAGTTGACGATGTGCACATAGCGGTAGGGAGTAATTTAGAAAAACAAATACAGGGATGGGCAGGGCTCAAAAAGTGTATGTTTCAGACTGTTCCAAAGACCGTAAGCGAGGTGATGTCATATGACAGCGAAGCGAGATGAGGAGATAGAATGATTATATGAGATAAACGAGATATAGATATGAAATGATAATGGATATATGGGATGAGAAATGATGTAGATAATATGTAGATAAGATGAGAAATGATGAATAAATGATGAAATGAGAAATGATGATAATGAATATATGAGATGAGAAATGATAATGGATATATGAGATGAGAAATGATGAATAAATGATGTAAATGATGAAATATCTGCCACCACGGCAATATGGAGTGGACAATATCTGGGAAGAGTAGTAGACTCGATGAAGAATACTCGAGGTTCAGTACTCATGTGCTGCTATTCATGGAACAGATTCGAGCCAGGTTCGTAGCCTATCGGTACACTTTTGGTGTTGAAAATGTGTAGTTCTAAAGGAATTTCCTGAACAGGTGAGGTTGGATTTGTCTGAAAATGGCATATCTAAAGAAAGTAACAGTGGGAGCCACTGTGTGGAAAACATTATATATGGCCTTTCTACAAATCGAAAAGCACCCAACATACCTTATGGAAGCGTAGTATCAATTTAGCACTATCATAGTATTATTCTAAATTAAAACTCATTCGTGAAGGTTCGTAAGATACCTTTTAGATTATATGGTAACGCTGAGTATACTGGTAATGCTAGTACAGTGAGAAAATGACTGATTAGACGAGCTGAAACGGGACCCAGAAGTTGGCCTAACGTGGACAAAAACGATACACATAAACAATTGAGCTAGCGAGAAGCTCCACTACATGGTTTATCCTCAAGAATCTCCATAGCACTTTTAATTATCATAACACTGTTAATTGGCTTATTTCGCGATGTTGCTCAATGTGTTAAGCTTGATGAAACTCATTTCGCCTAATGTGTTAATTGCTTGATAATTTCGCCTAATGTATTTGTTAGGCTTATTTCCAGTCTACATGCAGTATGCTATTCAGCCTTCTTGATGTAATGGAAATAGATTAGACCGTAGTTCAAACTGTCCAGCTCCAAGGAATATCAACACACGCAAGGATCTAATAGGACTAAGCTAGACAGAATTCTAGGCTTAAGAATTACAGTGTTTTAGTCTGGTGACACTATCCTTGATTTCAGATCTCGTGACTGTCCTGTACAGCCTAGATTCACTGCGAGGCACCACGAGAGAAGAGGTACAGTTAGCGCCTAAGGAGTATGATCAGATTACTGAAAAAAAGCTTACCAGAATAATAGATCCTTGAAAATTGGTACATGAGTCTATAGACATTAAAGGCCAGGAAATACTGGCCTTGGTTAGTTTGAGAGGATTATGTAGTAGAGATGATGGTGTTCCATTTATTTTATTTCTTGTTAGGAATACCACACTATAGGGGGGGATTTGTTTATAACCCACTTTTATTTCGAGGAACTGCACGTATTTATAGTCGGAACGCTGATGCGTTCCGAATTGGGTGACATGCAAACCTCCGGACATCAGTCCCTTACATTTCTATTCTCATTACTTCAATTATATTACATGTTCATTACTGGAATATTAGTGCTGATGCTGGCATTCGATTTATATAAGCTGGTAGATACTTTTGTAATCTCAAGAAGGAGCTGCAAAATTCTCACTACGAGCGAAGCGAGTAGTGAAATTACCAATACTACTCTAACTACTAGCTAGTAGTGGATTTTTATCAATTCTTCTCTCCACTAGTTCTCGTAGCGGATTGACAATAATTGTCCATACGAGTGAAGCGAGTAGGGTTATCTATACAACTTTGTCACGCTGCACTCGTAGTGAGTTTTCTTGTATTTGTCGCTAAAAAAGGGATTAGTAGGGTATTCACTAAGCCTCACTACGACCGATTAGTCCTCATAAATTAGCTGCCACTCACGACTCACTCACAAACTCACTCACAACTCACAAACTCACTCACAAACTCACTCACAAACTCACTCACAAACTCACTCACAAACTCATAAACTAGCTGCTCACTCACAAACTCACTCACTCACTCACTCACTCACTCGATTCGCTCGTTCGTTCGCTCGTTCGTGATTTCCTATGGTAGATTAACTGGAATGTACTGTAAGTTTTGTCCCTTATTGGTTGCGACATTTCGCAGCCACGAGACATTTTCATAGACGAATGCCTATATCTTTGGCAAACTCAGTATTTCGTCACCATATGAGCAAGCCAGCATTCGAAGGCTTCTGGATTTACCTAGCACTGGTCAATGTCTCCGGATGAGTATCTTTAGTGATACAATGATCAAGCCAGAATGTTAAGAGTACTGTGCAGGATGGTAGTCATGTGCAGGAATGTGAAAACCGTATTTAGTCTGGAGACAAGAGGGGATTGTCTAATACTGGCGACGCCCATAATCCTGAAGGCTTTGAATAAGGATTTTACTTGGCAGAGAATTAGTTTGGGTGACCGAAAGCCTATTGGTACCCACGTATGGTTTCCTATTCAGAATACAATTATTGAGCAGCGAGCGAAGCGAGCTGCGAATATATTCAAGCTGATATCTGAGAAGTAAGCGAAGCGAAAAGCGAATACTATAGTAGATCTGAGCATGAGCGAAGCGAAAAGCGAATACTATAAGTAGATATCTGAGGGTGAGCATTGAATGCTCTCTAGTCATTCTGAACTTAGCCGTTTGGAGAAGCATAAATAGTCAGATATCCTTAGAATATATCCACCTTGAATTGGTGAAACAAAAACGAGTGCACTGAGCGAAGCGAAGTGTACGAGTTGGATACAGTCAAATAATAAGTCTACACTGAGTACACTGAGCGAAGCGAAGTGTACGAGTTAGAAATCAGTCAAATGAGTACATTGAGTCACTGGCGAGTCACTTCTCTTCGCTCAGTGTACGATATATAAGTGAGCAGATCACAATAAGAGCAGATAGCTAACAGAATTATAGAATGATAGTTACTTTGCTTATCCTTCTTAGGAAGGTAAGTAAATAAATTTTATATTATATTAAGTGTATTTGCTATATTTATGACAGTTTTGTGATAATTATTTAATGATGTTTATTGATTGAGAATTTGTTGGAGGTATTTCTTATTTATTAATATCCACGTGACCTTTTCAGCATGCCAGAAAAGGAACTCGGATTTTAACAGAATGTTTCCCCAGCTGGCATTATTCGAATGGAATCGTGAATCGCTCATATGAATGATCTCTAGAAATTCAAGCTCAATTGTTGTGAAATTGTAGGAATTGTTATCTTGAAATTACCTCAATTGTTATCTTGAAATTGTAGAAATTGTTATCTTGAAATTGTAGAATTGTTATCTTGAAATTGAAGGAATTGTTATCTTGAAATTGTAGGAATCGTTACACAACTACGCTCAATTGTAAAGCTAACCTATTAGAATCAGAGATATCGTAGGACATTTGGCAATTCAATAAAAGACTCTAGGAACCATGCCATTACAACATCACATATCTAAATTGTAGATTCATCCAATTATGGGACAACAGGAATTGTCCCATTACAGATATGCAATAACTACATTGCCTGATTATCCTAATACTGTATATGTGGACACCAAGATACTAATGACAAGATTAATCGAGCGGAGCGAGATTATTCTTCATCTATTCGTATAAAAAGATAATCTTTCTGCCTCGATTATCTTAATATTGATAACAAGATATCTCGCTGCCTCAATAATCGTCAGTATTCATAAAACGTAATCTCGCTGCATCGATTTTTAAAATTGACTCTTAATCTACACAATGCAGCCATGAAATTCTCACCTTGTCTTTAATGAGTTCGTTTTCTCTAAAGGTGACGAGATGCCCAATTACTACTACCCCTGTGTGCTTCGATAAAGTCGTTGAGCCCTGGTATTCTAGGGAGCTTGAACGGAGATAATTGGGAATGAGCGAGAAGTACGATGGGAAGATTATGACTAATGAATAGCGAGAAGATTACATGACTATTGATCAGAAGTCTGTGAGAAGACAACTCGAATCTATCAGCAGTATAATGAGTCCAATTGATCGCTAATTACTGCGATTACTGGGCAGTGAGAAAACGAATTGAGACCTTAGAATCGCATCCTCCTTATACTGTGAGTTACTAAGTAGTAAAATATGTACACAATGAGCAGAATTGCCTCTGAGCCCAATGAGGAGATGGGCTGACGATTAGGTCATTACAGGATTGATGTTCACTGATTTTATAATTAGGGATAAAGAAGGAGAAATGTACGTAGTTGAATTAAGTGAATGAGACTAAAAATTACTGAGCCATGAGATTTAAAATACAGTGATACAGTCAGGATTCATACACTCAGTTCAGACGTAAACTTATTTCTTAGCCTCGAAAGGAGATATACTACTTAAATATTCCTCCAGGTAGTCTTCTAGGCAGTAGTAGACTAAATCACCTGATATGGCCAGTCCCTTACAGACATAGTGAAAAAGGTATTCTAAACACTGAGAACACTGAGCGAAGCGAAGTTTTCTCAGACATATTTACATGCATTTAGAGTCGATAATGATAGAGTTGCGTATCATCACTCGTTCTATTGGACACCGACGTAAATCTAATAAAGGTACTACTATCTGGTGTCTTCCCTCGGTTCATTCATTTCTCAATGGTATGAGCACAATTGATCAAGACGATATAAAATAACTTTAAATGGATAAACTTTAAAGATATGTTAATATGACGGGATATTGCAAGCAGAGCAATTCATTGATACTTCGTGGGAATGTACCTGCCACGTTCCAGTATTACTTGTACCTAGTCACATTCCAGTATTACTTGTACCTAATCACATTCCAGTATTACTTTTTGCTAGTGATTGCTGAAATAATACTGAACAATGGCACCTATCAGATAGTACATCTACCCATAAAATGTCTTTGAAGAAGTCAAATGTTTGTACGAACAATTGAGCGAAGTCCACAGTAATAGAACAGAGGACATTGATAACCATTTTTGCTCTCAGGATACGAATGAAAGGGAAGGAAAATGTTGTGATGCTTAAGGTGTTAAGCATCCTACAGGATGAATTAGCCAGGATGAATCAAAGCAGGATGAATTAGCCAGGATGAATCAAAGCAGGATGAATTAAAGCAGGATGAACCAAAGCCAGGATTATTTAAGCTTCTTCACTAGCAGGATGAATTGTAAGCCGTTATTTAATCATTCTTCCTTACCCAGGATGAATTATTTGAGCGTCCTTTTCACAGGATGAATTAGCCAGGATTATTTAAGCTTCTTCACTAGCTAGGATGAATAAAGCCAGGATGGAAAAAGCTGAATTATTTAAGCATCTCCACTAGCAGGACGAATTGTAAGCCGTTTATCATCCTCCCAGGATGAAAAAGCTGGATTTATTTAAGCATCTCCACTAGCAGGATGAATTAAGCCGTTTATCATTCTTCCTTATCCAGGATGAATTATTTGAGCATCCTATTACTCAGGATGAATATTTGATGAATTACTTGAACATCTTCGCTAGCCAGAATGAAAAAGCTGAATTTATTTAAGCTTCTTCACTAGCAGGATGAATAAGCCTTTATCATCTCCACTAGCAGGACGAATAAGCCGTATCATCCAGGCTGAAATTTTCATCATACTTTATTGGGTAATCTGAATTTATTCAATTACTCTTCGTACTCTTGGTTTTTTTTTTTTTATGCTCCGCAGTATTCGAAACATCTCGGTCATCTCCACCACACCCTCTATCCAGACCCTAATCCCCCCCACGACCGCCCCACCCAACCATGTCAACGCGGAGATACTAAAACCCGCGGAAAAACTCGACAATGCCGAGTTCGAGACCATGGGAACCCCCACCAGTGTGGTGAATATTCGGACCCCACCGTCGGTGCCGGTATATGTGCGTAAAAATGCGCTTTTGAGCATCTACGGAGCTAGTGTATCGAGCAAACTCCAGTACTTGGAGCCGGTAAAACGATTGCTCTATGGGGGCTTTGCCAGTGCGTACCTTCGGTTGATATCCACAGTGCCATTTTCGGTTTTGGTTTCGGCCAATTCGGGCAAAAACGACGCCAAAAGCTTTGCGACCCTCGTTTTAGATGGGAAAATCGACTGGGCCGTTCTAGATCCGAGGGCCTTGCAGGCATATACGGGCGTGCACGTGACCACGCACCTCAGTCCCAAATACGTTTCGGTTGTGCGCGGGCTGCAAACGGGTCTTTTTTCGCTTTCCCAATTGGGCCACACGCTTATTAGCGGCCGTGGCCAGGTGGCTTTGGCGGCGAGCGGGAGCGTGTACAAGGTGGCCTTGGGGCCCGCGGAGCTGATTCTCGTGAACAGGGCCAATTTGCTTGGGCTCAGCGTGAACGGCTCGCGGGATTTGGCCACTAGTGTTGCGGCCAAGGCCATGCCCAAAGAGGAAATGCCTAAACCGGACGTGGGTGCAAATTTCATACAGTCGTATGCAGGCATCCACTCCCTCCCGATCTCGCCCGTGGAGAAGGTTTTCAAGTACTTTTCGGTATCGCGTGACTGGGTGGCGAGGGCCTGGAATGGGAAAAGCGGTTTGGGCGACTTTGTGAGGGTTCTGGGGCCTCGTAGTATTCTTTTGCTGAGCGGTGGGGGGGGAGAGAATACCGTGATGAGGAGTTCGGGGGGGTTGGGGTATGCGGTGGTGAGGGGTGTGGAGGGGGATAATGTGAAAAGAATCTGAGCTCACAGTGGCGAAGCCGCTGTGAGCGAACCTTGATTTAAGTGAACAGGGCGGAGCCCTGTAAGAACCTTAATTCAAGTGAACAGGGCGGAGCCACTGTGAACTTGAGGACTTTAATCTCACAGTGGCGAAGCCCTGCGAGAACCTCAATTTAAAGGAACAGTGAAGCCCTGTGGAACCTTAATTTAAGCGAACAGTGGCTTCGCCACTGTGAGTACCTTGATTTAGTGACGCCCTTCACCTGTCATTATCTTCACCTCAGATTAAATATAACGCATTACGTGATGGATTAACATCAATTAAGCGTACAATTGTTGTTTCTGAGCAGTGAGTGTGAGCGAAGCGAACACGATCTGCGACTTAAATACATGAGGTGATCCAGAGCAGCTGAGCAGTCACCATAACTACAGTAGTAGGTCATCATACCATATCAGATAACCATCACTCTAGTCATATAAGTAAGTATTGTCACTCATATAAATAGAACACTGAATCAGTTTCATAACAGTCATTCAAATATCATCAGTATTTCTGAAATTAAGATCTGCAGGCACAGTTGTCAATCCATAACCATCAGTATTACTATTCCAATTCTCAGGGCAATGAGTGAATTGTCAGTACTGCCTAAATACCATCCAGTACGGTACGAATAAACAAGCTTTTGCCAACCTCATCCCTATAGACACTTCTTACTAGCTGATATACGATCCAACCATCACTGATCGAACATGATGAGACATGTCCAGACATGATGGCTTGCATGTATCATGAATATCACTGGACTGCTAACATGAGAGTATGACCGGCGATGAAGCTTGTGGATTTAGAGCTAGTGTGTAGGGAGTGAAGTTGCAATATTGGACGCCTGGTGGGAATCAATCAGAGCCGCCAAATACATGGATAATTCCTCGTAGGTCAGCTATAAGAAATCCCTAAAGTGTGATTCTAAAGGTGTAGATTGGTGTTAGGGTATTAATGATAGTTAGTTGGTGTTAGGGGTATTCCTGTTGATTTGGTGTGACTCTCAATTATTCTGTGGACATGATGACTCTTAATCTGTTTTTAAACTTAATGACTCTTCTTGAAACTGACAGCAAAGTTATGTTTCAAGCTGTCAATTGCTCTACCCTGGTCGCAACGGTACAAGCAGTGATCACAAGAACTGTCTCTGTAGTAGTTGTCTTTATCTGTCTAATATTAAAATCCTACACCAAATATAACAGGAGTTGGCTGTAGAATCGAGATCTAGACCGATAAAATAGTTCCGTTTTTCCTTGTCAATTCTCGTACTCACCAGCCAGTTATATATTAACTATCACGGAAATGTCTTTGAGACAGTTTATAACTAAATCCGAGCGTAAACGCCGGTTCCAACGTGAAACACGGATATAAGTATATCCTATGCTGTGATTCTTTCCTCAATGGGTTCCGTATCTGCCAGAGACAATAACCTAGCCCGAATTTGTGGCTAATTATTATTGTTTCTGGTTATTTCCAGTATTGCAACCATTTATTGGTTACACATAATTAACATTCCGCTGTAGCCCTCTATTGTAAGTTGCTCAGCCACACCAAACGCCGTATGGGCAACTCGGGATGAGTTACCTAGTTTCAACAACCCTTAATCTGGTTTTCAGACATATGACTCTTAATCTGGTATCAGACATATGACTCTTGATCTTTTTCAGACATGGCGACTCTTCTTGAAACTGACTGCTAAGTTTCAGCCATCAATCTCTTTACCATGGTTGCAACGGTATAAGCAGTGATCACAAGCCTGTCTCTGTACTGTCCAAATAAATAAATTCTCCAATATAACGTGGGTTGGCATAGAATCAAGACTTAAACCAATGAGTGGATCTCGTTCTCGCTGTCTAGCCTCGAATTCAACAGCCAGCTTATATATTAACAATTTCGGCTACCTCTTTCTGGTATCCGGTACCAACATGTAACGCTTCTTCCAATTATTGTACCCTGTGCTGTGATGCTTTCCTCTTATTGTTCTAGAGGCAATAACACCGCCCGAATCCGTGGCCTGGAGAAGTCTCTTGGTTATTTCGTGATATTAGTTATATTAACTTTACGCTGTAGCATTCTCTTAAGACCCAGCCACCATAAACGCCGTAAGGGAACCTCCGGCTGAATTACCCGGTTCCAACCATAGGAAACTCCGGGGGAGTTACCCAGTTTCAACATTAATCTGGCTTTTTCAGACATCGTGACTCTTAATCTGTCGTTTCCTAAACACTTGACTCTTAATCTGGGTTTTCAGGCGTATGACTCTTAATCTGTTGCTATTGCTGACGAAAAAACAGTTATCGCATGAAATTTCTTCTTTCTCCCATTTCATATACCTCCCAATAGTTCCGGCTCCTTTGGACTCTTTCCTGTCCTCACCCAATCTCACTCGTGATCGGTGACTAGGTGTCAAATATGAATTGAATCCCAGCGACATTATTAAAGTAGTACAACTGACTGACAATGAATGAATCGTATCGATTAAGAGGACTGGTTTCTTCAATGAAATATCAATCCCTAAATGACGGTTCAAAGGATAAATTACGACTGGCTTACTAACTCTCTCAACACCTCTTAGAAGTACCAAAAAGATACAAACACAGATAATTTTCTTTATCTCGACTAACAAGTAGGTGCTTTGCTATGAAATACGCTATGGATCAGCCGAGTATCGCTTTGAGTAGTGCACCGAAAATCCCAGTTTGGTTGAAGAACTCTGCTTGGCAAAACAATCTTACAATAGTAGTTAAACATGACCTCCATCCTATTTCACCATGATTCGTTAAGAGCTCCATAGGTGCTTGGCAAACAGAACAAGTTTACAATAGAGTTAAACACCTGAATGAACTCATCCTATTTCATCATGATTCGTGAAGAGTCCATAGGTAACATTCATTTCGTTAGGGAATAGGTGATTACAAAACACTCGTCGTTCGTGTTTCACAGGAATGAGAATTTTCATGTGAAGAGGGAGGCGGAGAGATGACTGGATTGCAGATCGGTCATTGAATCACTGAATGGTCAGATGATTATAGATCACGTAATGTGAGCTCATGAGATCTAAATTCAGAAGATTACAGTTTAATTCAAGTGAGATCTAAATTCAGAAGATTACAGTTAAGTGTATTTGAAGAGGTGCAGTGTAAATTAAAGTGAGTCGAATTACCGTGTAAATAGTTTCAATGATATAGCTAGTGGGTGAATTCAAGCAGAATTCGCAACCAAATCAGAACAAGTATAGTTGAACCGACTGAATGCCTCTATCCTATTTCATCAGATCCATAAGCTGGACCTCATAGATGTACCGAGCTTTTCCAGAATTGGTACCCTCGTCAATTCCTCCAAGTTCCTTCTACATTATCTACCTTCTGGATGTAGTATTCGAGAACTGATCTAATATCCAAAGCCTGTTCCAGAATATCCAAAGCCGTATCCAATGAAACTTCACCTTTCTTATTATTGTGAAAAGGGAGGGTTAAGGGTCTGGGCCTATCAGGTGACGTTATTCTAGTACTGCATAGAATACTACCCTCTTTGGTAATCACACGCTGGTAGACTAAGTATTTAAGTAGGTGTTTATTTCCCGAGATATTAAGAGATAAGTTTACGTATGACTGAAGTGTATAAATCCTGACAGAAGGGTCTGTGTAGATCTGTTAACACGTTCCAGAATCAGGATAGTACAGGCATATTGCGTACTAATATGATGCAACAAAGGCATCGGATCCTATGGACGGGCCAATATCGCCGTATACGGAGTATTTATAACCGGTTCATGGGGTGCAATTTCAGCTCATCGCAAGGTCTAGTTTATTACTGACTGGCCAGTCCAGGGTCATAAAGAAGCATAAACATAAATCCACATCAATGAAATTAGAACATCTGCCAGTCAGCTTTAATGCTGCCAGTCAGTCTTTAATGCTGACAGTCAGGATTTATGCCTGCGACTGCTCAAAATTGGCGTAGGGACGGAATTGACATTCCAAGGAATCAAATCATGCAGAATACTACCCCAAGAGAGTATCTGTAATAGTGTTCATGAAAGTATTCATGATATTCATGGAAGTATTCATGATCTGTCCCATAATAGTGTTCATGAAAGTATTCATGATATTCAGGAAGTATTCATGATATTCATGGAAGTATTCATGATATTCATGGTAGTTTTCTAATTAGTATGACTCAGTATTCATTCACGTGACATTTCATACCATCACCGATGAGATACGAAAAGCACAATCATCATCACTACCATATCGATCGGATATATCTTCTTTTCTCCGTTCCCCGCACGGCTATTCTAAGCCACCGGTCCCATCGCCAATCGTTGGAATACCGTTAGAAGCCCGGGACATTCTTAAAAGCGCTTTAATTCCGCTCCAAAATATCAATATAAAAACCGCCACATTAGACCAACCAAGACTCAGGACCAGACTCAGGACACAGAACCAGGACCCAGATACTAAGGATTACTTACGGATAACAAGCTCTACAGGTACGGCGCTACACTGGACGATATACGACTACTCATCAAGCAAGCACTAGAGAGGGTATAGACACAGATACAACTAAAAGTTTAAGTCCTACACATTCAGACCATTATCTACCACAGAGACGCCATATCTGACTCCACAGAGACGCCATATCTGAATCCCCAAATTTCAGACTCAGATAGACATTATTCTACCACATAGACACCATTTACAACCCATATCTGAGACTACCACATACACCACTATTCCAGATTCGTAAGAGTGACTAAGTTTGGAAGATTTGATTGATCTGATAGATTTAATTGTCCTGCATATAATACCGCTACAACAACCTGCATATAATACCTTTATCACCTGCATATAACAACCTTTGCACCTGCATATAATACCTCTACCATGTCCAAAAGAGAAGAAGACTACTACGAAAGTAATGCCGGCGACGGACTGACGGCACGTGACCAGCAACTTTCTGGGCTCCCCCTCTTCCTCACGCTCTTCAGCGCACTCTGTGCGCTTTTCCTCTCTGCGCTTGACCAGACCATTGTCACCACGATTCTCAGCGTTGTTGGGAATAAATTCCACGACTTTGAAAAAATTGGATGGCTCACTTCCGGCTACCTTCTTCCCATGGCGAGTTTAACGCCCTCGTATGGAAAAATCTCCATTGCGTTTGGCCGAAAGTATCTCCTTTTGACAGGCATTTTTGTTTTTGAAGTTGGGTCGTTGGTCTGTGCTCTATCCAACTCCATGGACATGCTTATTGGGGGCCGGGTAATCCAGGGAATTGGGGGCGGGGCCATTTCGTCCATGGTGAGTGTGGTTTTGACGGAAAGCGTACACATTTCGCAGCGGTCGCTTGTATTTTCACTCATTGGAGTGACTTTTGCATTGGCATCGGTTTTGGGTCCGTTTATTGGCGGAGCGTTCGCCTCACACGTCTCGTGGCGGTGGTGTTTCTACGTGAACCTTCCTATTGGGGGTGCTGCGTTTGTGATGCTTGCGTTTTTCTTCAACCCCCCCAAGCCCAAGGGCAATTTGCGGGAAAAACTCTCGAAAATCGACTACTTTGGCACGTTATTGGTGGCCTCGGGCTTTGTTCTCCTTCTCTTGGCTCTCACGTGGGGCGGAAACCAGTATTCGTGGAGATCTGCAGCGGTGATTGTGTGTTTTATTTTAGGCGGCCTTCTTTTGGTGGGTTTCACCGTATGGAACTTTAGCTTTTCCAAACACCCCATTGTGATTAAGCACGCGCTTACAAACTACAAGATCGTGGCTGCGTGGTGTGCGGGAACATTTTCGTTTGGTCTTTTGGTGTGTTCCATGACATATATCGCCATTTATTTCCAGGTGGTGTGGAATGCGTCGTCCTGGCAGAGCGGAATTCGCATGTTGCCATTGGTCATTTCCATTACCATAGCCAGTATGGCCAGTGGGGCGCTCATCAAAGTATTGGGCATAGTGAAGCCTGTGATGGTGACGTCGGGAACCTTGGCCCCGATTGGAGCTGGGCTTTTCCTTCTTTTGGACGAAAACTCCTCAAGTAGCGCCCGTATAGGCTTGCTCATCATCGCAGGTGTATCTATTGGGCTCCAGTTCCAAAGCGCGATGCTTTCCTCGCAGTTGGAGGCCCCCAGAGATGTTGAGGGCTCGATAATCATGATTACGGTTTTCTTGAACTTCGTGCGGTCAATTGGCGCGGCCATCGCAGTCACTATTGGCCAGGTTATCTATACCAACCGTGGCACAGCCAACATAAAGTCGTTGCTAAGCAGAATGGACCCGGAGTCAGCGTCCTACAAGGCTTTGCTGAAGATCTCTCCCTCAGCGTTTATTTCCTCGCCAGAGCTAGTGCAGAGCCTCGATTCCCAAACAAAAGCGTTGGTTTTGCGCGAAATCATGAAGGCCATCCATGGCATCTTCTACTTTTGCTTGGCTTTGGGCATTCTAAACTTTATCGCATCGGTCTTTTCCACAAATAAGTGGGTTCCAAAGGAGAAGAAGGAGGAGAAGGAAAATGAAATGGAAAAGAGCGAAAGCGAGGAAACAAAAATGGAGGTGTAGTATTTAGATTGCGTAATAAAATGAAGATTAAATTGCGTAATAGTAATGGTAATGAGATCAACAAATGAAGCTAGCGAATTATCTAGGATAATATAAGCTACTAGAATAGAATGCTGATTAGAATTTGAACATGAGAAGCGAATTGCGAATGCTTTAGAATATTTGAGTAGTGAGCGAAAGAACTGCGAATGATTACGAGATTAGCGAGTATGCTATTAACGAGCGCTCCCCCAATCTGGAAGACCTAAGGTTGACGTAGGGCATTATTCTCAGTGATTCTTGAATTCTAGGCATGGGAATGCCTAGACGGATTGTTTAAAGAATCACTCACGTTACATTAGCTATTTACTATTATCGTAGCATATTCCTAATTTGGAAACAAAAAAGAAATACCACTACATTTGTGGTAGATTTGGGCATCGTTGTACCACAGTGAGCGTAGCGACTGTCGAGATATTCATTCATCGGATGTTATTCAGATAGCTCAACTTTATAGGCGTATTCAGTCGCTACTGCTAACATTGTAGATTCACAATTCACTAAGTATCAGATTAGTGCGGTTCGCTAACATAACATGCAGATGTATTAGCGGGGTGTTCACTGTCTGAATAAAAAGTGAATCAACATACAGATGTATTCGCGGCTGCCCACTGTCTGAATAAAGAGTGAATCGCATCACCTTCCTTCTATAGTAATTCTTTCCATAGCGACGAAAATTACGAGCAGTGAGTATCTCGCTATTTGAATAATTACAGGTACTCCCCGTAATCTTGCATTGAAAAGTATAGCGACATTACTCTAATTCTACTATCCTAAAACTCAGCGGCAGAGCTCCGAAATTCTTATCATGAATATTCATTCATACAGTTGATTCATTTTTCACTCCATACAGTTGAATTTCATTCATAAAGTTGAATCATTATTCATTCATACAGTTGATTCATTATTCATTCATACAGTTGAATCATTAATCATTCATACAGCTGAATCATTATTCATTCATACAGTTGATTCATTATTCATACATACTAGTATATGATAAAAATACCTGTTTTCATAACTATTTTCATTATTGCTACTCAGACTGAATCCATTGATAGTACGTTTTGTTAAAATAGTGAAAATTAGGAATCACATTTGAGAGATATATCATTCTGAATATCTGAACGCAACCTGAGGAGAATTGAACGAGCGAAATTCTTCATTTCACTGCTAATTTAAAGAAGAATTGAGCCAAGCGAGATTCTTCATGATAACTGGTATGTAGAATTAAAGAAGAATTGAGGAAGAATTGAGCAAAGCGAAATTCTTCATGATAACTGCTATGAAAATTTAAAGAAGAATTGAGCAAAGCGAGATTCTTCGTGATAACTGCTATGAAAAATGAAGAAGTGAGGAAGAATTGAGGAAGAATTGAGGAAGAATTGAGCGAAGCGAGGTTCTCACGATCACTGGTATGACTTGAAGCTACGCTCAATTCTTCGTTTTTTCATTATTTTCCTGGTGATAGAGGAAGAATTGCCTTCTGCTGGTAAGAAGAATTTCACTCTACAAATCTTCAAGAATTGTCTGGCAAGAAGAATTTCACTGCTAAATCCTCAAGAATCTTCTGGTAACGCTAATTCTTCGTCATTCAATTCTTCATTTTTCTTAGGCCATAGAGACGATTAGACGGTATCTGATACGGTAGTCTTTATATTGTAGAGTTTAGATCACCGCCCTTTAAATATTCTACCAGGTATCGTTTGGTGAATGGCTGTCTAATTATCTTGCAGCAAACCTGAGCGAAGCGAAGGTTTATGTGTTTAAGCTTAAATCACTCATTTGCATAAACCCGAGCGAAGCGAGGGTTTATCTTACATCACACATTCGCATAAACCTGAGCGAAGCGAAGGTTTATCTTAAATCACTAACTCGATAAACATTCGCTAGGGTTTTTTAAATCACTATTCGATAAGCTTTCGCTCGGGTTCTCATAAATAATCATTCTCAAACCTTCGCTCGGGTTTTCTTGAATCACTACTCGATAAACCCTCGCTTCGCTCAGGTTTATCTTAAATAATCATTCTCAAACCTTCGCTTCGCTCAGGTTTATGTTTATGCTCCACCTTAAAGGACCTTTACGTGGGTTACATGCAGTACTAGTACTCCAGTACCTATATCTGGAGTATGAGAGTACCATAAGGTGTAATATTCGAACTCTCGGAAGAGAGAGCTTAACTAATGAGGAGTATATTCGAACTCTCGGAAGAGAGTGAGCTTAACTAATGAGGAGTGATATGAAGTTCACTCTCGAACGAGAGTGAACTTCAATAATGATGAGTGGTTTACTCTCGCTTCGCCAGAGTGACTAATAAGGCCTAATTCGAATCTCGCTTCGCCAGTCACCATATGTGGAATATTGAATTCTCTTCGCAGAACCAGCCATAATGTGCGCTCGTGAACTTGCCCACCGAAGCGGGTATCTGCGCATCTCGATCTTTAATCCCGTCATCCCTACTGTAACTAGACTCGGTCCTAGTATTTCCAGGGATTGCTGAGTGAGAGAATATCCATCATTAATGGACTGTTAATCATTTTCGAGAATATCCATCATTAATGGACTGTTAATCATTTTCAAGAATATCACATCATTACTGTTAATCATTTTTGTTAGAACGGCAGCATCCAATCCATACGCTCCTATAATACAGCATAACTAGATCAATTGAGCGGAATGTGTTCAACCAATTCTCGCCGCAAGAGGTTAATATTACATTAGACAAAATAGTACTGAATATAGAAATAGAAAAGAGTAGAATAATTGAATCTTGTGGTTTACGGCTATCCTAGGTGACTATTTATCGCTCGCCGTAGTCCAAGACCAAACCCATATCATTACATGGTCTGAATGCAACTTTCTGATGGACAACGGCTGGAGAAATTTTGGAACTTGAAATGCCACTCGTCAATCGAGCGCAAGGAACGAGATGGCAGGGTGGTATGGCAGGTAATCTCACGAATATCACCCATCAGAGAGTATCTTAGAGTATACAGAGTATCTTTTATCTATTGAGTATCTTAGAGTATTTTAGAGTATCTTAGAGTATATAGAGTATATAGAGTATCTCAGAGTATATAGAGTATCTTAGAGTATATAGAGTATCTTAGAGTATCTTAGAGTATCTTAGAGTATCTTAGAGTATCTTAGAGTATATAGAGTATCTTTTTTTTTTTTTAATAGATATATTCAATTAGGAGGAATTATACAGTATATAGAGTATCTGAGAGTATCTGGAGTATTTTAGAGTATCTGAGAGTATCTTAGAGTGTCTTAGAGTATATAGAGTATCTTAGAGTATCTTAGAGTATTTTAGAGTATATAGAGTATATAGAGTATATAGAGTATATAGAGTATATAGAGTATATAGAGTATCTTAGAGTATATAGAGTATCTTAGAGTATATAGAGTATCTTAGAGTATATAGAGTATCTTAGAGTATATAGAGTATCTTAGAGTATTTTAGAGTATATAGAGTATATAGAGTATATAGAGTATATAGAGTATCTTATATCTATTAGAGCTCTCTCTAATAGATACTCTATTACAGAAGAGAGTCCCTTTAAGATTTCATATTCCTTTCGTTTAAGGATCCGATGCATTCGGCTGCTATGAATGACGATAGGGGTTAAGGTTTAAGTATCACGTGACTCTTTACTTGCTCAGCAACCATTGTAATTTCAGCCATGATAAAGATTAAAGTTGCAAATTAACTTTCGTATCCGCTGCACAGATGAAATGAGCATGGAGAAGCATGGAGTGCATTTTAGAGATATAGGAGTATGCAGTGTATTCGTAGATGAAGGATGACTGATGGTATTACGTAATGTGTCAATTTTTTCTGACATTCCAGATCATCATTATTCTATTTTTATACATTATGATTTTATCATTTTGTCCTATTATTACATTTCATTTATTCCATTTCTTCATAGAACATCATTATTCTATTTTTATACATTATGATTTTATTCATTCTGTACCATTTTTATCCTATTACATTTCATTCATTCCATTTCTTCATAGAAGATTCATTATTTATTTACTGTGCAGTTCATTTTTCAGTTTTGATTCTTGCATTTCATTTATTCCATTCTTCATAGAAGATTCATTATTTATTTACTGTGCAGTTCATTTTTATCAGTTTTGTCCTATTCTTACATTTATCATTTATTCCACATTCTTCTACATTTCATTTTTATTCATTTATTCTACATTAATCATTACATCATTCTGGTCATTAAACAATTGAGCGAAGCGAAATTGTTGATTAATTGTTGATTTAATTGATTCAATTGTTGATTAATTGTTGATTTAATTGATTCAATTGTTGATTTAATTGTTGATTTAATTGATTCAATTGTTGATTTAATTGTTGTCTATCAACAATTTCGCTTCGCTCAATTGTTGATTTATTGTCTATCAACAATTTCGCTTCGCTCAATTGTTGTCAATTGTTGATTCAATTCTTTTGATCCTGGTAGTACGAATACTCCCTCTTCGGATAATCCTCCATATCCCCCTCATTTCTCTTCACACGCATGTTCCACTTATCGATTGCGTTTGGCCCCGGAAGGGAGCCCGAGTTCTTTAGCGGGGTGAGGATGTGGTCGATGGAGGGAAGAACGTTTTTCCGTTCGCGCTCGCCCTCCTCCCAATCGTGCTGCTTGACGTTGGCGGTGCTCAACTTGGGCGACGTGCGTTTTGTGTCGTCCCGGATAAACAGCGATGCGGCGGGGTACTGGTAGTACTGTGGCTTGTGTGTCAGGCCCAGGGCCAGGCCCAGTGGCTGGTGTTGTTGGTGGGATTGTTGGGGATGCATGCGATTCTTCCTGAAGGAGCCTGCGGAACTTACCCCCGAACTGGCTGCGGTGTGATCGCTCAGGCCACCGGTTTTCGAGAATACCGGGGCCGAGACACGTGACACCGACTCGGTCGACGCGCCGGAATTGGTATTGGACATGGCCGTGTTGTGCCCCGACTGCGACTCGCTCGAGTCCGACCCGACAGACACTGTGGAGTCGTCGATTTTAGGCTCGATGGTTTTCGCAGGCACAAGTGGCGCAGCCATTTCCGACGTGTTTGTATTATGTTCCTCCTTTGGCAGCTTATCCTCTGGGCTTTCTGAATTTTGTTCACCGTCTGCATCTCCGTCAGACAGTGAATTGACCATTTCTTGTATGGGAACCGGTTCACTGGGTTTTAGGGCGTGTGAGAATAATCGATTTCGTTTTGCTTTGAATGGCGGTGCCTGATTTATTTTACGCTTTAGCACCCTCAACCTTTCGTTGGGGAGAAAGACATTTTTTTCGTTTGAGTCTGTGCTGCTTTCGGTGACGGTGCTGTCTGACGGGTTGGCTTCCGGAAGCGGAAGACTGTCGCCGACACTCATGGCGGGCGGTTGCGCCACACGGTCTGCACGTGACTCGCCACGTGACTGCCCTTTGCACCTGCCATCCTCCAACGCCAGGTACTTCAGAATCACCTTATTTATCGCCTTGAACAAATCAACCCACCGAAAAACCTTCAAGTCCTGCTCGATATTTCTCGGGCGCGGATCCTCCATGCTCATCAACAAGTTGAAGAAGCGCTGGTACTGTTTATTCAGGCGCAGTACCGTCATGGTGGTCAACAGCTGCAAATTCCGCCGGATCCGGTTCTTTTCCTCAATCAGAAACAGCTCCTGCACCAAAAACTCGAGAATCAAGATGATATCCACAGACGTCACCACGTGCAAGTCCTTCTCGCGCCAAAAGATGCACAGAATGATGGGTTTGGAGTGGTCATACTGATCCGTCAGAATGGGCTTGAGTTCCACCGCATACTCGTGGCTCAGCACGCGCTGGAACCAGAACCGCACTAGCCTCCTCTCGGCCTCCTTCTCGGCCACGCTCCAGTTCTGCGTCATCAGCCCCAAGTCCGACTTGAAGTCGAGCTTGACGGGCTTATTTAAGGGTGTCATGTTTTTGATGGCATAGGCGGGATCCAACAGCGACTTCCGTACAAGCCGCCCAACGACCCGTTCGTGATCTGTTCGTGACATGGGCCGGATTTGTGTGTAAGTAATCTGTGGCGCTGTTTAGTAAACTAGTGGCAAGTAAAATTTTCGGGGTAGGCCCATATATATCAATAGCAAAAAAGTGCACACAAAAAAAAATCAGACAAAAAGGCCATGCTTCGACCTCCCATAGATAAGCCATGTGCAAGGTCGAGATGAGTCGAACGCCTGTGTCTGCAGAACCTTTCTCGCCACAGCAAGCAATGATGTCGCAGGCAATGATGTCGCAGACATCATTGCTTGCTGTGGCGAGTGATGCACGGCGGTTGTTGTGAGCCTTGGTGGGCCTAGACCGTGGCGAGAAAGAAGAGAAAAGATAGAAAAGAAATCGAAAAGAAGAGAGAAAGAAAAGAGATAGAAAAGAGAAAGAAAAGAGATAGAAAAGAGAAAGAAAAGAGATAGAAAAGAGAAAGAAAAGAGATAGAAGAGAGAAAGAAAAGAGATAGAAGAGAGAAAGAAAAGAGATAGAAGAGAGAAAGAAAAGAGATAGAAGAGAGAAAGAAAAGATAGAAAAGAAATAGAATAGAGAATCATTCAGCAATCAATAGATATGAGCACACATATAGACCATATAGACACTACGATACGATCCGGTTTAGAATACATGACTGATTGGCTGATACCAGAAAATATCCGAAACCAAGCATACCAACACAAATAGATAGACATGTTCTGTCGAAGCGAGTTGCTTTGGCAACTGAGCAACCAATTCAATACTGTCGTGATGACATCATAAAAAATCATATATCGATCATATATATCTATATATCTATATATATCTATATATCTATATATCTATATCTATCTATCTATATATCTATATATCTCATATGTATCCATCTATTCTCTCTAATGATCATCGCCCACATTTTGTGATGGTGGTGTTTATGCACAAAACACCCGTGCCGCAATACTAGAGTATTGACAGATTCACATACCGCAACATCCCGTATCGTTGCTCGCTACGAGCTAGCGAGAGAGTGAATAGATGATCATTTGGCTATTTGGTAGACTGAGTGAATAGATGATCAGTATTGGAGTATTTGGTAGACTGAGTATTGAATAGGAGAGACTGAGTATTTAATAGATGATCATTTGGCTATTTGGAGTATTGAATAGATGTGATCATTTGATCATTTGGGAGTATTTGACTATTTGGGATTATTGAATTGATGAGATCATTTGACTACTTGGAGTATTGAATAGATGGATCATTGAGTATTTGGAGTATTTGAGATGAGATCATTTGACTGCTTGGGGGTATTTGACTATTTGGAGTATTGAATAGATAGATCATTAGTATTTGAGTATTTGAGATGAGATCATTTGAGTATTTGGAGATCATTTTGTAAGGGTCTGGGCCTATCGTCACCTGTTAGCCCTGTCCTGCATATAATACCACCTTTCGGTAATCACACGCTGTCTAACCAAGTATTTAAGTAGGTGTATATTTCCCGAGATATAAGAGATAAGTTTACTCTGAACTGAAGTGTATGACCTGACAATTTGAGTATTTGGAGTATTGAATAGATAGATCATTAGTATTTGGAGTATTTGAGATGAGATCATTTCATTAATTAGGAGTATTGAATAAATGAGATCATTTGATTAATTAGGAGTATTAAATAGATGAGATCATTGAACTATTTGGAAGTATTGTATAGATAGATCATTGAGTATTTTAGTAGACAAGAATTGCAGGAGTGAATAGCATGATGTAATATGTTAATAAGGACTGAGACCTAAGTCATGCATGCCCTGGAGGGATGGCTTTGGTGATTGCGTTTCGTATGAGTTCATTGAGACTTTGATACAATTCGAACATTAGAGGGCGAGAATTGAGAATTATGCACCATGGGCAAGTTTCCATGTGAAGTTATCCATATTGCACAACATGCAAAAGAGTTCTTGAGATCATCTCAGAATTCTTATCAACTCGGAGTTCTTCTTATCAACTTTTATTCTTATCAACTCAGAATTCTTCTTATCAACTTAGAATTCTTATCCCTATCAACTCAGAATTCAAGACCCTCTCATTTGCTAGATTCTTGTTGACTGTACGAAGTTCTCAGCCATGCAGAACCAGAATTCCGGATAAGACTAGGGAAACGAGAGGAGGAAAATTATCAGCTCCAATCTGGTAATTCAGTTCTCTTCGAAGAGATCTCTGGTTCACAGCAATCTTAATATGCCTACAACCTACTCTTACCTTGAGGATTCAGATACACTGGCATACAGTGTACCACAATTGTATTGTTGAGCATATTGGAAGAACGATATCTCAAGATGTATTACTGTTTTGTAATTGCACAGATTTTGCAGTAGCTAAGACAATGTAAATTAATGTGCTCACAATAATTTTCACTTCAGTCATATTAACGTAGGTATCTACTCTATGAAACCATCCTAAGAGCGACCTTAGGCTGTAGGTTTCTGGATACTCGTAATGGTACGAGTTTTTTCTGAGTCACCTATGACTATTTGAAATATCGGCACTTTATACAAAGGGAATGGAAACGCTAATTATTTTGCAAATAGCTCCACTCTATCTGCAAATTGTTGTGGTGAAATTATTTGCCAGTCAAAATGAACTTTTCTCTATTATTGTCCAAATTTACAAAAATAGTCGGAAAGTTTGTGATAGGAGCACAAGTGATAAACACTGTTTGAATAGGAGATTCTTGATAGATAGAAGACAGCTGGAATATTTTCCAATCTATAGAGTGAACAATTAATAAAAACTGCAACACGAGCGTAGCGAGTGTTGTAAAGATTTGATTAAGAATTGTATACATCACTCGCTACGCTCGTGTTGTAACAAATCTCGATAAAAATCCTGCCCTGATAAGCAATTCTAATCTGAACCATTACATTAGAAGAATATCGAAAATCTCAGCACCCAAGCATAACATTCTTGATATATTCACTAAACTACACTTCTGTTGTAATTCTCAATTATTCCCCACAACTCTCGCTATGCGAGTTGTAAGTTGCTTGTTAAGCGAATGAGGTCATCCAATCAACGTAGAGAAGGTGAGGGCTTACCAAGGTACTTTAGGTTGGTTACAAAGCGATTGCTAATTTACAAATAGGGCGTACCCTCAATATATAAATATCCTACATTTTTCTAAAGAATGGTGTCTTAACATGTCTTTTCAGATTAAATTCACGGTATCACCTAGATCGCTTATTCTTGGTATTTCTGATCCTAACCTTTGTCTTCAT
This sequence comes from Kodamaea anthophila, assembly GCA_015708815.1. NCBI lineage: Eukaryota > Fungi > Ascomycota > Pichiomycetes > Serinales > Debaryomycetaceae > Kodamaea > Kodamaea anthophila. Next base: position 48,046 of record JACFYR010000040.1, read on the forward strand.
TGCTACCGGGTTATTCCATGGCTTTGAGTTCAAGGAGGAAGATCATTGGTAAACCTAAGGAAGTATGGCCGAGGGATTAGGCTATACAGTTTTTATCTACTCCTTCGGTGAAGTAGTTAACTAGTCTTATGGGTCCTTTAGTCTATACAGTATTTATCTCTCCTTCGGTGAAGTAGTTAATTCTGGTCTATGGGTACTTTAGGCTATACAGTATTTATCTCCTTCGGTGAAGTTAACTAGTCTTATGGGGTACTGATCACGTGACGTCCTGCAGAATGGATACAATTTTCGATTCTCTACAACTCTTAACATTCTCGATATTTTCCAACTCAGCTAACATTCTCGATATTCTCTTCAACTCAGCTACATTCTCGATATTCTCTCCAACCAAACAGCTAATTCTCGATATGCTTCCTATAATCGAGAAAACATTGATTTCTCTCAATTTGCTCATAAATATATGTTTTTCGATTCTCTCAACTTCAAACATTTTCGAACTCACTCCAGTTGATTCAGTAGCTGGGTCTTCCATATGAAAGTCTAATATCTCACCCGCTACGCTAGGATGGATGTAGTTGAAATCAAATACTCATTCCAGCTGGATCTACTCAGCATTAAAATTACGTTTAAGGGTACGCTAGAGTATGAGCGGAATAGTGAGTGGACTAGTATAAACTGAGTGATCATGAGCTAATAGGATACACAAGAGTATTACTGTGTAGACAAGAGTATTACTGTGTAGACAAGAGTATTTCAGGCTGTATCATGAATAGTAAGTAATAAATACAGGAAAGGATAATAGGTTGAAGAGGAAGTACCGTGTAGGCGGCATAAAAAGTCAGATGCCATGGAGCGATCTAGTTGGTAAGAAGTTGTTGATACCCTGTGTGTCGCTTTAGTCGTTCACATATTTGTTATAGCCCTAGTTCAAGTCCACGGTCTAACAATGCTTCGTACGTACATGGCTACGAGTTATAGCTTACGTATAGCTTATTATAGCCACTTAGCTACGTAATACGTATAGCTTACGTATAGCTTAGTATAGCCACTTAGCTACGAGTACGTATAGCTTACGTATAGCTTATTATAGCCACTTAGCTTACTTCGCACAGTGAGCGGAGCGAACTGTGCTGAATATTGAATGGTGATTTACTCTGGACGTAGTTGATTTCAACTTGTTCAAACATTCTTGATACAATTCTACTACTCGAGCAGTAAAAATTGATATTCTGTACAACTGTTCATATAAAGATCTCAATAGAATACTCGCTATGATCGTGGAACAATTCTCCTCTCTACCGCCTCGCTAAACCGTGTAATCCTCAATAATCTCTACACCCATATAAATGTAGTGCAAATATTCGCTACACTGGAGATAACATTCTTGATTACGCAAACCGAGATAGTTCTTGATAATTCTCCCAAACCGAGATAGTTCTTGATTCCAAATTTTGAGATATCATACTGCTCAATGGATATCCATCACGAACGAAGTGAGTAATAGATTCATTCGTCGTAATGGAAAGTCACTATTTGAGATCGTATTTCTCAATGAATATCCATTACTCACTTCGTTCGTAATGGCTCTTGCAACTTAGAACATTCTCGATATCTCTCGTTACGCTTTTAATAATGTAAATGTAGTCGGTTTATTTCTATAGCGATATCGGACAGCCTGCGGCAGTCTGTCCCGTTCTTCTCGAGATAACTACGCTTGAGGGCGAAAACAATTCCCGATAATCACAATTCCATAATGTTGTACAATTCTCAATAATTCTACATTCCATATAGTGCAATTCGAGTATATTCTAATAATCTATGCCTTGTACAATTCTCAATAAATATCCAACACATAATTTACGCTATAATGTAAAGCAATCTCAATGCAATCTCAACAACTTCGCTCCATGTAAAACTTCTCGATATCACCACTAATAATTGTTGGTAATTCTCAATAATCTCACAACTCTCGATATTTAGCTACAAATGAGGTACAAATCGAGATAGATAACATCGATTTTATCTCTACAAGCACATTCAATATGTTGGGTTATTCGCTACACTCGAGCAGAAAATATGATGTAATTCGAGACAATATCGATAATCCTAAACAACTGTGCATAGGTAAATCTCGATTTTAACGAGTGTAGTGTGTGCAGAATCTTAAGTTTTTTACTCTCGCTACGCTAATTTTCATTATTCTCCTACAACTCTCGCTACCAGAAAAATTCATAAATAGAATTTCCCTACAATCTCGCTACGAGAAAAATTCATGAATATAATTTCCCTACAACTCTTGCTACACTCAAATTAAAAATTATTCTCGATCACTCCTCAACCCTTCATAATTGTTGTAATCCAATAAATCTCCCTCCATATACTCGCTTATTGTGTACATTCTAGATACTTCGATAAGCTCTAGCTCTGTAATTCCCATTATTCTCGCCTCTGTACGCTCGAATCAAGAACTCCAATACGCTACTTAAAAACTCAATATGATCTCTACAATTCTCAATATCTCTACTACTCTCAATAAAATATCACTACACCTCGTGTTCTCCACACTCAGGCCATTTTACAAACATTGATAAAATACTACACGAGCGTAGATACCAACAATAATATACACTAAATCTAAAGATGAACTAATAAACTCGCTCGTTGTAATGTTCTGTTACATTTTCTGCAACTCTGCTACGCTAATTGTAAGATCTCGATTATCCTCAACCTCATAAATTTCACAACTCTCCAGGGCCGTAAAGTCAATTTTTCGCTGCTCTCGCCATGAGAAAAATCCAATAGAAAAATTCCCAATAATTCGCTACGACTCGCTACGCCGAATTGAACAATACTCATTCCTCTCTATAAATATCCACTACGAACGTAAAAAATTCTCGTATAATTTCCAAAACCATAGGTTACATTCTCGATATCCTACCACGAGCGCAGCGACTGAATTCTCGCTACATTTATCAACTCTCGCTACGCTGTCTAGAATATACTCACCACAAATCGAGCATAGACATTCTCGATATCAAACACTCGCTACAATTTTCAATATTTTCGCAACTCCGCTAAGTGTGTCTAGAATTTTAATTATACTCGCCACAACTCGAGCGTAGCGAGAGTTGCTCGAGTAGTAAATAAAATAAAAGTACTCTCACTTCGTTCGAGTTACTTTTTTTTTTATGTCCGAAGCAGTCTTCCGTATGTACCATCAATACCACCATCACTAACCCCAGGCTCCGCGGAAATGTCTCTCGTCCAGCTCTTCATTCCCACTGAAGTAGCGCGAGACATCATCTACAAGCTCGGAGAGCTCCGGCTCGTCCAGTTCCGGGACCTCAACGACAACATTAGCGAGTTCCAGCGGGCGTTTGTCCAGGAGCTCCGTTTTCTTGACGAAATTGACCGGCAATACACGTACTTTGCCAAGGAGCTCGAAAAACGGGGCATTCCGGCGGCGCTGTTCCCGTACGACGTGGCGTTGGTGGCGCAGAGCGAATTGGACCAGTTGGCGGAGGAAGCCACTTTACTCGAGTCACGAGTGGCGTCATTGGTGGAGGCATCCGAAACGTTGGCCAATCGCAAGGGGGAGTTGGAGAAGGAGCGCAGCTGCATCAACGCCGTCGACGACTTTTTTAGGGGGAGCGACATGAGGGGCGACACGCGACACGCGACATACGACACGGGCGACATTGAGTCTGGCACGACCACCCCCTTCATCTCGGGTACCATTTCGCTGGACAAGATCCCCACGCTCCAGCAGATTCTCTGGCGCGCCCTCCGCGGTAACATGTACTTCTTCACCAAGGACGTGGGTGGCCTCAGTGCGTTCATTGTGTTTAGCCACGGGCAGCTTGTTGCCGAGAGAGTTCGGCGGATTTGCGAGTCGCTTGACGCGTCGCTCTTTTACGTTGACCCCGAGCCGAGTGCGCGGTCACGTGCGCTCGGCGAAGTGAACCGCAAGCTCGCCGATCTCGGGTCGGTTCTCGAGCAGTCGGAGCATGCTCTCGAGTCGGAACTCGTGGCCATCTCCAAAGACCTCAACAAGTGGTGGCTGGTTGTTTTGCGTGAAAAGGCCGTTTATCGCACCATGAACCGCTGCGACTACGATAGCGGTAGAAAGACACTTGTAGGGGAGGGCTGGGTCCCCACGGACCAGATTGGGGACCTCACCAAGGCCGTTAAGGGCTCGTACATGCCAACCATTGTGAATGTGATGGAAACGACAAAAACTCCGCCCACGTACCACCGCACCAATAAGTTTACCGCGGCGTTCCAGAGCATTTGCGATGCGTATGGGATTGCTACGTATAGGGAGGTGAATCCCGGTCTTGCTACCATTATTACGTTCCCATTCATGTTTGCAATCATGTTTGGAGACATGGGCCATGGCTTCATTCTTCTGTTGGCAGCGCTAGCGTTGGTGCTCAATGAAAAGAAGTTGGGGGCCATGAAGCGTGATGAGATATTCGACATGGCGTATTCCGGCAGGTACATTCTTCTTTTAATGGGTGTTTTCTCCATGTACACGGGGTTGCTTTACAACGATATGTTTTCCAAGAGCATGACGTTGTTTGAGAGTGGATGGAGGTGGCCAGCCCATAAGGAGGGAGAGACGGTAAAGGCGTACCAGGTGGGAACATACTCCTTTGGGCTTGATTCGGCGTGGCATGGAACGGAAAATGCCCTCTTGTTTAGCAACTCGTACAAGATGAAGCTTTCCATCTTGATGGGGTATGTGCACATGACGTACTCCTTCATGTTTCTGCTTGTGAACTATGTGCACTTTGAGAGTGTGGTGGATGTGATTGGCAACTTTATTCCCGGGTTGTTGTTCATGCAGGGCATCTTTGGGTACCTTTCGTTGTGTATCGTGTACAAGTGGCTGGTGGACTGGTTTGCGATTGAGAAGCAGCCGCCTGGCTTGTTGAATATGTTGATTAGCATGTTTTTGCTGCCGGGAACTGTGGCGGAGGAGTTGTATTCCGGCCAGGCCACCGTGCAGAAGCTCCTCTTGGTGATTGCGCTTGTTTGTGTGCCGTGGTTGTTGTTGTACAAGCCGTTAAAGTTGAAGAGCCAGTTGCATGATAATGAGGAGGAGGGGCACACGTTTGGGGACGTGATGATCCACCAGGTGATCCACACGATTGAGTTTTGCTTGAATTGCGTGTCGCACACGGCGTCGTACCTCCGGTTGTGGGCGTTGTCGTTGGCGCACGCGCAGTTGTCGACGGTCTTGTGGCTGATGACGATCCAGAATGCGTTTGGGCGCACGGGCGTGGCGGGCGTCGTGATGACGGTGGTGTTGTTTGCGATGTGGTTCACGTTGACGGTGGTGATTTTGGTGGTGATGGAGGGGACCAGTGCGATGTTGCACAGTTTGAGATTGCACTGGGTGGAGAGTATGAGTAAGTTTTTTGAGGGGGAGGGGTATGGATGGGAGCCGTTCTCCTTTGAGACATGATGGAGCACACGAAGTGTGCGACTTTCAATCAGATGAATGATTTTGGAGCACACGAAGTGTGCGACTTTCCCTAAAAAGAATCAATTTGGAGCACCAAAGGTGCGACTACCTTAAAGTCGACCTTTTGAGCACACGAAGGTGCGACTACCATAAAGCAGACTTTTGAGCACACGAAGGAGCAACTTTCAAAAAGAGAAGAATTGGAGCACACGAAGTGTGCGACTACCATAAAGTCGACTTTTTGAGCACACGAAGGTGCACCATAAAGCAACTTTTTGGCACTTGTGTGCGACTTTCAAAAAGAGAAGAATTGGAGCACACGAAGGTGCAACTTTCCGTAAAACAGACATTTTGGAGCACCTTGTGTGACTTTCAAAAAGACATATTTAGCACTTGTGCTCTGTCATAAAGACAGCACACTTGTGCGAATAAGTTAGAAATACATTGGAGCACCTTGTGTCGACTATTAAATTAGAATATATAGGAGCACATTGTGTGCACTGTCATAAGATATATTTAGCATACTTGTGTAGACTATTAAATTAGAAGAATATAGGACTGTCAAGACATTGAGCACCTGTGCGACAATCATGAAATGAATTGTATGAGCACCTTGTGCGACTTTAAGTTGGAATATATTCACCTGTTTGCCCTACCATAAGATATCGAACACCTAGTTGCCAAAATGGATTTAAATGGGCCCTCACCTTTAAGGTTTTTCATTCCTTGCAGTCTGTAGGTGTCTGGGAAAGAAGACGTATTGGTTTTACGACCATTGGCGCAATTTCGGCCGTACGTGGTGTTACGGCATTGCCTTGGCTGTTCGTGCGAGATGGGAATTATAGCCTTCCGCTTGTCTGGGTCACAACAGGCTTGTTACCCGGGAATATTGTAGTTTTGGCTATGGACTGCTTTGGAAGCCGTGGCATCGTTGGGATTATAGCTTGGTTCAGAGGGTGGGGATTTCGCTTTTGGTCTCACCTTGCTTTCATTTGTGGGTACATAAATAGGTTCATTTATGGCTACATAAATAGGTTCATTTATGGGTTCATTTAGGGTACTTTTATGGCTCATTTATGGCTACATTTAGCTACAATTATGGCTACAATTATGACTCATTTATGGCTCATTTATGGCTCATTTGTGGCTCATTTATGGCTCATTTATGGCTACATTTATGGCTACATTTATTTCTTCATTTATAGCTCATTTATGGCTCATTTATGGCTCGTTTGGTTGCTCTATTATTGGTGAAGGAGGATGGAGCACTTGGACTGTACTATTACGCAGTAGAAGCATAGAATAAGTTGGTATAAATGCACTATAAGGAACAGTGAAGCGAGAGGAAATAGTTTCCAAATTACATAGTAAGAACTAAGTGGAATACACTGTTGTGTTTGCACCTCAATTGGCCAATAGAATCGAGTACCCTACTTGTCTCACTTAATTACCTCAATTGCCTCACTTAATTACCCCAATTGTCTCACTTAATTACCCCAATCGTCTCACTTAATTACCCCAATTTGTCTCACTTAATTTAAAACGGTAACCCTTTGTCTACGGTAACCCTTTGTCTACGGTAACCCTTTGTCTCACTTATCTCCTATCGCATATCTATCTGCGTGGCGACACTGAACCGAGCATTTGATATTTCTAAGCCAGTCATGTGATTTCGATATCCTCCTATGCTAGTAAAGGCCATTGAGCACGTAGTGTACTGCTATTAATGGATTATATGGGGCACACTTGTAGACTATTAGTAGATTGGAACTCTTGTGGCTTAAGTTAGAGGAGTTTATTGAGCGCACTTGTGTAGCTGTACACCTTTGTCATAAAGAGATATATTGACACTTTAGTGCGACTTAGTAAGACTTTGACGCGCTTTTGTACAATCTTGAAGAAATTGGGCACACTTGTTGCGATTAAGTAACATTTAAAGCATGAATCGTCTGCTCTCAAATTTAGCATAAATCATCTGGTCTCCAGTCAAATAAATTTTAGCATGAACCATCTCTCAGTCAAATTAAATTTAGCATGAATCGTCTTCTCTTAGTCAAATTAAATTTAGCATGAAGTGCTGCTTCCACAGTTCCATGAAGCTCTGAAGTACTCGTGGCTTCTACAGTACTAAAGAATATATGAGCTTGATTTTCTGCCTTCTGCACCTATTCGAGGCAAGAAACTTGTCTACACCCTTTTTGAATCAAGTGAGTCATGAGTGAGTTGAGATTTATTGAAGAGCTTTCGGATGTTTCTGCTTTATTGTACATTTTATTAAGTATTAGCAGAACCGATTTGATATCGCAATAGTTCATCGGCTGAATATTACGTGAGTGCCTCAAAGCTGAATCGTAAGCGATATGACAGGATACTTCATCTTAGTTTATCAATACTGACAAATCAATAGTGACCGTGAATCTTTTCCAGCAGAATGATTGACCTACAGGTAATCCATAGAAATCTCATCACATCTTCATCCAAGAAATATTCATTACTTGGCTGGAATCCTCTCTACGCAAGCTGGCAATTGCATTTTCATACAGCTAATCACAGTAGTGTGAAAAAATGTTCAAGAAAGGTCCATGTAGATGTAGTCTCATATATCCATGGATGCAGTCTCATATATCCATGGATGTAGTCTCATATATCCATGGATGTAGTCTCATATATCGATGGATGTAGTTTCATATATCGATGGATGTCGTCCTGCATATATATCATGTAGATGTCGTCCTGCATATATTTCATGTAGACGCTGTCCTGCATATATATCCTTTAGATGCCGTCGTGCATATATGTCTATGACAATACCAAGTGTATTTTTCTCACTAACCAGGCTTGAAAACCAGAATCACGTATATAATTTAAACAATTGCTTAAGAAGTTTGATATTTTTGCTTATCTGTGATAACACGTTTATTTGTTAGAATAGTATGATTTTGCACTGAATTGATCATGTTATTTGCTTACTGAATTGATAATGTGATTTTGCTTACTGATAATGTTATTTTGCTCTACTGTGAGTATATGTTATTTTGCCCTACACTGAGTATATGTTATTTGTGCTCGATATTAGTTTACACAGGTTCATTTTGTTGATCACTTCTATCATGTTCACTTTGTTTGATCTTTTCATGTTCATTTTGTTTGATCTTTTCATGTTCATTTTGTTTGATCTTTTCATGTTCATTTTGTTTGATCTTTTCATGTTCATTTTGTTTGATCTTTTCATGTTCATTTTGTTTGATCTTTCATCATCATTTTGTTTGATCTTTTGTTTGATATTATCAAGTTCATTTTTTTATTTTCGATGCTCATCCTAAAACAACTCGACAATCCACAGTCCATCACGCCTCTTATTAGGGGCCTCGATAAACCGACTCTCCAGAGCCTCGGCAAATCGGAAACAAGACACCTTATTCTGCGGACCCTCATATTAGCCCGGTCCCCGGTGGAATACAAAAAATGGTGCGGAACAGTCCTTACACGGGCCATTACCAACAACTACGGCATTCTCGCTGAGGGAAATGAGCTCCTTGGACAGCTCATCAAGAACCTCGAAAACTATAACGAAACCATCAACGTGAGAATATTCAATGCCACTGTGGAGGCCATCGATGATTTGGCCGGCAAGATCCGGGGGAAACCGACCTTGACACGTGAGATCTTGACCCCGAAACTCGCCGCCATCATTGGCTTGTACGTGGACAAAATGCACTACAACCCGCTTTTGGTGATTAAATCGCTTCAAAATTATGTCAGCAAGCACTCCACGACGTTTCGGCCCTTTGGCAACAAGTTGAGGGCGCGGTTGGTGCTGATGATGAACGGGGCGGAGTTTGCGTCGTACCCGGAACTGCTCAAAAATGTCGTTTTTGCGACATTGGCGACATTGGTGGCCATCGAAAAGACCGACCCCGAAGACTTTTGGCACAAGCAAGTCAACAACATCATTGGCGAGGTATCCTCGGTTTTGGCCATTTACAAGGAGTTCTTGGTGGACGACGGCGACCTTCTCCGCCTCATTCACCAGAATACCGTGGACGAAAAAGTCTTGGGCCCATTAAATATCGATTTCAACGAGCCCTCTTCGATATTGTCAATTAGCTCCCAAGTGGACATTTTGATGGGTTTGCTCAGCGCATACTTAACTACGCCAACTGCTTTTGCAGTGAAGGTCCCGTTGGGCAAGGTGGTGGCCTTGTGCGAGGCCATTTGCACGCTAGACTTGAAATTCCACGACTTCAAAATGGACGTTACGGACCCTGTGGCACGTGACTTCCTCCGTAAAAGCATCGATGCTATTCACCACACGGCCACGCGCTTTTTGCACTCCATCTGCAGCACGTACCGGGGCTCGTTGGTCCCCCACATCCCGCGCCTATTTGCGGCCCTCGAGACGCTTGTGCCGATCCAGAACAAAAAGTACGACTATGCGCAGCTCATCGCGGGGGAAGAGCGGTTAGTGGCCCTGCTTGCGTGTGTGCAGGTCCTCCTCGGCTTTGTGTCACTGGCCGACGAGTCCCATCTCGTCAAGTTTGTGGACTGTGCGCTAATGCTTGTGGAAAAGAGACAAGAGGATGTGTCCCATGCCAAAAAGCCCGAAAAGCAGCCCAAAAACAAGGCCAAGAAAAAGACCTCTGCTCCTCTTGCCGATATTCTTTCCCACCAGCATCTTTTCGTCGAGACCATTCCACAGGCTACAATCTCAGTTGTGAGGCGCTTTTTGGCGTCCATAGTGGAAAAGGTGGCTTTGCCCCCTACTCAGTACAATAAAGTCATGAGATACATTATTGTGGAGGCTGTGAATGCACGCCACGCCTACATGGGCCAGGAAGTGCCCCAGGATCTTCGGAACTTGCTAGTGAGTGCGGTCATGAATCCTGCATACGACAAGGCGTCCATTTTGCCAATAGTGGCTTCGTTGTTGCCACACGATGAGACTTTGAGTGTTTTCCTTTACCCCAGATTTCCTCCATTGATAAGAGCTGTAAGGGAGGAGAAGGACAACCTGGAGGACCTGGATGAAGAGGAGAATGAGGAGAATGAGGAGGAGAATGAGGAGGATGTGAATAAGAATGATGAGAATATCTTGAATGAGGATGAGCAAATGATCAAAGAGAATATCTTGAATAAGAATGATGATAAAACTGATGGTAATATTGGCACTACTCATCAGGATGCTCCCCAGGCGAAGCGTATAAAATTATCTGAGCCGGAATCCTCTCAAATTAAACCATTCAAGCCTACTGGCCAAGACACCAAAGCAGTGGAAACGGTGGAATACGAGGAGACGCTCGAGGAGTCTGTGAGTGTCACTTCTACCACTTCAGAAAATTTGGCTGCAAATCCTGCAGATAAGGACGATTCCGATTTCGAAATGCCGGAAATCGATGTGGGGTCAGATGATGAGTAGCCAGCGTGCGATGCATAATAGAACAATTGAAGAAATTGTACAATGAATGCGATTAGGCTATATGAACGATTGATTAGGGCTATGAACGATTGATTAGGGCCATATGAACGATTGATTAGGCTATATGAACGATTGATAGAGGCTATATGAACTATTTAAGAGGGTATAGTACAGATTGGGCAACGATTTGTAGCCAATCAGGATAATAGATGAACGAGATTATGCGTTGATGAATCCGAGTTTTATTGAACTAGAAGTGAGACAAAACATAGACAATACAGGTACATTGGCAGTACTGAAACAACAGTAGAGACTCAGAAGTGTACCAGGTGATGTGTTGAAACCTGTATATAGCCGGGACCGAACATCCCACCCTTAGTGATGTTCGTGATCGATCAAGTGGCTTGGTGAGAATATCAGCAAGAGTGTCTTTTTAATATAACCGACTTGGTGGAAGTAGAATCAAATCTCTTCACCGTAACGTTCCTCGACAACTCCCAATAGGTGCGTCGGTGCATAAAGTTTATGACAGCTTGGTTCCTCATAGAGAGATCACTTCGAGATCCCCAATAAACGACTAAGATGCAAAAACATTAAGTATGTTCCTAGATAGCCACTGAACAACCGAGTAGAAACATCTGACGAGATATCTTTAGCGTCTTCATTTGTCGACTTCGTATTGACCATAAACCAGTACTCTACACTTTATTGATGTAGCTAGATTTAGGCACTTGGCTGGTAGCACCACTTGGGATATGGGGGGTAGGTGGAGCGGGGTCAGCAGGGGATAGATCATATTGACCTACACATTTTTTAAGGGGTCGAGATGTGGTGCAAGTGGGGTAAGAATGCTGGGCGATTCTTACGCCTCTGATCAGAGCAATAGCAGCTACATAGAGAGTGTTGCCTCCAGCTTAGGTTATTCTCATTATGCTTTCTGTAATAACTGAGCGAAGCGAAGTTATTCTCGTACTATAGAATAACCTTCTTGCGAAGGTTATTCTTATACCTGTTTCTCTATCAATACCTTGCTACGCTCAGTTATTCTAAATACTTTTCAAGAACCTACTTTGCTAGTCTAATCTATACTATTCGGATAACCTGAGCGAAGCCAAGGTTATTCAGCTCAGTTATTCTCTTTATACGCTCTCTCGAATAACCTTCGCTTCGCTCAGGTTATTCATCTCAGTTATTCTTTTTATACGCTCTCTCGAATAACCTCGCTTTGCTCAGTTATTCTTTTTATACGCTCTGTTAGGGATTCCACTACTGAGTTGGGGATGTGAACTAACTGACTTACTTTATTTGAAGGACATAGGTACGTATTTAAGCAAACCAGCCTCCTCTGGAAGTGCGGAGGCTTTATAGGTGGAGCGGGGTCCACTTGCAGCAATAGGGGTGCTATAGATCATATTGACCTACAAATCTTCTGAAGGAGTCGAGATGTGTAATGCACGATAAGCGGGGTATGAATCCCGGGGCTTCGGGAGGGATTCTTAACTCCTTGGACAACATTTCTTACATGCAATAGTAGCTTACATGTAGTACGGTAGTATTACCTTCCACGCTCTCTCAAATAACCTCGCTTCGCTCAGTTATTCTCATTATACTGTCTCTCGAATAACCTCGCTTCGCTCAGTTATTCTTATTATACGTGTTTTCTATCAATAACCTCGCTTCGTTCAGTTATTCTTATTATACTTGTTTTCTATCAATAACCTCGCTTCGCTCAGTTATTCTTATTATACTTGTTCTTGTATCGAATAACCTCGCTTCGCTCAGTTATTCTTGTATTATCGAATAACCTCGCTTCGCTCAGTTATTCTTATTATACTTGTTCTTGTATCGAATAACCTAAATAACCTCGCTTCGCTCGGTTATTCAGGTTATTCAATGCACCTCCTCACCGACCTCACCCCCCCCACCCTCCCCATCCTCTCCCTCATCCGGCTCTACCTCACCCACCAGATCCCCCCCCCCGAGCTCCAACCCACCCTCACCTACATCGTCGCCTCCATCAGCGGCGCCAACCATGACGACCCCTCCATCGTCGTCCCCACCCTCGAGGACACGTGTCAGTCCCTCCCACCCACCACACGTGACCTCCTCACCGCCCACATGGCCTCCATCAACACCGTGGAGGACCTAGACGCCGAGATCAGCGCGGCAAAGGCGTTTTTGGCGGAGCCCGCCACCATTTACGGCCACCGCAAATTGCTGCCAAGATCGCTTTTGGGTGCTTATGTCAGCAAAATAGCCACCGCCCACCAATTGATTGCCTTCGACGAGATGTTGGTGTTTGTGCAGGCCTTCTGGGCGTATGTGGGCAAGGAGCGGAAGAGGGACGATCTTCAGAGAAGATTGGATGAGGTGATGACCCTAGATAGTGATATGGAGTGTGAAAAAGAGTGTGAAAGAGAGTGTGAAAGAGAGTGTGAAAGAGAGTATGAAAAAGAGTGTGAAAAAGAGTATGAAAAAGAGTATGAAAAAGGGTATGAAAAAGGGTATGAAAAAGAGTATGAGAATGACGAGTGTGGAAAAGAGGTAAAAGATGATTCGGTTGGAAAAGAGTATGCAAATGATTTAGGGGAAAAAAATGAAAAGTATGGATTGGAGCTGAATTTATTGAATCATATAAACAATGGAAATGATAGTGCTCTTTCAAAAGCTCCGCTTTCGAAAGAGCCGCTTTCGAAAAAATCGCAATCAGTTCCAAAAGCTTCGCTTTTGAAACTGACCATTTACTCCAAACTCCACCTCCAATCCCTTCTTGACCGCCAAATATCCATCCTCGAGTCCTACGGCACCCCCACCCCCCCCCACCTCCGTTCCGTCATGGAAGCCATGACATCCAGCCCCTCGATTGCATCCCAAAACACCAACATGCCGCTGTATCACTACATCCGCTACCTCGAACACCTCCATGCCTCCAATTACAACGGAGCCTTCGAAGCCCTCCACCAGTACTTCGACTATATGGTCTCGAGCAACTCCAAGTACTTTTACCACTTTGCGCTTGTCAGCAAAGCGTCTCTCCACCAGTTTTTTGGCGAAGACGAAAGCGCTATTGATTCCATTGAGGAGGCCATATCTGTTGCACGCGAAAATAAAGACAACCTGACCCTCACGTATATTCTTTCGTGGCTCTTCAACTTTGTGAGGAACCGGCCGGAATTACGCATGCCCATATTCCAAACCTCGAGCGAGGACCAGCTTCTTGATTTCCTTGTCCAAAAGTCCCAGCTGGTATCGCTTTCGCTCTATGCCATGAGCTACAACTACAAGGCTTTGCAGCAGGTGAACAAGGGCCACCCATGCTTTGAATCGTTGCTCAAAGCCATGTACATCTCGCTCCACGATACAAACCACCTGCTGTTTGCCAAATCAGCAGATATGCTGGCCATGGTGTGGGACTTGTACGGAGTCGATGCGTTGAGTCGCGTTTACCACGAATTGGCCGAGGAGTACTCGGAAAAGCCTGTAGAGAAGCTTCTCCTATTGTTGAAGTACGACTTTATGGTGGGCATTAGAGGCGATGCCACCGTTTTGAGAAGAAAGTTGGAGAGCTTGTACGAGAGGTATGGGGACTCCATTGAGAACAACCATTCGTTATACAATGCGTACAATTTGCGGATGAGCATAGTCAAGATTCGCGAGGAAAAGCGCCCGTTTGTGGCGGCCCAGATGATCAATGCGTTGGTTAATAGTCCGGTCCATGAGTTGGAGTTGAGGAATGAAATTGTATTGTTGCGGGCGGAAAATGCCATGGACTTGGGGAATTACGTGGAGGCCATTGGGTTGACTGAGGGGGGGGAGAATGTGGTGTTGAGATTGAGGTTGGGCTTGTTGAGAGCGAGGATATATGAGAGGATGGGGAGGGGGGAGGAGTTGAGGAGGGTTGTGGGGGAGGGGGTGAGGATGGGGATGAGGGGTATCATACAAAATTCAATCGAAAATTCAATCGAACGAAGTGAGATTGGATTGTTCGATTGTTAGTGTTAAGAAATCGAAAATTCACGATAAATTCAATCGAAAATTCACGAAGAATTCAATCGAACGAAGTGAGATTGGATTGTTCGATTGTTAGTACTAAGAAATTTAATGAAAAATTCAATCGAACGAAGAGAGATTGAATTAGTAATAGCAAGAAATTTAATGAATAATTCAATTGAATGAGTTAGATTGAATTAGTGAAGGTAAGAAATTTAATGAATAATTCAACCGAGCGAAGTGAGATTGAATTAGTAATAGCAAGAAATTTAATGAATAATTCAATCTCACTTCGTTCGATTGAATTAGTAATGGTAAGAAATTTAATGAATAATTCAACCGAACGAAGTGAGATTGAATTATTTGTTCGATTGATTTAGTGTTAAAATCCGAGTTCCTTTCCTAGGCTTGCTGAAAAGGTCACGTGGTTAGCTATCTCTTCTTATTGTGATCTGCTCACTTATATCGTTACTACACTGAGCGAAGAGAAGTGACTCGCCAGTGACTCAATGTACTCATTTATTTGACTGTTTTCTAACTCGTACACTTCGCTTCGCTCAGTGTACTCAGTGTACTCAGTTTACTCAGTTTACTCAGTGTACTCATTATTTGACTGAATCCAACTCGTACACTTCGCTTCGCTCAGTGTACTCGTTTTTGTTTCACCAAATTTCAAGGTGGATATATTCTAAGGATATCTGGACTATTCATGCTTCTCCAAGACGGTCCGCTAAGCTAGCGTGGTCCCCGGAATAGGAAACCATCCCGTGTAGGTACCAGGCTTATAGTTTTCACCCAAAACTCTAAATCACTGACAAATAAATTCCTTTTTCAGGCTTTCCAGGATTTTATGAGGCGTCGCCTTTGTGGTGTGAACCACATGGGAAAGTCAGGTATGAGACAATCCCCTTTTCTTGTCTCCAGAACTAAATCAGTTTTGCACAATCCTGCACATGACTACCATCCTGCACAGTACTCTGGAATATGCTGTAGTTTAACATACAGACATAATGGTTTTTTCACTGATGGAATTTCAATTACTGTAGAATTTCAATTACTGTAGAATAGTTTCACTGAGAATTTCATTCACTGTAGAGTCTCAATTCACTGTAGAATTTCAATTACTGTAGAATGGTTTCACTATAGAATAGCTTTATTCACTGGAGAATATTTCATTCACTGATGAAAATTCACTACAGAATAGGTTTATTCACTGATATAAAAAATTCACTATAGACTAGTTTTATTCACTGATGGAATTTCAATCACAGCAGAATAGTTTCACTATAGAATATTTCATTCACTGTAGAATAGTTTTTCACTGGAGAATATTTCATTCACTGTAAAATAGTTTCACTGTAGAATATTTCATTCACTGGAGAATAGTTTTATTCACTATAGAATAGTTTATTCATGAATTTCAATTCACTGTAGAATAGTTTTATTCACTATAGAATAGTTTATTCATGATTTTCAATTCACTGTAGAATAGTTATTCGCTGTTCCCCTTCCCAGTCTATGAGAAGACGCTCAATTGAGTCATCATGAGCAAATAGATTCAAATAATACTAATGGTTGAGAGTTAAAGACTAATGACACTGAAATGTTCATAGGAGGCTACCTCCATTGACTATTGGAAGCTTTGGTTCACCTAGTGAGTTCTTGCGCATGTATTCGCATTTATTGTTGATTGGTGTCATAGTTGATTGAGATCTGACTATATGAATTGTAAAATCAGTTGAATGTCGTTATTATCAGAACATTCGATTGTCATCGACAATTGGATGTTCACGTTTATTGGAGTTCAACTAATCGTATAGTTTGTCCATCTAATTGACATTTCATTCCAATAATCTTCATAATATCTGATTTTTCAATATTCATTTTTTTCCATAAAATTCCCTTACCATTCATCAATCAACTTAAAATGCAATTCATCATTTTTCATATTCGTTGAAATGTCATTTTTATTCAATGCATCATTTTTCAATTCATTGACATCATTTTTCATATTCATTGATATTTCATATTCATTGACCATTTTTATTCAAATTCATCACAGTCAATTCACAATTTTTCTTCCCACCATATCATCTATTCCTTTCTCTATTCCTTTGTTCTTTCTCTATTCTCTCTCTTCTTTCTTTCTTTCTCTTCTTTCATTCCTTCTTTCTTTCCTTCTTTCCTTCTTTCCTTCTCTTCTTTCTCTTCTCAATTCTTTCTCTCTGTCCTCTCCTCAACGTCTTTGATTGCCAACAAAACCGCGGCACCCTTCAATTGGATGACATTTGCAAACTGCTTAAAGGCCCAAATGGGAGCACTCAACCACACCATGAGGGTGCCGACAAAGAAAAAGCCGTGGTAGTGCATATACAAGGCGACGTAAAACAACTCATTCACCATGCACACCAAAAAAAGCACATTCTTGTTGTTGTAGTACAAGGAGAGGATCTTGGACTGCTTCTTGTCAACGTTCTTGTGGCTCGCTGATCCAGACAGCAACATGGCATACATGTGCATGTAGTGGGAGGCAAGATCCAAGGAGACCAAAAGCTGCCAGACAAAAGTCCAATTGGGGTAAATGAGCGCAAGGTACACAATTAGCGATGACGTGGCACATCTGTCGGTGACCATGTCCAAAACAGCCCCGAACCGCGTGCCTTGGTTGTATTTCCGGGCCGCCCACCCGTCAAACGCATCGAGAAATCCGGATATCCCGTAGAGTATGAATGTGAGGTATGGGTGGTGTTTCATGAGGAGAAACAGGAGGAGGGCTGTGATAACCCGGAAGTACCCAATGAGGTTGGGGATGTAGAGGAAGATTGTGGTGGGTGTCATGAAAAAAAAAGCTAGGACACATGCCGAACTAGACACACTGCCGAAGGCAGGGTGTCTGAAAATATTACCAATAGATAGACAAGACACCCTGCCGCAGGGTGTCTGAAAATATTACCAATAGATAGACAAGTCACCCTGCCTTTGGCAGGGTGCCTGAGAATATTACCATTAGATTGACAATAAAGACACTGCCGTAGGGTGTTTGAATAGCCATAGACAATCCAGGTGTTCGAAAATATTCCAATAGATAGACACTGAGACACCCTGTTCGGTCCGAATAGCATAGACTGCTTGAAAATATCACCAGACAAACTCGAAATACCCATTTTCATCAGCCTAATAGAAGTTGAAAAATGAACCGCAGGGGCCGGACTGATTAAGTAAATATCTTATACACCAGAATGTGCTCTTCAGGAACAAGAGATATTAGGACATGGCCAATAGAATATTAAGGATTTGAGTACTGGGATATCTATCCGAGCATTCCATAAATAGGGAGGTTAAAGTCTAACTGAATGTGCTAGACTAAATATTATAATGAGAGACCCAAGAAAGAATCTGAGGAATCCATCCGATCAAAGAATGATTGGAGTATGAGCTGGTATTCCATAAATGATCAATATCAAATGCCAAAGAACCAATGATATATGATAATCTTATCAGAATGCCACGATGACCAGTGGGTTAACTGATTCCGTTTCACGTAAGATGAATATGCCACTAGGCGGCTTAAATGAATTTAAGCCGAGGAACTGACTGATTGAATGAGATGTGTAGTGAGGAGCAGTTTGTAATAGATGGCTGATGTCGCTATAGGATTCGCTGTATAGATGCCTCGTTATTATATAATGATTGCTATATAGAATCCCTATTATAGAGAGAATCGCTATAGAGATGAATCGCTATAGAGATGCCTATAAAGATGAATCGCTGTATAGATTACTCGTTATTGAGATGTCGCTATAGAGACTCGCTATAGAAATGCTCGCTATACAGACGCCTCGCTTTTATGTATATTATGTAGAGATGCCTCGCTGTAGATACTCGTTATTGAGATGCCTCGCCATAGATATACCTCGCTATTATGTATATTATGTAGAGATTCCTCACTATAGATGTAGATACCTCGCCATTATGTAGATACCTCGCCATTATGTAGATACCTCGCCATGATGTCTGAAAGTATATTCTATCCTTTGCTAAACTACTCATTTCTGTTCTTATTAATGACTCTTGACGATTGGATATTCATGGGTAATGATGAGTACTGGTATGACCACACTTATCTTCTCCTACTGACTTAGCTTGCCATCAATATTGTATCATGCAATCGGACTCCCTGTGTATGGAAAATTTGCAGCCACAAACCTACTTTATTATTGCAACTACAAAACAAATAGAACATCGATTCAAGACTTACAGAATAGGGATAGTGAGAATCACAATGCAGTTAGACTGTATTGATTGATACGATGTGTTCAAGAGCGAGAGTTCGAGCACGTTGTCATAACACAGAGCCGATATTAGACAAGAGTTCGGTTTATGAAATGGTTGGGAGAAGATACAGGAGGTTTGAGGTGCGATCCAAAATGGTGATGGGTTTCGGTTAGAGATCATTTTGGTACTGAATGGTGATTCGGTGTGGTAATATGGTCTTGGAATATCGTACTGAGATTACGGTAATTTTGGTAGAATTGGTATTGAAGAATTGGTATTGGGGGGAGTGGAAATTTTACTGTTCTTTGGTTTTGAAATTTTGGTATTCGATAACATTGAACTTAGTCAATAAGTATTATCGGTGTGGAATTTTGATACTGGGGAATTTGTCCTAAATTTCGGTACTGAAATTTTGGTATTGAAATTGGTTCTGAAATTTAGCAGTGGTGATTTGGGGAATTTTGGTACTGAAGTCGGGTTGGATTCCATTATTATCGGGAATCCTGTACTGGGTAGTATTAGTGGAATTGGCTTGAATTTGGTGGAATTTTGTATAGTGGATGATGATAGATGATTTCGGATACCAGATTACCAGATTGATAAACAGGATTAAGTCTTCATTTGGTAAATTTGTTGTCCTCAGCTCCAATCTGAATAGATGGCTGGCTAGCGGGATGAAGCGAGGGTAATTTGGTATAACAGAAGGTGTTGGAGTATTGAAAGAAGTGGGTTATGGATTTTGAGCGGATCACTTCATTTTGTGGTAGTGCGGAATTCGACCTCACATTAAGCTATTTGGGCACATAAATCCTCACGAGTGACAATACCCCACGAGTGACAATACCGAACGAGTGAAAATACCCCACGAGTGACTATACCTCACGAGTGAATATACCCCACGAGTGACTATACCTCACGAGTGAAATACCTCACGAGTGACAATACCTCACGAGTGAATATACCCCACGAGTGACTATACCTCACGAGTGAAATACCTCACGAGTGACAATACCTCACTTCGTTCGGTATTGACTTCGTTCGGTATTGAAATGAATTTTTAATACCTTGTTCGGTTGTTTTTTATGTCCCAATTCCTCAACTACCAAGTCAACCTCCTTCTCCGGGATGGCAACTCCTCCAGCGGCACCATCACGCGCATCAACCCCCAGGTCATCACCATCGACAACCGCAACATCAACTCCTGCGACATCCGGGACCTCAAGGTGATTTCCATTCCCAAAAAGAAGGCGACCGAAGACTTTGACTTTGCGGCCAATCTCGCCATGTTTGACAAAAAGTCTGTGTTTGAGCACTTCCAGCAGACCGACACTGTTGACCCCGGCCTTCGTTTGGTGAGCCACAACAAAAAGAAGTACGACAACAATGAGATGGTTCTTGAGCCTTCCGATCGCTGGGACTCCATTGGCAACACCGGCCCGATCCAGATCCAGAAGGCCGCGACTCCTCCGGCCAAGGACTTGTCGCTTGTAGATGCACAGGGCCAGCACGTGATGGTTGCCAGCCAGGTCCAGTTGCTTGAAGTTGAGCGCATTGCCGCGGAATCGTTTGGCGTCACTGCCCAGATGCTTACCGAGACGTGTGCGGTCAATTTGGGTCTGTTGGTATGTAGTTTGCTTGGAGGAGCCACTCGGTTGAGCAACAAGAAGAACCATAACCTCCCACCACTTGTGGTTTTGTTGATTGGAGGCGGCCGTGTGGGTGCCAGGGCCTTGGCGGCTGGAAGAGTGCTCACAAACCATGGAATTAGGGTCATGGCATGGATGAGGGAGTCGTCCGATGCCCAGACAGACGATCTTTCGCACCAATTGTCGCTCTTTTCTCGCGCAGGCGGGAAAATCATGAATGACTTTGCCCAGATGCTCCTGGTGACTCGCCACGACCTCGACACTCCCGTGGAGCTCATTGTGGATGCGCTCCAGGGCTACGACGAGCATTTGGACGACTTGTTTTACGAGGGCCCCGATACGGCGCTTCTCCGTTCCGTCGTTTCCTGGGCTAATGCCCATTCCTCAAAGGTCATGAGCTTGGACATTCCCCTGGGCATAGACGGGGGTTCCGGTACCGCCACGCCAATCAAGGTCGACTGTCGGTGGTGTGTGCTGATGGGCGTGCCCATAAATGGGCTTTTGCATGCGCACAAGAATGGCTTGATGGACGAGGTGGGCATCTGGGTCGTGGACTGTGGCATACCAAATAAGGTGTATGGTTCCAAGGGGAACTTGAGAAAGTTGGATGGGTTTTGGCATTGTGCGGAGGGATACAGGAGGTTGGAGTTTAGATGAGGAATACAGAGAATGACCAGAGAATGACCAGAGCATGACCAGAGAATGACCAGAGAATGGACCAGAGAATGGAATACAAGGGAATGGAATACAGAGAATGGAATACAAGAGAATGAAACCAGAGAATGGAATACAAGGGAATGGAATACAGAGAATGGAATACAGAGAATGGACCAGAGAATGGAATACAGAGAATGGAACCAGAGGAATGGAATACAGAGAATGGACCAGAGAATGGAATAGAAGAGAATGAAACCAGAGGAATGGAATACAAGAGTAATGGAATGAAGGCAAGAGTAATGGAATGAACCAGAGTAATGGAATGAACCAGAGTAACGGAATGAACCAGAGATAAGGTATAAGAGGACCAATTTAATAATCACTGATATCGGGTCAGATATTCGAAAAGAGAAATGGGCAGATATGCAGAGACATAATGCTTGAGTCAAGAGTCACCATGAAATGAACATGCGAATGAAGATTCTGGGACAAATGGGTACCTTATGGTTTCTTGAGCGTTGTTCAGGTGATGTAAAAATAGGTTAGGATAGTAAAATAGAGGTAATTGAGAGTATATGAGGGTAATCACATGGAAAACGAGAAAGAGGTTGGTGAGATAAGCAAAAGAGTGAGTAAGCGAATGAGTATTCGAGAGAGATAAGAAAATGAGTAGTATTACTCATGTAATAAAGAGAAGCATATTACGCTATGTATCCATACGATATTACTTTTACTAGCTTTCCTAAATTGAATGAGGCGAATAAGGCAACACAGTACTGGTATGCCAGTGCACTGTATTCACTTTATTGGACATCTACAACATTTGCCATGATTTGTCCAAGATTAAACACTGGTCGATATACACAGTTCACTGTCCTCGAGTGATTCAGCTGGCTAATAGTCTTAATTCCTTATAGAAATACTAATCCTCTCAGATATGATATTCCCTATATAAATATGACCGATGGTAGCAAAATCAGTGAGAAAATGAACCAAATCATAAAGACACGGATATTGGCAAAGTTCTTCTAAGTTAATCTTGTTAGAATATTGTACATCTTTACGTAATTGGTATGATCAACGGATCCTCATTTATACCAAAATTAACCAAATGGGAAATCAAATGGAAGAGCATACTTTGGGGTGATGGGATACCCATCATGTGGGTTCATCCTGTATTATATAAGGTGTTTGGTAGGACAAGGGACTTTTACGTTTTTCTCTAAATTTGGCCTCATTTTTAAAAATGTAAGAAGATAGAGAAAAGCCAGAACTAATATGACTTGACTTCGGTGGAGTTACAAAACCAGGTCCACACGATTGCTCTTACCAATCGCAATGTTAAGCAATCACATTTGAATCTGACACATTAAACAATCGCATTAGTATCTAATTTCATTGAACACTAATTATAAACTAGATCTTCATTATCTAAATTGCACTGATGATATCTATGATTAAGGTAGAAGAAATCCTATGGACGAGCAACTGGAATGACAACGATCTAGCACGACTTCACTTCATACTTAGCATATACAGAGTTCATATTAGTCATATAGTCATCTCACAGTTCAAGTATATTCATAGATCATCTGAGGAAGTCAATTGACTCAGGTCATCTGAGACATAATTCAAGTGTACTTAGTCATCTCAGTTCGTTCAATTATTCTCATATTCATCTCATTTACTTTAGTCATTCCACACACGAAGGTAGTAGTATTATACTTAAAGGTATATAATTACTACCTTTCAAATAAGGTACCTATTATACTACACTACCTTTCACACAAAGACTAATGACAACCTTTTCCTAACGAGAATTGTAATCTCAAACTTCTCACCAAGAATTGTAATTACCTTTCTCACCAAGAATTGTAAATTACCTTTCACTACCTTTCTACACTAGTAAATCATTACCTTCTCACTTGAAGGGTGGCAAATCTGTACTTCTTCACGACTAGTAAATTCCTAGTATCATTCCTTTTTATACTGGAAAGACACGAATTACCTTCTCACAGCATTGATCTATCGCTTATTCGCCATGTTCCATGACCAATCCATTTTTTCTACCAAGACTTCTTAATCACTTTTCTACCAAGGCATTTATCTTCGCTTATTTGCCTCTACGTTCGATGCTACACCACCTTCTCAGGGCTTGTATCACTACACCCTGACTTCTCCTGAGATCTCTCTAGACTTTCGAGACCTGAGATTAGACACTCTTGTGACTGAGCAACCGCCTCTACTGACCGTGCCAGGATACACATTATTCATATTTCATATAGAAGTTCTGGATTTCACATTCGAGTTCTCATTCAATCTCAACTCAAGTTATTACTCATACAACCATAAAAACTCAGCGCAGCGAGTGAGTGTAGATCAATTTCACCCACAAATCAAACTCACTCGCTACGCTCGTGCGTGTAGATCAATTTCACTCTAATAAACTCACTCGCTACGCTCGTGAGTGTAGATCAATTTCACTCAAATCAAACAAACTCACTCGCTACTCTCGTGAGTGTAAAATCTTTCACCACTCACAAACTCACTCACAAACTCACTCGCTACGCTCGTTCGTTGCTCGTTAGTTTGCTCGTAATATTCGATGCTCAATTATTCTCTTTTTTTTATTTCTCATGGACAACAACTGGGGCCAGGCAGGGGGCTTTGCGAAACGGCACAGCGCCGGGCCATCCACTACGGGTTTGGCCGGCTCTACAACCGGCGCAACCACAAGCACAAACAACAGCCTTTTTGGATCCAAGAGCAGCCAGAGTCTCTTTGGGGGGGGACTTTTTGGAAATACTGCAAATACAAATGCTGCAAATACAAGTACCACAAATATTGGTAATATTGGTACTGGTAATACTGGTACGAGTAATACTGGTACTGCTATCACTAATACTGCAAATGCTGCCAGCACTGGAAAACCCAATCTTTTTGGAAACACAACCAATTTGTTTGGTAATTCAACACCTGGAACTTTGTTTGGAAATTCAACAACTACAAATGGTAACACAACCTTGTTTGGGAATTCTGCAACAGGAGCCACAAAGCCAGGATCCACTTTGTTTGGAAACTCATCAGGAACCTCCAATTTGTTTGGAAACTCATCAGGAACCTCCAATTTGTTTGGAAACACATCAGGAACCTCCAATTTGTTTGGAAACACATCTAATTCCGGAACATCTAATCCTGGAAACCCCTCTCTCTTTGGAAACTCTGGCTCTGGTGTTTCCAAACCAACGAGCAACATGACGTCAGCGTTTTCCATTCTGGCAAGCAATCCCTACAATTTCGATGCGGTGCTTGCTGGGATCGGGGCGCCCAATTCCGGTCTTGCGTCGCGACTTCCGGCCAGTGCGGCACGTGAGCAGGAGCAGCGAAAACGCCGCGCGCCCGAGCCCAAAAAGCTGCTTCTTGGCCGGCTCGGCCAGGCCATTCGGTTGTTCCGGCCCGCAAAAGGCGCAGAGGCTGTGGCCGGTCTTTTCGTATCGAAAAAACCCATTCCGGTCGCCCATGGCACCCGCAAGAGCTTGAAGCGGCTAGAGGTGACTACAAAGCCGGTGAGCTACCACATGATTGATGCGAACAGTGTGTTTAAGAGGAGAAGGGTGAATGAGGATAAAGAAGGAAGTGAAGAGACTAAAAGTGAGGAAAAAATGGCAATGAGTGAGGGAAAAATGGGAAAGACTGAAGGAAAAATGGGAATGAGCGAGGGAAAAATTGAGGGAAAGACTGAAGGAAAAATCGAGGGAATGAGTGAAGGAAAAAGTGAAGGAAAGAGTGAAGGAACTGCCTCTCCTGAAAAACCTTATTCAAGCAATACATCATCTTACTGGACAGAACCACCCATCGAAACCCTTCTTTCTTTACCCCGTGCCCAACTCGCCAAGGTCCTGCACTTTGTAGTGGGCCGTGAGGGATACGGCCAGATTGCCCACACCCATGACGTGGACCTCACGGGCTTGTATGACGAGGCCCAGAAGGACGGGGTTTCGTTTGCGGAAGTCATTTTCCGCACGTACGAAATCGGCAACAAGTTTGTCTACATGCACAGCAAAGATGCGCTTGGAACGGGCGTGAATGTTCCGGCCACCATAACCCTCGAAAAGGTCCTTCCCAGGCCAGGCGAGAGCGTGGCGGACTTTGTTTCGTATCTCCAGAAACAGGTGGGCAGCGAGTTTGTCACGTACGACCCCCGTGCCCACCGCTGGGTCTTTAAAGTGAAGCATTTCAGTATCTGGGGCTTGGTAGATGATGACGAGGAGTTGCGGGAGCTCAAAAAGAAGCAGGATTCGGAGGAAAACAAGAGGGCCGCGGAATACGCAAGAGTGTATGGGCCAGAAATACAGGCCAGCAGGTACAAGAACGAGGTGGGCGATGTTCCGGGTGCGTATCCTTTTGTGATTGGTGGGGGTCTAGAGAGAAAGAAGGAGTTGGTGGAGAGAGAAGTGGAGAGTCATAGAAGGGAGATAGAGATGAAGGAAAGTGAGGAAAACGATGAGGATGAGAGTGATAGAGTTGATGATGATAAAGAATATGCTCTTGCAAAGTACGACATGGAGATGGACGATAGAGCTCTCATGGAACTTGCACCTTCTTTTGGCGACATTGTCGCGGAAAAAGCCTACGAGCCCGAGCTTGACGAAAGAGCACTTGCTCTGCTTGCGCCCCGGAGCAGCGCGCCTGTTTCGCGTGACTGGTTGGTTCAGTTGGAGCTTGCAAATGACGTGGGGTCAGCGTTGAATCCAAATGGCGACATAGATATTGAGGATGTGTTGATGAATCCAGAGGAAAGAAAAGAGAAAGAGGAAGAGAAGGAGAAGGAGGAAGAAGAGAAAGAGAAAGACGATATGGATGAAGATGAGAGTGATATTGATCAAAATGATGATTTCGACGACCTTGGGATTATTTCTCCCCTATTATCGTCCCTCCACACACGTCCCAATGGGTACCCCTTCATCAAAGAAACCAAGCTCCACTTCAAAGATCTTGGAAAACCATTTTCTCTTCTTTCGGCCCTTTTCGACCCCGAACCAACAACCTCCCTCCTCTCATGGTTGCTTGAGTATAATGCCCCTACTATCGAGGCCATGCAAACAACCGACCGCCACGAGCTTGTATTCCTTTCTATGATTTCTGGCGACCTTAGTGCGGCTGTTTCACACGCAATGCGTAGCGGAAGCGCGCATTTGGCGAGCATTGTGCCTGTAGCAGCAGCAAAAAGCCCTGCTGTTCGTGCGATAGCTGCGAAACAGCTTGACGAGTGGAAAAACCTGCCTGTTCCAAGTGGAATCCGCAAAGTGTACCGTTTGTTGAGTGGGAATTTCGACTTTGACTTGCCCTGGGGTCTTCTTCTCGCGGCAAAGATTCTATACAGCGACTCAGACGTATGTGATCTCATTTCGGGACTCAACATGGACGATTCTCTCCCGTGTCGTATATTGCAGTTCTACAAGGAAGTGAAGGAACAAGACGTTTCGTGTGAAGACTTTGAGATTGTGCTGCCCTCCTATCCCTCATTCCTGACGTTTTCTTGTTCCCTTAGGTGGTTCATTGCCAAAGTGCTTGAGCATCCTCTCGATGAGCTCTGCGAGGAGTATGGCCGCAATCTTGAGCTGCGCAAGCAATGGCACGAGGCCATCTACGTCTATGCCCATTTGGATGACGATAAAGTGAGGGACAATACCAAGAGAGTTGTTTTCAAGTGGGTGGACCAGAACTATACCAAGCCCAATGCGCCGTTTATTCCCCAGGAACTCATCGATGAGGCTCTTGCGGCAACAGCAAAGGCCCGTGGTGACTCGTATGAGCAGTGCAGTGCCTTGGTTCGTGCTCGCAAATGGAACGAAGCCCACGAGGTGCTTTGTACCGTCCTAGCGCCAAAGGCAGTTCTCACGGGAGATGTCGAGAATGTGAAGCGCCTCATTGACAGTTTTCCCACCGATTGCATTGTTCCTGACTGGCTCAAAGGCGCAGATATATACAAAAAGTACTGGGAGATTAGTGGGCCGATCGAAATGAGTCTGGAGCATAATGTCAATCGTCTCCTGAGTCTTTTGGACTATGTGTCGTTGGCGAGGTATAAGGAGAGTGTGGAGGAACTGGCTGCGCTCAGTGTGATTCTGAAGAGAGTGGGAGAGCTTGCGGTGGAGGTGTGGGGGAATAGTGTGGGGGATAAGGTGTTGGGGTTGTTGTTGAATGGGGCAGACAAACGGTATTTTGAAAATAGATTGACTTAGAACAGACTGCCGAAGGCAGGGTTCGATAAGCAGTTTACCGTGAAAATAGATTTACTTGGAAGTTTAGAACAGACTGCCGAAGGCAGGGGTTCGATAAACAGTTTACGTACAGTAGAGACAACAATATAATCAAGTACAGTGAAGGAAAAGAGAGTGTAGAAGAGAGTTGTAAGGGTAAATGGCAGTTATAGTGTATATCAGTTAGTGTAGCCAGTTAGTGTAGCAGTAAGTGTTGCCAGGTAGTGGATCGAGCAAAGCAAGATATTGAATACGTTTACAGGAATGTACATTTGTTACAGCTACAACCATCAGCGATATGCTGTAGGTCATTTTGGGGAACTGACTGTATAGGGAATATCAAAATGTCCTTTAACTTCCCAGCATTTGTTAGAGATGGCAGTAGTGTTCGCTTTATAGTAGCTTGATATACGGTAAAGGTTCTCGGATGTGTAAGCGTATTATCATTAGGTAGCTTGAATCGTGAAAGGTGGAGTTGAGGTGCTATTTTGTGGTCGGCTGCGAATCCTGCATACAAGGAATGAGGTGCCAATCTCATACCTATGGAGAATAGGTTAAATAGAAAAAGTAAATGTACTTGTTGAAGATGCGAGTAGACAGTGTGTAGATTTTCTCGCTCCGTTCGATTAATCTTATAACATGGTACTGAATCTCGCTCGACTCCAAACATGTTATTGAAATCTACTATTCTTTAATGTGAAGTGATTGTAATTGAAAGGATGATTAGATTTATCACGTGGGATGCCAGATTATCACGTACAATGCCTCACACGTATCTTTTAAAAACTACCTACGATTATAATGTATGCTGAGTCATTTTACGACTATGTAAATCTGCTAACAATCACGTTACCCTTAAATACTCAATGATGCCATATAAACGATTACTTAAGAGTACGTGGATGAGGAATAAGAGTTACGTAGGGTGGAATAAAAGTAAATGGAATAAAAGTTCGTAAATGGTGGATAACGAGGTGATAAAAAATCGTCAATGGGAATAACTACGTATAAACTCTTGAAGTTCTTTAAACTTCACAGCTATAAATATGAACTGGCATTCTATATTGGGCTCTATAATTGGATAGAGACTTTCCCTGTTGATTTCCGTAAGTATTTAAATTTATTGTTTTATTGCTTATGGTAGAGCAGTCGCCGATATTATACCCCATGGGGAGTTTTGCTATAATAGTTGACGGCATTTCGGCCTGCTATCTGTAGAAAAAGTCATGAAGTCAGTATCATAAACAGCTGGAGCCACTATCACTAAAAATTAGGAACATATTAATATGAAGAGGGTCTGATGATAATTATTCATCAATTTTTTTTTTCTTTTTGTATCTTTCTTTATCATTAGTAATTTAGTAATTAGTTATTATTTCTATGACAGTTCCCGATCACTGTCCCGGCCCCGAGTCTCTCCAAGCCGGAAACGACTCTGCGTGTAATGGCTGTGCCAACCAGACCATCTGCCAAACCGCCCCCAAAGGCCCCGACCCCGACCTTCCTCTTATCAGTGCGCGACTCAGCAATATTGCGCATAAGGTGCTTGTTCTCTCCGGCAAAGGCGGAGTGGGCAAGAGCACTTTTACATCGATGCTAGCATGGGCACTTGCAGCCGATGAGACCCTTGAAATCGGGGCCATGGACTTGGACATATGCGGGCCCTCCCTCCCCCGCATGTTGGGGGCAGAAGGAGAAAGCATACATCAGTCGAGCCTGGGCTTGTCCCCCGTCTATGTGGGGGATAACCTCGGGCTTATGAGCATCCTGTTTATGCTTCCAGATCCGGATGCGGCTGTGATTTGGCGAGGTGCCAAAAAAAACGGCTTAATCAAGCAGTTTCTCAAGGACGTTAACTGGGGCGATTTAGACTATTTGGTGGTGGACACGCCTCCGGGGACTTCCGATGAGCATTTGGCCGTGACGGGCTACATGAAGGACGTGGGAATAGACGGGGCTTTGGTGGTGACCACGCCGCAAGAGGTGGCGCTATTGGATGTGCGAAAAGAGCTCGATTTTTGCCGCAAGAGCGGGATCCGTGTTTTGGGGGTGGTGGAAAATATGAGCGGCTTTGTGTGTCCAAATTGCACGCACGAGTCATATATTTTCAAACCCACTACAGGAGGGGCCAGGGCTTTGTGCGAGGAGTTGGACTTGCCTTTTTTGGGCCTGGTTCCGTTGGATCCAAGAGTGGGAAAGTGTTGTGATAGGGGAGTGAGTTTTTTTGATGAGTATGGGGATAGTCCGGCTGCGGAGAGGATATTGGATGTGGTGGATAGGTTGAGGGATGTTATAGAATCATTCGAGCGAAGCGAGAATGATTCTATTAAAAATCAAAGTCAAAATCAAAATCAAAATCAAAATCCAATCGAGCGAAGCGAGAATGGATTTGATAAAACAAACAATATCGAAACAAAGATGAATGAAATGGCTATATAATCCATTCGAGCAAGCGAGAATGGATTGATTCATCAAAAAACAATATCGAACAAAGATGAATGAGATGGTTATATAATCCAGTCGAGCGAGTGGAAAGGTGACAAATAGAAAGAATATCGCTTCGCTCGATTGGATTTGATAAAACAAACAATATCGAAACAAAATGAATGAGATGGTTATATAATCCATTCTAGCGAGTGGAAAAGTGACAAATAGAAAGAATATCACTCGCTCGATAGATACAAACACAATATCGAAAAATAAAGATTGTTATTTCCATTCGAGCGAAGCTTGAACCAAGTTGTGATATCACTTGGCGCATTTTTTATTAAAGGACATTTTTATCCGATGCGAAATACAAGACAAATCGAGTCTCAAATGGAAGATTGTTACATAAATCCATTCAAGCAAATCACAAGCTTCAACCAATATTAATTCCGAGTGAATGAAAAGTTGAAAAATAGAAAATGATTCTCCAATTCACAAAAGTTGACCAATTGATCCAGAATGGAGAAACATCCAAGATCTCCCAGGATACGATAGTAATACACCTACAAGCAAACTCACATAATGGTAGCATCGAAAATCTACTTTGCACTGCCAAACAGTTTAAAGATTTATGAGGCCGCTTATTGATTAGATTGTTTGGATCTCTGACCACTCGAGCAAGGATTGGATAGATAGATAAAAGATAGATAAAGGTAATGGATAGGATGGAATATAATAGAGAGTAAGGTTAATAGAGAATAGATAGAGATTAGAGTATAAATTGAGATGAATATAGAAAATGTTGGATAAACTCTGTAATGTGAGGGTATTGGGAATAGATAAACCGGACATTCACCAAAGGTATATACTACTTGCATTTTTTAAACCTCGGCAAAATTCGCCGTTTAACAATTCGTCCGTCCTAAAGTTACTCAGTTCACATATCTCATAATCTTTTAATCTCTCATTTCAATCGGTTTCGTTACCAGTCACTCTCACTCATCAATAATCTCAATAAAGTCCCGGTGTGTTTCTACTCCCTGTTATGCTGGCTATAACTCACATGGCTATTTATTGTTGAGTCAGCTCCTACTGGTGGGATCTATTTTATACTCGGAACACGATGGCTGGGCACTGTGGTAATTCTTATTATCCTGCCGCACTCTGTGGGTAATTCTTATTATCATCAAACTGCTCGGTTCTATATTAATTCTAATGCTGGTCCACCATGTACTTCTGTTAAGCTTGACTCTTAATCTACATTATTCCCCATAAATATCCCAAGAAAAAGAACCGATTTTCTAAGTCAGTCAACCTATCGGTAAAGCTATCCAGTACAACCTTTCAAAATCTTCTTCTAGACTATGCTATTATTCCTCACAGCTCTTCACCCTGACTCTATTTATTATTCCTCACAGCTCACTTTAGCTCTATTTATTATTCCTCACACAGACCACTTCGTATAGCTCCAAAAGTGTACTATACCCATCATATCTCTCCCTATCGCTGCGGGAGTTCATATGCTATCGATTAAATTAATAATCAGGAATAACCTGTTTATTAAGCATAATCAGGCACAACCTAAGCGAAGGTTTATTAAACATGATCAGGAATAACCTGAGCGAAGGTTTATTAAGCATAATCAGGCATCATCTGAAAGCAGGGTAGCGCCCAAGCTGTTGGGACAAGTACTCCGTTGTCTCCGTTTGAATAAGAACTAAGCTATTTCCCGAGCAAGAAATCCACACCTCAGATTAGCCAGTACACGTCATTCAATGCTCAATTCGTCTCAGCATAGAAGATGATCCTTAAGTCAATTAGTCTGTTAGTTTTCATCACCGATAATATTTACGCTATTCTCATCTTTCAGGTTATTGTGTGATTCATATCTATATTTCCAGCCTGTCGCATAGAAGTATTCAATTTCGCCAGATCTCATATCATTGGATTTAAATTGCACCACTCTTCATCCAGGGCATACAGAGCTATATGGCTTGATTTTTTATTTGAGATCACGTGCTGACGCACGTGATCTTAACCTCGCAAATGTGTTGGATCCTAGGAAAGATCAAACAATTGAGCAAATGGTAAAGCGATTCGATTAGCACTGTTTGAGCGTAGCTAGTTCTAAACTGAGCAATACCGCTTCTCAATTAACCTCCTTGTACTTGATAATCAGAATAAAGGTAGATTAGCAGTGTACTAATATTAATATCACGTATCGTTGAACATTCAGATATTGCTTTACGAAAGTTGTCAATACTAACTAGTCTTCAACTAATCTGGACTCTGAGTATTTAGTGGCTCAAATGTCTGAGTGCTTTGGCAGCTTAACAATTGGGCCTTCCAAATAGGCAACAGTTTCAATAGTCAAAATCAACCCTCTCAATAACTCGAGCGAAGCGAGAGTTATTGCGAAAAGTGATCTCGCAGTGGTCGCTGATTACTTGTAATGAGCAACATACTCACTTCAAGAAATCACTCGAATGAAGAGCAATAACTCGAGTCAACGATTAATATAACCAAAGATTAATATAACCAACGATTAATTGCGAATAGTGAGACTATACCAAATGGAGATACTGATAGTCAGATAGTGTGATGATAGTAGATTAATGTCCATCAGTTAATTTTCTAACTCGAGCATAGCGAGAGTTGTAGTGTCATCAGTTAATTTTCTCGAGCATAGCGAGAAATGAAGTGTCCATCAGTTAATTTCTCATACAACTCTCGCTATGCTCGAGTTGTAGTGTCCATCAGTTAAATTTCTACAACTCTCGCTGCGCTTGAGAATTGGTAGTCGGACCCAAATAGAGGTACAGTGCTAATAAACAATTTCGCTTCGCTCAATTGTTGGTAATGTTGTCTGGGAGGAGCATAAACAATTTCTGAAAAACAACTCCGATCTCGATTCCATCGCTGAATACATTGTGGTGGTATTAAGATTGTAGGAAGATAATAAGATAACTTATCATCTATTCAGGGACCAGCTAGAGATCACCGCTCTCACACCAGGATTAGCTGGGCACAGCAATTGACCACTGTTGTTCATCAAGGTAATGTTGTATGAAGCAACAATTAATGTACTACATTGTATAACGATGTGTACTCAAGATAACTCATGACTATGGGGTACTCATGTACTAATGTCCTTTGAGTGTTCATAGTGGATAGACTGGTCTATCACGTGACTCAGTCTGTACTGCATATACCACTAGTTTGCTTACCTTTCGGTACCCCATATTATGTGTATTTGAGATACTAGTATGTCTGGAGTATAAATTACTAAACACAGCTAGCGAGTATTAGAATTCTAGACACAGCTAGCGAGTTTTAGAATTCTAAACAGCTAGCGGTATCAGAATTCTAGACACAGTAGAGTTGTGAGTGTAATTAATGTATAGATGAATTGATTTTTGTCAATTTAGGAATTGATTATGTAATCAGGACTTTTATCAGATCACTAGACTTACTAGTGTATTCGATAGAGTACCATTAGCTTTCTGGTAGTTAACTATCACTTGCTCAGTGTACACAAAGTATCCTAAAGTTACTCGCACACTTCACTTCGTTCAGTGTGCTCGAGTGTCCTTTATTAGTTTACGTACACTTCGTTCAGTGTACTCGATTAGTGACTCGAATTGGTGTCCTTTATTAGTTTAAGTACACTTCACTTCGTTCAGTGTACTTGAATTAGTGTCCTTTATTAGTTTAAGTACACTTCACTTCGTTCAGTGTACAATGAACCTCCTTCAAAAGAATCCCCACTTCACCCCCTCCCGTCTCAACTCACTCTACTCCGACTACTCATCATCCCGGGACCTCAATCCCGAAGGCTTTACCGCCAACATCAACGCGTGGGCGTCGCTTTTCAACGACATTCTCGAGGCCAGAAGGTCGTTTGTCATTGACATTCCCTCGCTAGAATCAGAGCTATCCCATCCCATCTACGGTAAACCACACGTGCGCATCGCTGCCGAGGAACTAGCACGCTCAAATGTCCTTGTTTCCTACGAAAACTTTATGAATCCATCGTGGTTGCTGTTTCTAAGGGGCAAGCCAGATAAATACGTCAATGTGGAACGTATAGCAAAAGTGGGCAAAACACTAAAAAAGACTCTCTATTCGCGGGTCACGTTGAAACACGAGCTCGAAATGGGTGAGGGGGAAGTGGACGTGCTCGTAAGGGGGCTCGAACGTGATAAAAAATGTGACGTGGAGGGCGATCATGTGCTGCTCAAGGGCCCAATCACAGAGTCTGACAAGCAGCTCATCAGTCTCCACACAGTCACGCTACAGACCGAGCTCATGGCTGCCGGGCAGGCCAAGCGCATTGCGGAGATCAACAGCGAGTTGGCAGCCCTAGACGCGGTCAAAAACCGCGAAAGAGCACGCCACTTGCTCAGGGTGAGACGGACGGTGGCGAGGAGCCACGATCACGTGACAAACGCCCACGTGGAATTGGTAGCGCTCGAGGCCCGTGTGCAGGACGCCAAAATCAACAGCGACATGTTCCGTGTGCTCCAGGACTGCAATGCGCTTTTGGCGCGCAACAACGTGGATATGGACGAGTTGCGCGATTTAAAAGATGCAATCTCCGAAAATGTCGCCAACGTATCGGAAGTCTCAGAAGAATTGGGCAGGTTTGGTATTGCGGATGAGGATGTAGAAGATGAATTAAGAATGTTAGAGGAGGAGGAGAAGAAGAGTGAGAAGAGTGAAAAGAAGAATAAGAAGAGTGAAAATGAAAAGAGTGAACATGAAAAGAAGAATACGAAAGATCAAGAGACTGAAGAGAGTAAAGAGCTTGATCCAAAGACTAAAGAACCTCAACCAAAGACTAAAGAGCCTCAACCAAAGACTAAAGAACCTCAACCAAAGACTAAAGAACCTGAATCAACCCAGATTGAATCCAATAATGACGTTGAGACACTTGCTGATAATTTACACGGGCTAGATTTGGATAGCAAAGGCCTGGAGGCATTTCCAAAAGTGCCCTCTAAAAAGCCCCAGGAACCAGAATTGGAGCTAGCATGATTAGTTAAACAGGACCTAGTAATAGATATGCATAAGACTGGATGGAGAATCAGAGGTCCACGCGTAAGCTTTTTATTGGATAGTAGTAATATATCCACATAAAAGGTCCCTTGTGTCGGGGGCTAAATTGGAAGCGAAAGCTAGCTTATTAGCGAAAGCAAGCTTATTAGCGAAAGCCAGCTTATTTTTGCAAGGATTATTAGTTCTGGTAAGCCTGTGGTCGCTTGTTGAGCTTCGTAGACATGGATACTCACCGCTTCGCGAGTTTGTTAATCTAATACTCACTTTCTTCAGGAATGGTAGACCGAGCTCAAGTAAAATAGCTATATTCACTATGTCAGCTCTATTTAAGCTGAGTGTTGAATGGGTAGTACTTGTTTTAGAGGAGAGTCAGTAGTTGTTTTAGAGGAGGTAACTCAAGTTTATGTATATAGATAATATAAGAACACTGACCTAATAATTGGAGGCTTTAACACCTTTCGAGTGTCTATGGTGGGCTTTGAGTTCTAAATATGCTTGTTCGAAAAGGGTATTTACTGTCAGGGTGGTCCAATTCAGCTTATAATGCAGTACTAGAAGTTCAAAAATTCCTCACTTGGAACTTATTCATGCCCAGAAGCTTACATGCATTTCTCCCTAAATAGGATACTCTCTATTGTTTGTCTTACGTTCATTTAGATCAGAATTTGACACTCCTCACATTGGTTGAAGTTCGATCATTGGTCTCATAGAACACTATTTCCTCACCTTGTTCGTCGATAATTTAGTATCAAATACACCCTCGCTTCTCATCAATTCGTTCTCGATCATTTAGTATCAAATACACCCTCACTACTTGTTTTTCGATCATTTAATATCAAATACACCCTCACTACTTGTTTTCGATCATATGGTTTAATGGACTCTGCTCATTCGTCGCTCGTTGAATATAGTATGAGCACTGAGCGAAGCGAGTTGCAAAGAAAGATAGAAGATGGGCGAGTGAAGATTTGAGGAACTGTCCTCATTTTGTTTGCTCATTTAAATCACATTAATCCACAGTACGTTGGTCGTTAGTTGATATAGTATCATATAGGAGCACTCCCACACTAGGCCTACCCCTACTTCGCTCGTTTATACCCTCAATGGAAGCATTCAGTCCTCCATTCCTCAAATTCACTCCTCACTTCGGGTGCTAGGTTATATGCAGGACACTCTCGTTGGGTGCAAATTCTTCCATATGCAGGACAACAAGTTCCATATAGAACACTACTCAATTCAGCTAAATAGAACACTCCTCGTGAGTTGTACTCATATAGTAACAAATAGAACAGTCTCCTACTCATAAGTCGTGTACATTCATCTAGGCTCAAATAATACTCAACACTTACACGTGAGTCATGCTCATTCATATATTTTCAAAAAGAACTACTCCTCGCTTCGTCGCTCTTACATATACGACTGTATCATTTAGCATAGGATACCATTCACCAGGCTTTAGCTAAGTTGGATTTGTGTGTTCAGGTTGCATAGACGCTATTTGTTGTTCAATAATCCCATTGTCAATTCTTGTTCACTCATATGGGCACTACGTGAGTTCTTCTAAGAGATGTGGACTCATTTCATTTAGATGAGGGCATTCTTAATTTATTCCTCATCATTGAATGGACACTATCATCTCGTTGTTCGTTCGTTTAGATCATCTATGGGGTCCTCTCGTTTCTTTTAGCATTAAATAGGCAAGCACCTCACTTCGTTCGTCATTAATCGCATATTTAAACTATTCGTCAGTTGGTAGACGCTCGATTAGATAGCGTCATTGAACTCAACTCTCTTCATTCACCATTTGATCAAAATTCACACACCACGATCATTAGTCATATCACTTTCTCCTCACTCCGTTCGTAGTTCTTCTACATATAGACTAGTGTCAAACCCATTCTCAAGGCTTGCTAAATGAGACACCATCGTATAAGGTTCATAAGCGCCACTATGGTCGTTGTTCGCCATTACTCATGTATGCATTGTTCATTGAGTTTCATATTGGGCAGATGTGTGAGCTTATCCAGATATGACAATCATCACTTCATAAAGATATATGACGTTCCTAATTCTCTGCCTGAATATTCATCAAGATTCATATAAGGACGCTCCTCACTACGCTATTAGTTTAGTTTCATTCAATATACTCCCATATAACAGCAACGAACTCCTCACTAATTCGTTGTCATTGATTCGTTGAGTATGCTAGATAGTAGGACAATATCTATCGTTTGCCATTATTTTACGTTGAATATGGTCGTAAGAGGTCAACAATAGCTCTCCTCACAATTCACTCGCACTTCATCCCAGTATTATATGCAGGACACTAAACTCTGGTTGCAAATTAGCATATATGCAGGACCCAAAGTTCCATATAGACACTACTCATTATATTCAATATAAGAGTTATTCGACGCGTTCTTATCCATATAGTATCAAAATGAACTCTCTCCTCACGGCGTAGGTCGTGTACATTCATATAGTTCCTAGAACTCACTCCTTCGTGAGTCCTATATATACCTACTACTTTTTTTCATTTAGTGACATAGGGGCACCATTATAAGGCTTCTCAGCTAAAAAGGACTTAGCTAAAGAGGCTTTGTCTATCAGCTCGCATATAGACGTGCCACTATGTTCGCCATTTAAATCACATATACACTACTCAAATCGTCGAACGTTACTCACAAAGACACTCCTCGCTATCATTGGTTTAGTTCATATTAGATACTTCGTTGTTGAAAGGCTCATAGGACAAACAAACAACTCCTCGCGTCATTTGTATGTTTTAATCCTTCTTCATACGACAGCATGGAACTCTTACATCGTTCGACCACTAGATAAACTGACTAAGAATACCCAGATCCCACTGAGTCAAAACTTGAGAATATCTGATCCACGACGACCTGACGACTACTGATACTGACGTGACACTGGCTGAAAGACTGTACTGATAAAGTGACCGTGACATCAACACCTGACAGACTGTACTGATACTGTGAGGGCCACTCCCTTGTCGTCCTTTTTTCCCCTTAAGTTTGTGAAGATCCGAATAAATGCAAAACGATCGAAGCGAGCTGTACCTAAACTAAATAATTCAGCGAAATTGTTTCTGAGGGACTGTCTTTATGCATACTCTATTTGATTGAACAAACAATTGAGGGCAGCGAAATTGTTTGTGATTCTGTTGAATATGCTCGTAATAGGATAGAACAACTCCTCACTTTTCGTTGAATGCTCCTCATAGGAACAACGAATCACTCCTCAGTTCAATGCACTTCATCCCAAACTTATATGCAGGACGCTAAACATGTTAGGAATACCACACTATAGGGGGGGATTTGTTTATAACCGACTTATTTATTTCGAGGAATTATACACGTATTTATAGTCGGAATGCCGAGGCGTTCCGAATTGGGTGACATGCAAACCTCAGCACATCAGTCCCTTACACAACACTGGTTGCAAATTAGCATATATGCAGGACATTTCAGACACTACTCATCTTATTCATTGGGTGATTTATGGATAAAGATCAAATAGATTCTCCTACTTAGTGAGTAGTAACCATATCATATTAATAGACTCTCCTACTTCGTGAGTACCCATATCATATTAATAGATTCTCCTGCTTCGTGAGTACCCATATCATATTAATAGATTCTCCTACTTCGTCGCTCCTACACACTTCATTAGTATAAAATACCATTTCAAGGCTTTTAGCTAATAGGAACTTGGACTCAGAGACACTATATTCGTTTCAATAGGACACTCCTCGCTACGTATTCATTGGTTTACTTTCATATTAGATACTCCCACTTCGTTGAATAGACTCCATACAGCAGCAAAGAACAACCCTCACTCATGTTTTTCCTTCATTCAATACTCCATACGCAATAACGAAACTCCTAACTACTTCTTGGTTGATTCTTGAATATGCGTCGAAATAGGATAGCAACGAGCAACTCCTCATATTCACTCCTCACTATTCACTGTTCGTCGTTGTTCATTGGACATTCTTCCTCATACGACAGCAACGAACAACTCCTCACTTCGTTCGTCGTCGTTATGAAACACCAACTCTCACTTGTTCGTCGT
The DNA here is from genome assembly GCA_015708815.1 of Kodamaea anthophila. Classification (NCBI taxonomy): domain Eukaryota; kingdom Fungi; phylum Ascomycota; class Pichiomycetes; order Serinales; family Debaryomycetaceae; genus Kodamaea; species Kodamaea anthophila. The sequence goes on from JACFYR010000040.1 coordinate 87,343, forward strand.
CGTTATTTCTTTGGATATACCGCAATAGGACAACAATGGAACAACAACTCAATAGTTCGTTGCCGTTGATTCGTAGAATATGTTCATAGGAACAACGGAACTATAACGAGGGACAAGAGAGGAGTTATGTTGAGCATACTAGTCCTATGGCAGCAACGAACAACAATTCATTCAACTCCTCCTCACAATTCACTCCTCACAATTCACTCCTCACTTGTTCGTCGTTCTTGTTCGTCGTTGTGTTCGTGGACATTCTTCCTCATAAGACAGCAACGAACAACTCCCCACTTGTTCGTCGTTGTGTTCGTTGAGCATTTTCCCTCACACGACAACAACGAACAACACTCCTCACAATTCACTCCTCTGTCCATCGTTGTGTTCGTTTAACATACTAGTTCCTATGACAGCAACGAACACTCCTCACATTCACTCCTCACTTCGTTCGTCGTTCATTGTCGTTGTGTTCGTTGGACATTCTTCCTCATAAGACAACAACGAACAACTCCTCACAATTCACTCCTCACTTCGTTCGTCGTTCACTGTTCGTCGTTCATTGTTTGTCGTTGTTCGTTGAACATACTAGTCCTATGACAGCAACGAACACTCCTCACATTCACTCCTCACAATTCACTCCTCACTTCGTTCGTCGTTCATTGTTCGTCGTTCATTGTTTGTCGTTGTTCGTTGAACATACTCTGCGACAACAACAACGCAAACTCACTCCTCACTTCGTTCGTCGTGAGTCGCGTTGTTGTTGTCTATCCCAAAATCTGCAATATCTGCTGCGTCAAATTATACAACTCCACCCTTGGATCCCCAAACTCCTCTCTCCCACTCAACCCCCTAATCCCCCCCAACACCCCCTCGCTCTCCTTAATCAACCCGTTAATCTCGCCCACGTTGCTCTCCAACAACTGCAAGATTGTCCACAAGGCAATATGCTCGAACGTGGCGCTCCCCGATTGCAAGAACCTCAACAAAAACCCATATATCCCCTCGTCTGGCTCCAGCCAGTTGCCGAGTATATAGTCCTTGTACTCGTACAGCACGCGCAGACACAAGTTAGCCAACGCGGCGGCGGAGTTGCCGCACACCTCGCCATTCTCGCTAAAGGTGAGGGGAATCAAGACATCGATGATCCTGCTCTCGTACAACTTGGGCTTCAAGTCGTCTGCCAACGCGAGGATCGCAAAGCACGCAGAGATCTCGCTCTGCACCAGCAACGGCACCTTCAACACAAGCTCCTTGCACTTGTCGACAGCGCCGGCCTGTAACAAGGCAGTTCTATTCTTTTCCGATGAGGCGGCCAAGTTACGGAGCGTCAGCACGGCGTGGCACTGGATCTCCTCGCTGTCGAGGTAATCCAACAAGCCCACCAACGGCTTCAAGAAACCCGCCTCGATAATCAACGCCTCGTTCAACGGGTGGATGCTGATGTTGCGGATACACGCCACGGCGGCCAAAACAAGCGGCTGGTGCAGGCACGTGAGAAGCTGCACCAAATGCCCGAGCCCGCCAGCACGCACAATGTCCACCTGGTACCCTGAGTCGCTGGCTAGGTTGCGCAACGCCAACGTGGCCTGGCACTGGACCCGGGGCGACGGCGAGTCCATGAGATTCACCAACTGGGCCACCAACTTGGGCTCCGTCGCAGCAAGCTTCTTGCGGTTCGCCTCGTCAACAGCAATGTTCAGCAACGCAGTGGTACAGTAGTACTGCACGTCCGCATCGTCATTCAGCAAAAGCGAAACCAAAACAGGCACCGCGCCAGCATTCACCAACTCTTGTCTGTTTTCTCCCGAATGGGTCATATTCAACAAGGCACCCGTGGCGTTTCTCTGCACCCGGATATCCTTGCTTTTGGCCAACTTGGTCAAGGGAATGAGCGCCCCACTGCGTGCAATCTTGCTCTTGTTGTCGTCCTGGGTCGCGAGGTTCGTGATACACCCCACGGCATTGCACTGGACCTCAATGTTCTGCGACATCATCTGGCGAATGAGCGGCTCCAAGCCCCCCATCTCCACTATGAGGATCTTGTTCTCGGTGTTCACAGCAAGGTTCCCGAGCGCGCCGCACGCGGCTCTCTGGACCTCGGCGTCGCTGCTCTGGAGGAGAATGAGAATGGGCTCCAACACGTCCCGGTTCACCTCGCGCACGTCCTTCTCGGTAATCTCCGCAAACGCGAGCGCGGCGCTTCGCTGGAGGTCAATGTTCTCACTGTACACTAGCGTGGAGAGCGCCCGAAGCGGCCCGTTCGAAAAGAAATCAACATCCAGCCGGTTCTCAAGGTACTGGAGAAGCGCAGAGATGGCCTCCCGCTCATTCTCCGCAAGAAGAAGGGGAGCGTGGTCCGTCTGTTTACTACAGCAGCAGCCCATGGTAGTCTGTTTGCACGATCGGTGTGGTAATAAGTATTACTGGTAATACTCAGTATTACTGGTGTTTGGTATTCTTTAGTACTGTAATACTGTAGGTATTACTGTACTGGTGGTCAGACTGTTTTCTGTTTTCTGTCTCAGTTTTCGTACTCAGTCTTTGACTCTGTATATCCGTAGTACTTGACTAGAATACAATAACTAGATGTACGAATGGACAACGACTAGAATGTACGAATGGACAATGACTAGAATGTACGAATGGACAATGTACTAGAGTGTACGAATGGACAACGACTAGAATGTACGAATGGACAATGTACTAGTACTGATGTATGGGTGGTCTGTGGTCTGTGTCTGTCTGCCTGTCTGCCTGTCTGTTGCTATGTCTTGGCAATGTCGTATGAGTGACTGGACTCTGGAGACTTGTTGGTACCTCTATTGTCTGTCCTGGTGGGATGTATGAGGACGTGTGTATGTTCCTCTGATGTGTATCTGATGGGTACTGATGTGTATCTGATGTGTATCTGGTACGATGTATTTTCGTGACTACACGTCCTGATCAATGGTGGCAATGGATGGCTCGCTCAATCGTGTTCAGTGTAGTGTGTGTGGCCGCTGTATTGTTCAGGGGCGTGACGCTAACTATTGCGCCGAGTAACTTGTTTTGCTAAGTTTACGAGGAGTGATTTTTTCCGTAAAAAGAAATGATAAGGAGTAACAGTTGTAACAGTGAGCGAAGCGAACTGTTACTTACATATAGTGTATTAAGATTGTAACAGTGAGCGAAGCTCACTGTTACCATCCTATTGAATAACTGCGTTGTACAGTTCGCTGACTGTTACAAATTCAGCTGAGTGTACTACGTTGTAACAGTTCGCTTCGCTCACTGCTACTGGTCTAGCTGAGTGTACTACGTTGTAACAGTGAGCGAAGCTCACTGTTACCATCCCATTGAATGACTACGTTGTACAGTTCGCTTCGCTCACTGTTACCGCCATAGAGTGTCTACTTTCAACAGTTCGCGCTGTACAGATCTGCTGATTACGTGTGCATTGTGTATTGTTTGCCATGCTCATTATTGTAAGTTATGCCGGGTATTCAGTTAGGAAACAACTTTTGTATTCGTGTTATGCCGTTGGCGATAACAGAATAAAGGAGTGACTCAAAGTTGGATATATAGGAGTGATTTTACTGTTGGAGAATATAGGAGTGATTTTACTGTTGGAGAATATAGGAATGACTTACAAAGTTAGATGTATAGGAGTGACTTACAAAGTAGATATATAGGGTGACTTACAAGGAATATATAATACGAGGAGTGCTGTTTTGTTGATGACTTAGTACAGGGAGTCTAAAAAGGTGATAGACGATTTAAAATACGTTTGGAGAGGAGGTTAGGTGTGAAGATTCGGAGAAATGACGGATTCTTGGGAATAAGTTCATTAAGGAAAACTCCGATCTCGAATTCATCAAGACAGTGTTTTGTGTTGGTATTAAGATTGTAAGAGATAAGAAAAGTTATCAGTAGAGAAAAGCTGTGATCAGTATTAAAGTTATTATCAGTAGAGAAAAGCTGTGATCAGTTCTTAAAGTTATTATCAATAGAGAAGAGCTTGTGATTACCACTACTACCGTAACAAGGCAGAGCAATTGACAACTGGAGCAAACCGTTGACAGTTTTCATAATTTTAGTTGAGAATTTACGATTACTCCCACTGTTACAGTTTACAGAATACAACAATTGAGCGAAGCGAAATTGTTGCGAATTTCTACACTGAGCGAACCATTTCGCCTCGCTTGTTTTGGACTAACAATTACGACTCTTTTCGATTCTTGGAATGAATACTCCCCACTGTTATAGTTACAGAATTCCAATTACTCCCCACTGTTATAGTTTACAGAATTCCAATTACTCCCCACTGTTATAGTTTACAGAACATCAGTTCGCTCACTGTTACTGCTTTTTGTGAGTAGGTTAGGACTCAGCTAGAAATAACTCTCTGAACTATTTTAATTTAGAGTCTATATCTTGATATGAAACCCCAGTATTGGCTTCTTCTTTGTTTGCTTTAAGGCAATTTGAGAGGTTGAGATTTTCAGTGGGCTGTTACAAGTAGAGAATAAGGGAGTGTCTACAAAGTGGAGAATAACAGGAGGATTGTACAGCCTAGATATTTCTGAGATTACGCTGCAAGTGCGAGCTCTCATTAAGATTGACAGTAGTTATTTCTCAGACAGTGAAGCTATTCTCATGTTACGTTCTCAGTGGCTGCTCTTTATTTTATAAACTTAGTATTACGTTGTCCAGCATTAGAATTAAAGTTCGCCGATCACTGTTTTGTATTACGTTCAGTGCTATTTGTTAGTATTGTATAGTTCGCTCCCGCTATTTTGTAGTGAAGTGAGTGAGTAATGATTTTACGTTCTGACAGTAATATTGTATGTGATATTGTATATTTGTAAGTATTACATTGATCAGTGATATTGTATATTGTAAGCTCGTTGATCAGTGCTATTTGTTACACACTTGGTATTTGTAATGCACCTTAGCTTTGTGCCTATTGTTACTTTTGTGGTCTTCCTATTGTCTGTACCGCTATAAAACTACTGTATATCTGAAACACTGTTATATCGTCTACGACTGAGATAAAGTTCCTTGTTAGTATGTGTTCGCCTGTATTTCTGATAATTTGATCCTGTAATATTCTAACTGTTCTTATTAGTATCTTCTTGAATGCTCACGTATCTTGAATGCTCACACATCTTCTTGAGTGCTCATGGTTTCTCACTATTAGTATATTTTTGAATGCTCACATCCTCACTATTAGTATCTATGAATGCTCACTTGGTTTCTCACCATTACAGTTCTCATCATTTATAATGATGGCACCTGAATCTACAATTCAGATGCACATGATCGATTCTAGTGTCAATAGTATTTTAGTGAAGATCTTTAAATCAATTGGTGTCGATTCCCATTGGTACTGATTAATGATGTCTGTGTCCTGGGTATTAGTGGATGTTCTATTCTACCGACTTTGTTAAACTCAGAGCATCCAGATATGTTGAACATTTAGACCAGATCATCGTGTGCTGTCATTATACGATTATGGAGATTCATACTCAAAAAGATAGATTTACCCTGCCAAACTATTCCAAACTCCATTTTCCATTTTGAGAAAGCGGAACAGACCACTTCGCTGTAGTTCACTTCAATTCCCTACAGCTCGCTACAGCTCGTTGCTCACTGAATTCTGGCCTCTATTCTATCCGAAAACCGTTATAAATTACCATGCTAATTAAACTTTCGTACTTTATCACTAGACGACCGTGAAATGAAAATAAGGATTTATCGATTCTTTTTGTGCTTTGATCCACATGAGCCACCCAGTATGATCATTGTCTCAACCTTTTCTCTTGCATGTCTGAATATTACTATTCGTAGATCCCTCTTAACGTAACCAACACAACACTTTATGCTCCTGTGCAGACATTACCGTATTCCGGCTAAAAAAGCCAGAATTTCAGTGCTAGTGAAGGAAACTCGAAACCATTGACTCACTAGGTATTTTCTGGTACTGTGATGCTATTCCGGCATGCTCTAACCAATTTGGAAGTTCTCATTACAGCTTAAGTAGACTACAATATTGTTGCTAGCTTTGAATTATCAATACTCACTTTGTCTGAATCAATATTCTCACTCGCTCGTCGTTTGCTCGTTCTGGTGATTATCACGTTAAACTTTTTGCAGCAATTAAACGTTAGTAGCCTTGTCCACAACTATAACACAAAGGCTAAAGTATAATTAAGCGAAAACCCTTTAGTTAATTGTACTGATGGTATTAAGGTGGCATTGTGTGATGAAATGCAGCCTAGTGCCAACGATCAACTCTCTGCATTGGATCGAATCATACGACTTATTCAGGTCACTCTCGCGCTCAGTGTCCCATAACTCAATGCTAAGTATTTACTCACACTTAGCTTCGCTAAGTGTTCCGATTGAGTCTGAGGAAGAATATTCAAGACGACTTCTGATTGCTCTTAGCACACTTGATTTAAACGGGCTTTGGTGCTTTGCAATCAACTATTAAGAGGCAAGCTCTGGTTCTCGGTTTGGCCCTGGGTGGGTATCCTACAAGGTAGTATAGAGTAGACTAGCAAAGGGCTATATAAGCAGTTTTTGTTTGAAGTCCCTTGCCTCCACGATATACCCTGGATATTCGGGAGCAATATCCCACTGTCTAATACGTGACGATAACACAAACCATATACAGGCAACAGTATAGGATTTACAGGAGTAATTTGACTTGATCCATAATCTAAGTGTTGCTGGTACATTTATGCGTCTAAGCTCTGGTCTGTGTAGCTAGGGTATATAGGTTAGTGGTAATGAAAAGTTAGGCTGGGTAAGACTGAGAGGTGGAGTTTGGGAGTTGCAATGAGGATATTGTGTTGACTCTTAATCTGACAAAATTTCGAAGTCGTCTTTCAAAGCTAAATCGTCAGAATCTTCCCACAAAAAAGGTCATCCTCAATCTGGCATGTTCAGTTCATTATTTGTTTTATCTGGAGATAACCCACGACTGTTGCTCCGCATTGTTCACTGAGGACACAAAGGCTGATACCAGGTTGATATGAGAGATGTGTGTTTCCTCTCATCTAGATACGTATTATAATGAGTGTGGGAAGAGTTCCATAAAACTCTCATGCTGACTAGTAACTCTGGACAGGTCTGATCACCAGGCTGATTATGAGAGATTTGGGGTGCCTCTGATTCTATTTAAAGGGTGGGGTTTGATATAAGCTCTCATGCTCGGGACAGCAGCTCTGGAAGTAAATTTGGCAACCTCCGACTATCAGTCGAATCTCACTATACCAATTGTGTTAATGTTTGTGCAGCTTGGGATGATTGAATAATGGTGAATAGTATTATCTATCTATCTCTAAAACTACAGATTTGTACACTTAAATTGTACTTATCATTCCCATCATTCTCTAGAATCTATCAAGAGTTACTCAAGACTAGCTCGTGATGAACTTATTGTCCTTACTGAAAAACCAGTTTTGTTTATGAGAATCGAGGTGTGAATTTGTTTCAGGGTAGTCAAAAGCCTATGTCTGGTTTTGGCAACCTAAATGTCGACTGAGCCATTGATTAGAATGTCACTCATAGCCTCAGTTAACCTAAGGAAAAGATTGCTACTCAGGAAGGTTTATTCTAGAGGTATACGATCTTTTAGAGATATCTATATAGTGGTGACATATATTTACCTCATTTATGATTGTATCCATATATTCAAAAATATTCATTTTTCCAAGATTCTCCAAAATTCTCTAAATACAACCAACTGCCTGTACTTCAATAATACCTTTGCAATTCGAGCATCACTTTCTCAGAACTTCGTATCAACATACCTGTTCAAAAATAGCAGTACTCAATGGCAGACAGCAGCACAATCCAGACAATACCAGCACTATAGGCTACTCGAATACCTACATTATATATTAGCATTATCTATTAATGCACCGGAACCGATGGCCATTGCATAGAATTAAAGGACCGCATAAAAGTCATAGAATACAAGATTCATAAACAATTGAGCGAAGCGAAATTGTTGAGTGTTAAGTGGTGAAACAATTTCGTTTGCTCAATTGTAGTCGACAACAACTTCGCTTCGCTCAATTGTTGAGTGGTGAAACGACTTCACTTTGCTCAATTGTAGTTCACTTCGCTCAATTGTTGAGTGTTAAGTGGTGAAACACACACTTTGCTCCATTGTTGAGAAACTACAATTTCGCTTCGCTCAATTGTAGTTCACTTCGCTCAATTGTAGTTAATTCAACTGTACCTCCTTATCACTATCACTTGCACTCTTCGTCACCACCTCATTATGAACACTCTTCTCCTTCGTCAAACTCTCCACACTGTCAGTTTCAGTGACGCTTCCCAACTGCGACACATCATACCCATTTGCCTTCAAGTACTCCACAAAGTCCCTGTCCTCCTTGTTAATAGCGTCCTGCCCCACGGACGGACAAAAGAAAATCACCAACAAGCCCGAAAAAATGCACAACGTGGACGAAATATAGAATGGCATCTGGTTCCCCCGATCAGTTCCGGCCCTGGCGGTGTTTCTGATAATGACCGGGAACACCCAGGTCCCCACAAAGGCGCCGATTTTGCCGATGGCCGCGGCGATTCCGTAGTACTGGCCTCTAATGGGGGTTGCGGACGTTTTGGACGCAAGCAAACCGATATTGTCGCCAGGGCCAAACTCGCCGAGGGTGGTGAAGATGCCATAAACCACCACAAACGCACCAATGTGGTGCTTGAGCGAGGGGTAACACGCAGCCATAATGAAGCCAATGATTCCCTGCAAAATCACACCACTGGCCAAGGTGAGTCTGGGGCCAATGTAGTCGGCCGACAAGGCACCAAGGAAGGCTCCGGGGAGGTAGAACAAGTTGAGGACCACGTTCCAGCCAAACGTGCGGTAAATGTTCCCATCGGGGATAATGGCGCCAATGATGAAGGAGGAGTAGATTCCAAAGGAGTAAGCGGAAAAGTCGTAGATGAACCACACAATCAGAATGATGGAGAGACGGAACCAGTAGAACTTGATAATCAACCAGAGGGGGTAGTGCTTGACCTTCTTCATGTGCAACTTGTCAAACGCAGCCGAGTCCTTGATCTTTAGACGCATGAAAAAGAGCGAGATTGGTGGGATCGCCCCCAACCCAAGCGTCAAGCGCCAGACGGCAGTCAAGTGTCTGTGCGAAAAGATCCAAAGAAGCACCATGGGCACAAAGGCCGAGATCACAAAGCCAAAGTCAATCATGGCATTGGTGAACCACGTAAAGTACCTGTTTCTCTTTCCAGAAGGAAGCATATTGGCAAACTCAGAAGCAATCACCGAAGCCGTGGGGTACTCGGCACCAATGGCAATGCCCAAAAACATGCGAAAAGTCGTCAAGGCCGCAAAAAGCCCGTATGGCGACCCGTTTTTGCCCCATGTTCCCACGGCCGTGAGAATCGTGAAAAAAATAAGAAGCACGTTTGCAGCCATCATGCCGCCCTTCCGAGCCACTCGGTCCGAAATGTACCCAAAAGAGAGCTGGCCCACAACCGTGCCCACGAATGCAATGGACGAAACATTCGAAATGGCGTTGGACTTGCTGTATTCCTTGGGATACAACCGCGAAAGACAGTTGGAAACCGTCCCGATGGAATTGTTGACGTACCCGTCCGAAAAAAGCCCGGCCCCAGAAACAAAGGCCGGCCACAAGTTCTTCATCTGGACCTTGTGGACTTTTTCAAAGTCGTCGGGCTGGTCATCTTCCTCCACGAGCTGTGCCTGTTTCTTGTTGAAGGTGATTTCATTGTGGAGGTGACGAGTCCACCCAAAAGCGAGGTCGTTGAAAGTGCGGGGAAGATCTCTCGAGGCCATAAAATAAAAGGGTGCGGAGAAGTAGTAAATTCTTTTCAGTAGCAGTAAAGTCTTTGCAGTAAATTAAAGTCCTTTTGCAGTAGTTTTGCAGTAAAGTCTTTTTTTGCAGTAGCCTTTTTGCAGTAACCTTTTTGCAGTAGTTTTGCAGTAAAGTCTTGTTCAAGTCTTGTCAGTAGTCTTGTTCAAGTCTTGTTCAAGTATTGTTGGAGTAGCCTTGTGCAGTAGTGCAGTAGTCTTGTTCAGTAGTCTTGTTCAGTAGTGCAGGTTTTCTAGCGTCTTTTAGATCTATAGTCCGAACCTAGTGATGAGGGAAGTACGGTACCGTGGTATGAGTAGGGTACTGAGAAGTGTAGTAATAGTAGTCTTCCAGTGTTTGTAGGTGTGTAGGTCGTAGGAGTAGCCCTGTAGTCACTAATCGTGGAGACTTTTTTGCCCTTTTATACAAATTATTCTATACCGTTCCATTCCATAGATAACAGGTTTGGAGCCCGCGCAAACGTGCCACACGTGCCCAGAATTCAACAGCCTCTACCAGGGGCCTTCCCAAAAGGGTATCGTGGGAATCCTGAGACATTCCCGACGGAATTAAGTGGCTTTTTGCGGGTCGTTTTGAGGTCGTTTTGCGGGCTCTTTTTGCAGATTGCTAAAAATATGGAGACCAAGTGGGGTGATCAAGAGATGAAGTAAAACATTTATTTGAGTTTATGAGTTGATTTTATGGGTTGTTTTTATGAGTTGTTTCGTCATTGATGTTCTGTTAGCGTTCATTGGGTAAGTGGGGTACAGAGTGCTTATTTCCATGGACCAACATTGGTGAATATAATTTCCTAAAACGGAACTAACGTATTTCCCATAAAGGACAAAAAATCTAAAACGCCAGTACAAAAGCGTCATCAAGAGTCATGCTTAAAATAGATTCCCATACTCACAAATACATGAATTCAAGACCAATATTTCCTACTACATGAATCCATTCATCCCTACTACATGAATCCAAGACCAATAATTCACTATTACATAAATCCATTCAATATTTCCTCTACATGAATCCATTCATCCCTACTACATGAATCCAAGACCAATTATTCACTATTACATAAATCCATTCAATATTTGCTCTACATGAATTCATTCAATATTTCCTACTACATGGATTCATTCAATATTTCCTACTACATGAATCCAAGACCAATAATTCACTACTACATAAATCCATTCCAATAAATCACTACTACATGAATCCAATACCGTAATTTTACTCCTACATTCCATAAACCCACTCCATCATTTCACACTCCATCATTTTACACTCCCCTTTCACTACACTAAGCCTCATACTACCTCCATTCAACTAGATATCACCTCCCTCATCCCACTCTAGATACAATACTGAATATCTTCTGTCACCTGAATGGGGTGCGCCAAGTCAAGCCTTTCGGGGTTCGGTTATCTCATGCGGCTGTATTTGTGATGATTTCCTTGCATGGCCACCGCTTGGCAACCTTCACTCACATGTGAAGTCGGTTTTTCTAGACGATTAGCTGACTCTAGGATGCATAGTAGACTCCTTCTAGTTTATATTGTGACTTTCTCTGTATTTCTGTAGGTTCTGTGACTCTAGGAGGCTGACCAGCCTTCTGGCATTCACAATTGTGATCGCGACGAACACAATAGGCCTGGTTACACAAATGGCGTTCGTGTTTAATTGAAACTTTTCGGTACTTGTAAATGTCGGGTATGAAGGGTGAGGGTATACACCCATTTTAACCATTACGAGGGAGTAATACGGGGAACGGTATTACCACGATTAATGTGTTAATCCATTTTTGACACTCATCCACAAGGCTAATAACGATTCATGGCTTAAATTAGCCCTGTAATCTATGAAGAAATTGTACACTTGGGAACAGTTCGCTTCGCTCACTGTTCCTAATTCTTCAGTCCATTCACTCACTCTTAGTGACATCATCGTTTGCTCATTTTTTTTATACACACATATATTATCTATGAAGGAAACCTATACTTGTTACATTACTACGTACGGGAAAACCTCCTAATAATTTGGATATCCTTAAACACTTTCAGTGAGGATATCTTATCGAATCTTTACTTGTACTACATATTAACCTATAGCCCTCTTTTCTCAACAACGGGCGTTTGGTCTAGTGGTATGATTCTCGCTTTGGGTGCGAGAGGCCCTGGGTTCAATTCCCAGAATGCCCCTTTTTTTAAATTGATCCACTCACTGAATAAACGTGCCCCCCCGCTAATGTATAAAACCCCCTGAAGCTGCATAAACGTATGAAGGCCACTCTGATGCTTATTCTCATGTGATTTTTTGCACCCTCGTGAGTCTCACCCTTGCTGCGTCCTCAAGCACATTCCACATAGGTTTACCACGTGGATAAGGTCACCACGTGGCTTAGGGTTAATTGTACGTCAGTTATACAGATAGACTGTTGACATGCAAGTCTAGAAGGGAGAAATAAGAATGAGAGTGGGGAAGTAAAAGTATGAGAGATTGAGAAGTGAAAAGTATGAGAGTAAGTGAGTGAGAAGTGAATAAGTTTTAGAGTAGAGTGAGTGAGAAGTGAATAAGTATGAGATTAGAGAGAAGTGAAAAGTATGAGAGTCGAGAGAGTGAGAAGTGAAAAGTATGAGAGTGAGTGAGTAGTGAGGGAGGACTTCTTTATGAGCCTCTCAATTATCAAGGAATGGACTTATCAAGTCCTTCACAGTTGATCCCAAGAATCAATTATAAACACTCCACTCTCCTCCACCCAAGATAATCAACCCCAATCAGATTCTCAAGAAATCCAATAGATCATCCAAGACAATTTACTCTTCAACATCCCTAACCCATAGATTATCGAGGGTTGGGATTTAAACCGAACCTTACCAAAAGAATTAATGGTGCTAAGCAAGCAATACGAAATGTAGGTTATTTCAATGATTAATCATCAAGAATTGGCTGTATCACTCGAAGGTTGGCGAATGAATCATCTTGGAGAGCTACGGGAATGTAGTGTGCTAAGATCATTGCTTCTCATTGCACTCTTAGCGTGCCTGATGAAAAGTCGAATTTGGCTTGCCGCGCTAGAACCACTTAGCCCACTTGTATAGTGAATCAGCACTGGTGAGGACAGTCACTGGATTTCAAGTACACCCAAAAGCTTAAATGTTTATCAGAGGCAACTTGACGCACTCGCTTATATCACCGTAGGGAAGCAATTAACTTGGATTACAGCAATAGGCTACAGCTGATCTCCCTGTTAGTGCTAACAATGATATAGGTCCATCCTAAGCTAAGATTGAGGTTTATACCGATTTAGGATGGAAGCAGTCTATTCTTATTCTTTTGAGAACTAGGACTACAGGCTGCTTAATACTGCTGAACTACCCAGTATTACTGGGTGGAGATGTTCTAGAGTGAGACATATTCAATGCTGTGTAAGAGACTGGGGCATCTAGTACTCCCAGTCTAAACTACACCAGTACTCATTCTAATTAACATCTAAACATCGGGAACTGGAATGAGTACACCGAGCTAAAGTGTAAATCTGAGCATATCTATGGCACTTTTATCATTTTACCCCAAGAGAGAATCTAGTTCCTGAATCTAGCCTTAGTGAGATCTTTCCATAATAGGTAATTGTGCATTTGCAGCCATTACGTAAGCAGCATGCTATGACCAACGCACTAGTCCTATTGCTCATAGTACTGCTATGCTCCCACTAAAATGCTTTACTAGTACTAAATCAACAACACTGCTATATTGGCCATATCGTAGAGTGAGCGAAGACTACATTGTCATATCGGGAAGGTTGGACTATCATATCAGTAGAGCTTCGAACGAAGTGAGAAGCGAATGCCTGAATATAATACAATAGAACTTCGAACGAGTGAGAAGCGAATACCTGAATATCAAAATTCATGAATTAACAAGCGAGACATTAATCATAACAATTAGATAAGCGTACTGATAAGAAATTTGTAAGTCTTATATTAATCTATAAAACACAATCCACCAAGTTGCTTGCTCAATGTAACTGCGCGTACACTTTGTACAGCTGACCCGTATCTCAGGATTTGAGCCTATTGGGACCAAAGACGCAATATCTTCTGGTTTGCTGGCTCCCCAGAATTAGTTCATCAGTAAACGAGAAAGCTTTCGTTTGAAAATGTTACAATACTTCAATAGGTTTATGAGGGCTTGTGATGGCAGACGATGAAAAAGGGATCATTCTGGCACCCATAATCATTAGCTCACCATAAATCGACCTCTAAAAACATCAATTGTTCTTGATAGGAGGCACTACAAGTCTTTTAGTAAGACGACTCATTTGGGCTTAAGCTATAGGAATGAATGAATGTGTAGTCTGGCCAGGAGGTTAATGTAATCATTAGAAAAGGATTACAACAGTTGGGGTGGTAACAGATACATGTTCACAAAAATTATCTGAAGGCCACCATTTCATATTTAGGATCCATAGATATGTTCTTGCCATAATTCATTTATTCATTGGATGAACTGCCATAATTCATTAATTCATTGGATGAACTGCCAAAATCTCATTTATATGCTAATCATTACTCAATCAACTCAATACTCTGTTTAGGCACTGTAGTCTGCCTCGTATTCTAGAAAATTCGTTACCCCACTCAAGACTTCGGTGACACAAACATGTGGTGCTCATATGCAGTACTGCGTTGACGACAATTGTGGGGCGTTGTTCGGGAATCGCCGAATATGCCCCTCCCTTTGCCAAAGTACCGTAGCAAGTCAATGGAAGATGCTCCCCTTGTGGGTCTTCTCGACCCTCCTACATGTATGGATCGTCCTCGCATTCTAATACGACCACAAGGGACTGATATTGATTAGTGAGTATACACTATTTGTGTCGTCAATTAATTACAAAGCAGCCTTGATGGTAGACTCCAACTTGTCAGCACTCTTCAAAGCCTGGACATCGGAGTTACCACCAATGTGTTGACCACCGATAAACACATTGGGGACGGTTCTCTGGCCGGTGATCTCCAAGAGGGCGTCCTGGATCTCTTGGCCATTGGCTTCCTCGTCCAACTCAAGGATGTAGGCCTCCTTGGTGATTTGGTTTATGGTATTCTTGGTCTGGGTGCAGTATGGGCAGTAAGTTTTGGACGCGATGAAAATCGGCTTGGACTTGATCAATTCGTGAACCTTGTCGACAGTTGAGGATGCCATTTTCGATGTGCTTAGAAATCTTCTCTTCTTATACAACAATAGGATTCGTATACTATGAAATATAACACAATAGGACTGCCGTATAAGCCAAGTGAAATTCAGTGCTGTTCTAAAATGAGCATACAGTGGCGAAGGCACTGTGCGAACTACACTAAGAAACAGTATACCTGAGAAACAGTATGAGCATACAGTGGCAAACGACTGTATGCGTCGTTGAGAAGACAGTATTGAAAACAGTTTGATCATGAATACAGTAGCCCACAAAAACCACTGTATCTACATCGCCATCACAAAATTCTAACACTCATAAACAGCAAAAACCTGCCAACACTACCAAACATCGCCAATTCTTGATACAGGATACTTGCGAATATTCAATTACTAATACTTACTAACACGCTAATATCACTCAATATTTAATTGCTAACCCCTATCGCAATATTGCTAATCTAAAAATAACCATCGCCCGCATATTCTCCCAATGCCTAACCCCCTATTCCAGCTAATACCTAATGTGCGCTCATCCTATGCCCAATCCCTAATGTACCTAATATCCTAAATTCTAATAGCCCAATGCTTGCCTATATTCTGTCAGTTAAGATAGATGGTAAGTACCCAATCTGTTAGAGGTAAGTTCGCAGGCGTCCTACTAGTATAAGGTTACCTTCTGTTAGAGGTATGAGTTTTCGGAGCCCCGCCTCGTCTGTCTATTAAAAAATGGTAGACACCTACTATAATAATTTAAGCCTTCGAAGGCTGTCCTATTAGTTTATGTAAGTTATCGGACAGCCAAAGCAGGTGTACTATGGTCTATGTTAGTTTATTGGATACCTGCAAAGCTGCTGTCCTATTAGTTTATGTATAAGTTATCGGACACCTGCAAAGCGCTGTCCTATTAGTTGATGTATAAGTTATCGGACACCGCTTCGCAGGTGTCCTAATATTAGTTTATCTATAAGTTATCGGACACCGCTTCGCAGGTGTCCTACAATAGTCTATGTTAGTTTATCGGACACCTTCGCAGGTGTCCTACAATAGTCTATGTTAGTTTATCGGACACCTTCGCAGGTGTCCTACTATTAGTTTATCTATAAGTTTATCGGACACCTGCTTCGCAGGTGTCCTACTATACTGTTTTTTAATTTTTTATGAACCGTACCCTTCTCCGACTCTCCACCCATGGAGAACCCATCAACACCGAGCAAATCACCAATGGAGTCCTCATTCTCCCCATCCAGACCCTCCCCAGCAACCACCAAGGCCCATTGGTAACCATCCAGTTCCAAATCAAGGCTGGGCTGAAGATTCTGAATGGGGTCTTGTACACCAACATTGGGGGACCCGACGAGCCATTTGAGCGGGAAAAATACCAGCTGTTTGCCATTGGGGAGGGTTTTTCCCGCGACACGCTCATTCTGGTCCCTATCTACCGCCCGGGAGCGTACAACTACTACATTGAGTACGGAAAAGAGCGGACCGCGCGGTTTTACTTTAACGTTGCGCCATACTTGAGGAGGGGTTCCCAATTGGGTGCCCAATTGGGTGCCCAATCGGGTAATACCAAATTGGGTACTCAATTGGGTGCCCAATCGGGTACTCAATCGGGTACCCAATTCAGCAACTCTGTTGGGCTCCCCTTCAATGCGCTCAATATTGAGACTGTTGTGAGCAAGTGGATTGGCCCCCTTTCGCGGTGGGACGATTTTTTTCGGTCAATTGCCTCCAAAGGCTACAACATGATCCACTTCACGCCCCTCCAGGAACGCGGGGAGCTGGACTCGCCGTACTCGATCTACGACCAGCTCCGGTTCGACCCGAATGTGTTTGCGTCCAATGAGGAGGCCGAGAAGGCGGTCAAGGGGCTTGGCAAGCACGGGCTCTTGACCTTGACAGATATCGTGTGGAACCACACGGCCAACAACTCGGCGTGGATCCGCGAGCACCCTGATGCGGGGTACAATGCGGAGACTGCGCCGCACTTGGCGGCTGCTATTGAGTTGGACGCGGCCCTCTTGGAGTTTTCCGAGCAGATGGAGGCGCTAGGGTTTGGAAGGGATATTGAGAGCGAGGCGGATGTACTGCACATAGTCGACCACGGGATCGTGCCCCACGTGATTGGCCGTTTGCGCCTCTGGGAGTACTATGTGCTTGACTCGGCCGGTATTCTCGCGAAAATGGGCGATTTCGCAGATATAGATGTGCCGGAGGTCAAGGATGTGGCGCGGTACGTGGTGGAGACGTGTACGGCGGGGTTGGGGCTTGCTGGTTCGCGATTTGGCAATACCTTGGATGCAGGAAAGTTTTCCACCATAATAAGAAAGGTGTACAACACGACCAGTTTGGAGGATATTAAAAGACATGCCAAGAAGGTCATTGACGAAATCAACGCCCCGTTGTATGGGATGTACGATGACGACGTTTCCTCCATCAAACAGCAGCTTTTTGGGCGCATCAAGTACCTTCGGTTGGAGGACGGGGGCCCCCAACTAGGCCCGGTAACGGCATCGGCGCCGCTAACGGAGCCGTATTTCACCCGGTTCACCGTGGGCTCCAAATCGTATGCCTTGGCCAATAACGGGTGGATCTGGGGCGGCAACCCGCTCGTTGATTTTGCATCGAGCGAGTCGCGTGCGTACCTCCGGCGCGAGGTCATTATCTGGGGCGACTGTGTCAAGTTACGGTACGGAAGCGGTCCCCAAGACTCTCCGTATTTGTGGGAGCGTATGGAGGAGTATACGAGAATGTGCGCACGTGTTTTTGATGGGTTCCGCATTGATAACTGCCATTCCACGCCCCTCCACGTAGGCGAGCACCTCTTGGACGTTGCGCGCAACGAAAACCCCCATTTGTATGTTGTTGCGGAATTGTTTAGCGGGTCTGCGGAAATGGACAAGATGTATGTGGAGCGGCTTGGGATCAATAGTTTGATTCGCGAGGCCATGCAGGCGCAAAACGTTGCTGAATTGAGTACCTTGATCCACAAGCATGGGGGGAGACCAATTGGACTGTTTGCGTGGCTCCCTCTCGATGAGGTGCCAGCAGAAACGAAGGATACTTCTTGTGATGTCTCCTTTTCGTCTGGTCTTTCACCCTCGGATCTTCCAAAAGTCCTCACGACCCAAGCTCCCCATGCTTTGGTTATGGATTGCACCCACGATAACGAGACACCGTCCCAGAAACGCACCACAGAAGATACCCTTCCCAATGCTGCGTTGGTTGCATTTTGTCTGTCGGCCATTGGCTCGGTTTATGGGTACGACGAGTGCTACCCGAGATTGTTGGATGTGGTGAAGGAAAAGAGAATCTACTCCCAGACTGATAACACCATTGGTGCCGTCAAACAAAAGTTGTATTCCATTAGGAAACAGCTCTCTGAAGAGTCCAAGGATGTGATCAATGACCACGAAACGTATATCCACCACCAGGGCCAGTATATCACTGTCCAAAGGCACAATGCGCGGACTGGAAAAGGGTGGTTTTTGATTGCGCGCACGAAATTTGCACCCAACTACGAAAAGGAGGTCTTGGAACCCCCTCGCCTTGGGGGAACAAAGGTGCGCCACGAGTTTTCCTATGGATTGGCTAAAAGGGGGGAGTATAAGAAGGATGAAAAGTACTTGACGGGGGTCCCAGTGGAGGTGAAAGAGTTGGCTGAACCCAGAGTGGAATGGGCAGATGGCTCTGTTATTTTTGTGGATGAGGAGGCGTTTCCGCCAGGCTCCATTTCGGTGTTTTCAACAGAGATCCCGGGCTGTGGGGCCGAGTTGGAGGCTTTCCTCACCGATGGGGTCGTGGAAAGCACGTCTCTTCTTGACTTGTACGACTTGAATGCGGTCTTGTACCGGTGCGAGGGGGAGGAACGGGATGCCAGCGAGGGAACAGAGGGAACGTACGACGTCCCAGGGTACGGGCCGTTGGTGTATGCGGGTTTGGAGGGCTGGATAACGTGCTTGAAGCATGTAATCTGGCTGAATGATCTCGGTGCTCCCCCGTCCGCACATCTCCGTGCAGGCGTCTGGGCGTTAGATTACTGTGTAAAGAGGCTCGATAAGTATGCCACGAAAGGGATATCTAAATTCCAGGACTGGCTTTCTGCGAGAATGGAGAGGGTGAAGCAATCGCCGTACTTTTTGCGCCCCCACTACTTTGCATTGATTGTTGGCATTGCCTATGAGGCGTGTAGAATGCGTGCGCTCTCGCTCATGCCCCCCAAAGTCCAGGAAAGTACGAATTTTGTCCACCGGCTTGCGATGACCAGTGTGCAGATGCTAGGGCGGATGAAAAAGACGTCCTTGGATGCGTTTGAGCAGGTGCCGTGTGTGGCTGCCGGCTTGCCCCATTTCAGCAGCGATTACATGCGGTGCTGGGGCCGGGACGTGTTCATTCTGATCCGGGGCCTCATGGTAGTTTTGGGGCGGTACGACGATGCGCGGGCTCACATCCTTGGATTTGCAGCCACGTTGAAGCACGGGCTCATACCCAACCTCCTAGATGCAGGACGCAATCCCCGGTACAATGCACGTGATGCGGCGTGGTTTTTCGTCCAGGCAGTACAGGACTATGTGAGGGAGGTTCCCGGCGGAAAAGAGATTTTGGGTGCAAAGGTAAAGCGTCGTTTTCCAAAGGACGATAGGTACATTACCTACGACGACCCCGAGGCTTTTTCGTACACCTCCACCATCAAGGAGATTATCCAGGAGATATTCTCCAGGCACGCTTCTGGCATCAAATACCGCGAGGCAAATGCAGGCCCCAATCTTGATTCCCAGATGAGCGATGAAGGATTCAACGTAGAGGCTGGCATTGACTGGGGGACCGGGTTGGTTTATGGGGGTTCCCAGAGCAATTGCGGGACGTGGATGGATAAAATGGGCGAGAGCGAAAGAGCCGGCTCAAAAGGTGTTCCAGGCACTCCACGTGACGGGAGTGCTGTCGAGCTCCAAGGGCTCCTTAAAAGCGCTTTGAGGTGGGTCGTGGAGTTGAATAAGCAGGGCTTGTATGGCTGGACTAGCGTAAAGAAGCCAAATGGGGAAGAAATTTCTTTCATCGAGTGGAACAACCTTCTTCAGGACAACTTTGAGAGGTGTTTCTATGTGCCAAAAGATCCACAAGATGACAAACACTATGAAATTGACTCCTCTCTTGTGAATCGCAGGGGGATATATAAAGACCTTTTTCGGCTGGGCAAAGCTTACGAGGATTACCAGCTCCGGCCAAACTTTGCAATCGCCATGGTTGTGGCCCCAGAGTTGTTTACAAAGGAGTACGCGATTGGGGCCATTGAAATTGCAGACAAGGTGATTAGAGGGCCGGTGGGTATGAGGACCTTGGATCCCCTGGACTACAACTATAGGCCGTACTACAATAATGGCGAGGATAGCGACGATTTCGCAACCTCCAAGGGAAGAAACTACCACCAGGGACCGGAATGGGTCTGGTGTACGGGCTACTTTTTGAGGGCATACAATATGTTTGGGGGGGGTGGGTTGAATGAGCGTATGGAGGGGCATGTGAGGTGGATTAGGGAGAGCCCGTGGGGGGGGTTGACGGAGTTGACGAATAGGGATGGGGAGTTGTGTGGGGATTCGAGTCCGACGCAGGCGTGGAGTGGGGGGGGGTTGTTGGATTTGTATGAGGATGTTTGGCAATCATAACGAGCAGCACAATCACATACGAGCGAAGCGAGTATGTGATTTGTGTAGCGAGTTATGATTGCTAGTTAATTTCTTCGCACAATAATCACATACGAGCGAAGCGAGTATGTGATTTTGTGTGAAGCTACTATTATTGACTCTTAATTTTCTTCGCACAATGAGCGAAGCGAATTGTGTGAGCTACTATAATTGCCGGTTAATTTTCTTCGCACAATGAGCGAAGCGAATTGTGTGCCTCTTAATTTTTTTCCCACAATAATCACCATACGAGCGAAGCGAGAATGGTGATTGTTGTGTGAAGCTACTATTATTAACTCTTCGCTCATTGTGTGAGCTAGTATAAGTGCCTCTTAATTTTCTTGCACAATTTTCTTCGCTCATTTTGTAAAGCTAGTTAGATTTGAAGCCAATTGTGCGAAGTGAAGAATTTAAAGAATTGTAGAGAATGAGAAATTCATAATTAGCGAAGCTTGTGTTGCCCGTTATTTTCTTCGCTCAATTTTCTTCGCTCATTTTGTGAGCTAGTTATATTGAAGCAATGCGCGAAGCTAGTTGTGAAAGCAATTATGAAGAATTAAAATGAAGCGAGAATGTGATTATTGTGAGCTATTGTGTGAGCTAGTATAAGTACCTCTTAATTTTCTTTGCACAATTTTCTTCGCTCATTTTGTGAGCTATAATTGAAGCAATGTGCGAAGCTAGTGTGGTAAGCAAATGTGAAGAACTCAAATGAATTGTAGAGAATGTGAAACTCATAATTAGCGAAGCTTGTGTTGCCCGTTATTTTCTTTGCACAATGAGCAAAGCGAATTGTGTGAAGCTAGAATAATTGAAGCAATGTGCAAAGCTAGTTAGAATTGAAGCCAATTGTGCGAAGTGAGGAATTTAGGGAATTGTTGAGAATGAGAAATTATAGTTAGCCAATTGTTAGAAATGTGTGCAAATAAAAATGCACATTAGCACAGATTTGTAGAATTTTAATCAGATAGTGTTCTATATTACCGGTGGACTCCTTTCATCTCTAATATTTCCTGCATACATGGATTTCCAACATAGAACCTAGCAGGGAAACGTCATCTCTCTCAGGTACCAGCCATTGACATGGCGTAATTGAGAGGGAAATTAATAGAAAATTTGGCTTGTTTTGTCAGATTAAGAGTCATATAACCGTACTCCATACTACAAAGACCACAGCAGTAGCGATAAAAGTTATATCTGGAGCATACACTAGAATACTTAAGGAAAGCATGACAATAAATGATATATTGCTAATCATATGCATTTACAGCTATCATTATTGCTAATATATGCACTTTTACAGCTATCATTGCTTATTGAGACATTATTGATGCTATACTCTGGTATTACTGGATTGGGTGAGCAGATAAGAGAACGTTCACGGGAGAATCTTGGAAGATCGAGTATCGGGTTCTCTTTAGCGATCCTTCATGCTTCGTACTTACATTAAATTCTTGAAAGCGTATATTTTAGTCGATCGTCTTGTCCTCTGCCTGTGTTCGGTTTTGGGCCATCCCACACCAATACCAGCAATAGCCTGCTTGACCTAAATGAGGAATATCGCCAATTTTGCCGATCTAGCGACAGGACAGCAATATATTAATCGTGAAAACCGTAATATTCACCCTCTTCTTTGAAGTAGTCGTGTTGAAATACAAGCGATTCAAGCGTATCAAGCTATGAACGCAATAGGTATATGATATATTTATCAAGTACCTGTTAGTATCTCCAAATAGTATTACCAATACCATATCTCCTCACGTTAAGAAGTCACGCAAAGTCAACTCTCTGTTATATCTGCATTGCTCTGGTGCCAACCATATTGAACCACATTCTCACCGGCATTAACCAAATTCTTCGAGACATTATTCTGGGATTTTCTGAGACAGCACTCATTTTGAAATATCACAGACCTCTTAATCTCTTGGTTTCTCTGAATATTTTAAGAACACGCACCAGTGTAGATAACAGGAATCTTTATACACAGTGTATTTGTATGAATTAATTTTGGTGGTGCAACTTTTCCAATTCTCTAGCGAATTCACAAAACATTCAACAGTATGAAATAGATAAAAGAATACAAAGATGATAGCCAACTTGCAGGCATTACCAAAAGTCAAGCTGTTTGCAATTGCCTGGACAATTTGATTCTGGTTGATCTCAAACCATGAATGAAACTTTCTAATGAGTCAAACCCTTCCTTTTGCTGTATCTGCCAAAGTATTTGAGCAATGTCAGGAATCAAATGCTCTTGATTGTCTTTGTGACTCCCGAGTCAGCCTGCCGTAAATCTTGATATATGGGACTTTTCAATAAAGTTGATTCTGACATCTATTCATGACCTACAAGATACAACACACTATGTTTTCAATCGTTGGCAACATGATAAACACGCCCATGACCCGCAAACGCCAAAAATCTGCTCGGGTTATTCAAGTACCGGTATACACCTGCCCTTGTCATACAAACAATTGAGCGAAGCGAAATTGTTTGAAACAACGTGAAGACTACTCACAAACATTGAGAATGTTTTTCGAAAATCAAGAAACTTCACTCAATTCTTGGAGTATCCAGGCGACTGAGATTTGGGAATGAAAAAGTCCTCATAGAACCAGCCAAAGGATCCAAGCAGTTCAATTATCGACAAGTTGATCAAACTTGAGATTACAACAATTGTGAGTTGATGACAAAGCAGTTGTAAGAGTTGTACTAGTTATTATTGCCTCTTAATTTTCTTTGCACAATGAGCGAAGCGAATTGTGTGAGCGAGTATTAATTCCTCTTAATTTTCTTTGCACAATGAGCGAAGCGAATTGTGTGAAGCTAGAATAATTACCTCTTAATTTTCTTTGCACAATGAGCGAAGCGAATTGTGTGAAGCTAGAATAATTACCTCTTAATTTTCTTTGCACAATGAGCAAAGCGAATTGTGTGAAGCTAGAATAATTGAAGCTAATTGTGCGAAGCTAGTGTGCTAAGCAATTAGACAATTTAAATGAATTGTGGAGAATGAGAGATTAATAATTAGCCAATTGTTAGAAATGTGTGCAAATTGTAAAAATGCACATTAGCACAGATTTGTAGAAATATTCAAGATGCAGTGTTCTATATTACCGGTGCAACTTGGACTCCTTTGATCACGTGATCTATCCTGCATAATGACCATCCCCACCACGATTCAATTGTAAGAATTAAAGCAATTGAAAGAATTGTAAGAGTGTCCAAGTTGCGACAGTTGAATTTAGAAGGTATACAATCAAAAAAGGGTGTGCGAGGCGAATCGTGTGATGCTATTGCCCGTTAATTTCTTCGCACAATGAGCAGCTGTGATGCTAGTTATAATTGCTCATTTCTTTGCACAATAATCACCATTCTCGCTTCGCTCGTATGGTGATTATTGGGTGAAGCTACTGTTATTAACTCTTAATTTTCTTCGCACAATGAGCGAAGCGTATTGTGTGAAGCTAGTATAAGTGCCTTTTAATTTTCTTTGCACAGTTCGCTTCGCTCATTGTGTGAGCTAGTTAGAAGTGAAGCAATTGTGTGAAGCTAGTGGCTAAGTGAATTTAGAAGATGTACAATAGGAAAGGATTAGAGAGAATGTGCAGATTTCAAATTAGCGAAGAATCATAATTAGCAAAGAGTTGTGTTCAATGCACAGCGAAGTGAGTGGATTTAGAGAGTTGTGTGCGCTAGTTGTGCTAAGTAATTGCTGCAAAATGTACAATTAAAGATTTAGAGCGATTTTTAGCAATTGTTAGAGAATGCACATTTAGCGAAGTTTGTGTAATGTTTATCAAATAAGTGATACAGTGATTCTGTTTTATGCCGACAGGCGAATCTCTAGGCTACCGAATGGTCACGTGTTGGGTCCTCCATGGTGACCAGCAACCCGAATAAATTGTGAGAATTCAACGAATTGTAGGAGAATTGTAGAGAATGTGAGGAGGTTATTACTAGCAAAGAGTTGTAATGCAATGCGGTTATCGAAGTGTAATGCGATTTGTTAGAAAATGCACTAAAGCGAGTTATAGCGAATTGTAGCGAATTGTGAAAATGTATCATCTGGAAAGATTTGTAATTATAGACCTCACACTTCGCTCAGGCTTGAACAAGTTAAGTATACTATCATAGACACTTCGCTTCTCACAGAGTGCTCGAATTGTAAGAGTGTAAGAGAATCTGCAGAGTTGAGTTAGATAGTAGAGAAGAGTTGAGTTAGAAATATGTTGAGATTACACATTAGCGACGAGTTGTAGATATTTATAAATGTGAAAAGAGTTGTCCTAGGTTAATTGTAAGAATAGAGAATGCACAATTAGAGTTGTGTTTTAGTTATTAATGCCCACTCATTCTCTCCCCGCAATGAGCACCACACCAGCAAAGCGAGTATGGTATTACGGGAAGCGAGTATAACTGCTTATTCATTTTCTTCACAATGAGTGAAGCGAATTGTGCTGCTGCAAAATGTTCAATTAGTGAAGAATTTCATCAGTGCTCGAATAGTGAAATGGTAGTAACTCGCACTCCGTTCAGTGCTCAAATCGAATTGTTGGAATATAAGGAATGTACTAGGGTTGTGCTAAGATTTTACCTTCAAATTCATTAAAGGAATTGTGTAAAGGAGTCGTAGAGAAATCTTAGATGCAATAAGTTAATAGACATTGCACAATCAGCGCAGCGAATTGTGAGAATAGTTGTATCGAAGTTAGCGAACACGAAAACCTGCAAAGTTTACGGATAGGCCTCTGTATTTCAAGTTTTGTTTAGTTAGGCTAACGCTGATTTAATCTAGTAGGTGATACTCTCGTCTCGTACCACGAAACACGAACGAAGTGAGAGTGAGTGAGTGTTGAGTAAACTACTGCTGATTACTGTTGAGTGAGTGAGTGTTGATGGCGATGAAAATGCACAATTAGCAAGCTGGTGATGCCTGCAGAGTTGTGCTAAGCAGGTAAATGATTTAAAATCTGTAGACAATAATGCCTCGATGGTCTTCTGGGCATAGAATTTCAGCGTAAGTAGTGAGATGAATAAGTTTCACAGAAAATGCTAGGCTTATAGCTATGGCCTAGTATCTAGGGATACAAGAACAAATAGCCAATGGAGCGAGACTTAAAGGCTTTTGCTTCATGTAGAGGTCGGGACAGAGTGGTATCAGATAAGGGAACATTTTGGTGGAGCTGCGATTATTAGAGCATTGGTGAGCTGCACTTTTTGAGCATTTGGTGAGCGCACTTTTTGAGCATTCGGTGGCTGCTTCGAGAGATAGTGCAGTGAGTGCAACTATAAGTGGAAAAACCTGGGACTAAGAATAGAGTGTTGCAGCCATTAATGTATGTTGATTGCTGAGTGTAACGTATTGCAGCAGGAAGAGATTTAAAAGTATGGAGCAGAGAGATTTAAAAGTATGGAGCAGAGAGATTTAAAAGAGCGTAGCGAGCGATTTAAAAGTATGGAGCAGGAAGAGATTTAAAAGTATGGAACAGAGAGATTTAAAAGAGCGTAGCAAGCGATTTAAAAGTATGGAACAGTGAGCATTTGGACGAGCATTAAAGAGCATTGGTAGCGAGCTCCACATTTAAAGACCAGCAATAAACTAGCATTATGAGAGATGCTGCCAGATGGATAGTATTTTACCAGCATTGTAGAAGTGGTTTTTTGAAACAGCGAAGCGATATAAGAGAATATTGGTGCGACTTAATGTAGAAGTTTTTGCAAGCTCCAAGAGATTGGAGCGAGTGCCACCACATTAATAGTGGAAGGAACTGGTGTCCGGAGGTTTGCATGTCCCAATTCAGAACGCCAAGCGTTCCAACTATAAATACGTGATATTCCTCGCAATAAATCGGTATAAACCCCCTATAGTGTGGTATTCCTAACAAATAGTCTCTATTGGCTGCACGTATTATGGTATGCTAATACCAACCCATCTAATCTCATAATCTTCGTAATAATTGCTTAGGAATGATATAGGATATATATTCTCGACAGAAGCATAATGCCAATGGCAGTGATGATACAATGATATTCGAGTATAGCTGATTATTGACCAATGAGTTGTAATTCTTATTCAGAATACCAAAGTGAGCCTGTTGAACCAGTACTGTTAGTCTGTTCTTAAAACCAGTATTGTTGGTCTGTTCTTAGTATTATTAGTCTGTTCTTAAAACCAGTATTAGTCTGTTCTTAAAACTAGTATTGTTTAATCGTTCTGGTGATCAATTGATCTCTTGATTCACCAATACGTTCTAGATGTTTGAATCTACATATCAACTTATTTCAGCCACCCACTTTGTGTTATCGGGAACCGATGTCCACTGCTCATAGCTATGATGTCATAAAAGTGCACAATAGACACATGATACACCTGCTAGAAGGTATATCCTTTATGGTTCACCCATACTCTGGCCATCTATCCTATATCATCTTGCCATATATCTTGCCATCTATAATATCATCTTTTCTTCTATCCTCATCTTTTCATCAATCCTCATCTTGCCATATATCTTGCCATCTATTATATCATCTTTTCATCTATCCTTCACATTCATCTCTCCTCATCTTTTCATCTATCCTCATCCTTTCATCTATCATCTTTGTGGCCAATAGGCCTATCCATCCAAATCTCACCCCTGCCAGATCTGGATACCCACGGCTATTTAACCCATTGTGCTTTTCTTGTGATCAACGAACGAGGAGAGTGAGCTATATATCATGCCTAAGGATGTGTTCATATAGGAGAATGAGAGTATAAGTAGAGAGTGTTGAGATGTGTCAAGTTAGGTACTTTATGGTCTATGGTGTGTGGTCTATGTTGTATATTGAGTATATGTCTCTATGTCTCTATGACTCTCTCTATGACTCTCTCTCTATGTCTCTCTCTCTATTCCTCTACATCTCTATGTCTCTATGCCTCTATCTCTATTTCTCTCTCTCTAAATCTCTATTTCTCTCTCTCTACATCTCTATTTCTCTCTCTCTACATCTCTATTTCTCTATTTCTCTCTCTATGGTCTTATTGTGGTACTTTATTTGTGTGGCTACTTCTTTGTGGTCTTAATTTCTGTAGATCCTATTCTGACCTGTTCTTTCTGACCTGTCTTTCTACCTATCCTCTTCAATTTCTTCTATCCTCTTCTCTCTCTCTCTCTTCTTTCTCTCTCTCTCTCTCTTTTATCTATCCTTTTTCTCTCTCTCTCGCATGTGATTTGGCACCTGCATATAAACATCGGATTTCGCATGCCGAAGTGTGGGGTATAAAAACCCACAAAATCCACCAACTACGTATGTTGAAAATAGCCCTTAGAGCCCCCAGGGCCCCTAGATTTAGTGTCAGGGCCCTCCTGACCATCTCGCTCACCTCCACCACCACATCCTACCCCCAGGAGCACAGCACAGCCTCGCCCTACATCACGCCGAGTTTCATCAATAACCAGCTCGTGAAGAGTGAGTCGAAAATTTGGTACGATGTGCACGACCCCGCAACCAACCACGTTGTTTCCAAAGTGCCCCAGCTGACCCCCACAGAGTTGGAGGAGGCCATCGCAAGCGCGGAAAAGGCTTTCCCGGCCTGGAGAGATACCAGTATTATCCGTAGACAGGGCATTGCCTTCAAGTTTGTGCAGCTTTTGCGGGAAAACATGAACCGTATTGCCGGGGTGATTGTTTTGGAGCAAGGCAAGACATTTGCCGATGCATTGGGCGATGTCACAAGGGGTCTCCAAGTGGCTGAGGCTGCGTGTAACATCACCAACGATCTCAAGGGAGAAACTTTGGAGGTGGCTACCGATATGGAGACGAAAATGATCCGGGAGCCTTTGGGGGTGATTGGGTCCATTTGCCCCTTCAACTTCCCGGCGATGGTTCCGCTTTGGTCGCTTCCGTTGGTGCTCGTGACCGGCAATACTGCCGTGGTAAAGCCGTCCGAGCGGGTTCCCGGCGCGGCCATGATTATTGCCGATTTGGTAGCGCAGGCCGGGGTCCCGCCTGGAGTCCTCAATATCGTGCACGGTAAACACGACACCGTCAATAAGCTCATTGAGGACCCGCGAATCAAGGCATTGACCTTTGTGGGCGGCGACAAGGCCGGAAAGTACATTTACGAGCGGGGGAATGCGCTTGGAAAGCGTGTGCAGGCCAACTTGGGCGCAAAAAACCACCTTGTGGTGCTTCCAGACGCAGACAAGCAGCAGTTTGTGAATGCGCTCAACGGAGCGGCGTTTGGTGCGGCTGGCCAGCGGTGCATGGCCATTTCCGTGCTCGTAACGGTCGGCAAAACCAAGGAGTGGGTCCATGACGTCATCGAGGATGCCAAAAAGCTCAATGTGGGTTCTGGCTTCGATAAGGCCCTGGACCTCGGCCCGTTGATTTCCCCAGAGGCCCTCCAAAAGGCCAAGGATATCATTGCGGACTCTGTAGCCGCAGGGGCCGAGTTGGTCTTGGACGGAACGAAATTCACCCACCCCGACCAGCGTTTTGCAAAGGGCAACTTTTTGGGCCCTACCATTCTCACCAACGTGAAGCCTGGCCAGCGTGTTTACGACGAGGAGGTATTTGCCCCTGTTTTGGCCGTGGTCAACGTAGACTCGTTGGATGAGGCCGTGGACCTTATCAATAAGAACCCATATGGCAATGGTGTGTCTTTGTTCACGTCTTCTGGGGCATCTGCCCAGTTCTTCAACAAGAGAATTGACGTGGGGCAGGTGGGAATTAATGTCCCGATTCCAGTCCCGTTGCCAATGTTTTCGTTCACGGGCAGCAGGGGAAGTTTCTTGGGAGATTTGAATTTCTATGGAAAGGCGGGAATTACCTTTTTGACAAAGCCAAAGACTATTACGACTGCTTGGAGGGAGAGTACGATAGGGGATGTTTTGAAGCCGAGTACGAGTATGCCTTTACAACAGTGAGGAAGCTCAAAAGCGAGCGAAGCGAGCGTTGAGCTTTCTCTCTGTTGGTTCTCACTGCTGAGCTTCCTCTGTTGGTTCCTCTGTTGAGATTCCTCTGTTAAGGTTTCTCGCTGTTGAGATTCCTCTCTGAGATTCCTCTCTGTTGAGGTTCTCACTGTTGGTTCCTCTCTGTTGGTTTCTCACTGTGGAGCGAAGCGAGCGTAGGTACTGTTGATCGAGACGCTTATCGCTCAAAAGCGAGCTCCGCTCGCTTTTGAGCTCCCTCTGCTTCTCAAGAACACATGAACATCTCACCCAGTCGCTTCGTACTGTTGTGCTGCATAGCATACCATGAATGTTCATTTAAATATCAAGTGAATAGCAAGAGCATAGCCAAAAATCACTATTGTAACAGTTGCATCATAGCGATGAATAAAAACGAACAGTGCGAAGCACTGTGAGAATAATTTACTCGACAGCACTGAGAATACTTATCGAACAGCAGCACTGAGAATACTTATCGAACAGCAGCACTGAGAATACTTATTGAACAGCAGCACTGAGAATACTTTAATAACAGGAGCACTAGAATACTATCGAACAGCAGACTCAGCGCACAAATCAATTGAACAGGAGCACTGTAGAATATGAATACATCAATAGTGAGCCCTAACATACTCTAATCGCAAGTATCAACAGCCACCTATTCATTTTACAATTGCCCAACAGTAGCGACATAACATAAACAGCGTACCATAATTCATTAAGTATCAAAAGCAGCGAGGCAGAGTAAGCAGCTCGACATGAATTCCATTTAAGTATTAATTTATTGAATAGCAATAGAGATGCAAAATCCTTACCTTATGAATCAGGATCTCACTTACTCATTTTTGTTCAGCATTGCTGTTGATAGTGTTCATTCTTAGGTGATAGACTAGAAATCACCATCATTCCATCGCGAAAGGGCTAGTAGTTGATTTCGTAAACAAAGAGTAATGGTACATACAAGCGAAGGAATGGGTATTACTCGTAAGCGAAGCGAGTAATCGCTTGTTAAGTATATTTCTCAATTTACTGCTTCGCTCATAATCGCTGTAAAGCTCATATCTCGAATCACGAGCAAAGTGAGTAATCGCTTGTTAAGTATATTTCTCAACTTACAGCTTCGCTGCTCGCTTGTAAAGCTCATATCTCGATTCACGAGCGAAGCGAGTAATCACTTGTAAAGCTGATAACAATCACGAGCGAAGTGAGCAATCGCTGTAAAGCTCATCTCGATGAATTTGTTGATCGCCTAATGATCACCAGATGACGCTACTCAAATACTCCATGCCAAATCGTTTTGTCGTCTATGTGTCTCTTTTTGACCTGCCTAATATTTCACAAAGGTGTAACAGTGGTATCAACTCATCTCAAGAACCTCTATCAGTGTCCCTAAAATGAAGGGAGATGTAGAAAAGCTCAGGCTCGGTTTATTGTATCGCACCACGCTTACCATAAGCACCTCCAAAAATCTATTAGCTCACCCTGTACCTCCCACTTGGTTTATCCATTGTCCTTGTAAGTATAAAGTACCAACACAGTATATCTGAAACCTCACTTAGCGGCAAACCATTTATTCATTCAACTCACCGCTCGGCTTCACCGGGTCTCGCCTCGCTTGTAGTAGATGAAAATATAAAGTTCAACTTTGTCGATCGAATCATGGAAGCTTCTCGCTAGCATTATTGAAAGTCCACGTATCCTTCGACAAGAGTAGCAACAACTTCAACCACTCACGAAAGCTAAAGTGCAAACTCCACTTCAAGGGTCGCTTTTCCACTTTAAGGTCGCTTCGCTTAAGCTCAATACATTGATCATTAAGTCATTTGCTTTCACTTAGCTTTTCGCTCGCTCAAAGTTGGCTCAACAATATTCACTATAAGGTGTTCGCTCGCTGAAAGCTGGCTCAAGAATATTCACTATAAGGTGTTCGCTTTTCGCGCTCAAAGCTCAAATAATCCTATCATGATATCTACAATTACTTCTTACCCATATACTATTTTTAATGTTTTCGCAGGATTTGGGACACCGAGGCCCTAAAAATGGTGTCTACTTAGTGTCCATATGCAGGATTTGCAGCCAAAACGAAAACCTCTTCTATCTACCGGTACGCTGCCTACCACCGCTATTCATACTGACTATCCCCGCATCTACATACGGGATTTAATATCTCCTTTAGGAAATCAAGCAAAGAAATAAGACCATTCCATCAAGCATCATCATCCATCGAAATACAATCACATGTCCTAAATCTTAAGTTTCATGTACTTGTCGTGCTCATTCATCTGCATCTCAGCACTCTCATGCTAGTCCCTACAACTGCACTCTCAGCTAGTCCTACAATGTTTCTCATTACAGTGAGCCGTTCCCATGAATATCCCTCTGTAAAACTATATAATTACATATACTCACATAGCTTGTTCGATTGAACGAGAGTCTCTTCGCGAGATGAGACAAGAGTAGCTGTGGTAATCCCGCTGCCCCCGAAACCCGTTCCAACCATAACCTAGTGTATTCAATTGACTCAGCGAACCAGCGAACAGCGAACGAAGTGAGCTGTGAGCTGTGAGCTGTGAGCCAAGAGGATGAGAAGAAAAGAGAACGAACGAGAACAGCTCCCTTCTCCGCTAGTAAGCTGGTCAGGTAGTGAATACCCCAAAGCGTGGTTTCCTGACATGAGCTCGATACCTCAAAATAAATATGAATAAAAGAGCATACACTTCAAAAACCGAGAAACTTACTATAAAAATCCCAAACTATTCCCCCAGCAAACGACGTGGCTCCTTCACATCACAATATCTGGCCAACTCACCAACTCCCCATCGAATGGTCTTGTACCCCGATGGAGATTGATCACAACTCAATAAGTACAGCGACTACGCAAATTAAACCCCACAGGCACAGCCAACCAACAAATACACCCCCCATTGGATGGGAATAGATGAAATTTCCCGTGAAGCTGTTCAGTGAAATCCAGGAAGTGACCTATGCGACAGAGTGGGATTGGTTAACTGCAGTCTTACACATCTGCGGACTGGAAAGAGAGAGTATAGATCGAATTGATAGCTTGGAAGCCTCTAGGGGGCTTGTATAGATTAGTGTATAATTCCTCCTAACAGAATATATCTGTTAAAAAAAGCATACAGGTAAGCTTCTTTAGGAAATTCCCAATTAGGGAATGGCTGCAAATCGACTCACGTGATATAAAGATGATTCACTTGTATTTGGTGTCAAACAGTTGAGTGTGCCTCATGATCACTATTTGATTCGAGTCCTTCTTGATAAACATTTTCTGCCTTGACTCTATTTTTCTCATACTAATGAGGATTATGGAGTAACGCTGTATGAGTTGGTAGAGAATCTTTTGAGAGCTTGAGTTATTATTGACGGTATGATTACTTGAGGTCATAATAAACCAAAAGGCTTCCCGGCACTGGGAAGATAGGTGAAATAAGGTGATCTACATCTCTTAATTCTCTTCCTCGCAGATCTATTCTGTAAACCAACGAAATAGACCCATTGGCCTATTCCCTTATTCCAAGCTAATATATTCGAGCAAATTGCCTGCTTGAACAATTGAATGGAGCTAGATGAGAATTCCTACTAAGCGATTTGAGCAATCACTACTATTCTCACTGTCTGGGCCAGGACTTGATTCTGGAAAAAATACTGCTATGCTAACACCGTACAGACTCCATACGGTAGTCAGAAAACTGTGACACAAGGGAGGGCAAACGGGGAGATTCCATGCATATGGGCTTTATAGATTCAAGCCTATTCTAGGTCGTGCTAGATGAGATGTCTACCATAAGTGTATCTAATTGTTTATTACTTTGTACGATAGTGTAGGTAGCAGAGCGAAGCTCACTGCGAACAACCTACTTGTGCTAGATACTTGAGCGGTGAGCTTCGCTCACTCACTGGCCTATTCTAAGGAAACAGTGGTACTATAGGACGAGAACAATGACTAGACCATGATTCTATTGCTCATTGGACAAAAACAACCTCCAACCAATGAGTGAAGTGCTGTTCTCATCAATACGCTTACAAGTGATTATGTTGAATATTGGCTACATAGTCGTTTCTTATATATCAACTAAAGTGTGAAGAGAATAAAGAAGCTTTGAAGAAAGAGGTGATTCAAAGCTTTATTGATTAGGAGGATAGCGGTGATTCAAAGCTTTTCTCATGCACTCTGTCAATTTTCTATCACTTGTAATTTGCGCCTTTTACAAATTTTTATAAATGCCCACGAAAGAATATCGATAGCAATGCACCCAGCCTGATCACTAGAGCCCTAATAGATCAATAAAGGTATAAACTCTTCATGTACGAGTCTTTAATTCTTCTTGTATCACGAATACAGGCATCTGGTTTGACTACATCTGTTTGACTACATCTGGTTGACTCGTCCTTTCTTTGTGCAACGAAAGCGTTACAAAACGTGTTCCTATTTGCAATATACACAACCGCATCCGTTGTCATTTATCATTACACGCTATTTTGTGTTCAAGCTTATTTACCTATTTTAACTTTTTAACGAGAATGGTGATAAGACAAATCTCGGAATACCCGGGTTCAACCTTCGGAAACGCGTGTTGCAAGAGATCTGATATATTTGAAGATGCGGCGATCTCGTGTAATGTAAGCACCATTGATGCATTTTTTCTAACTTTATTTGGTTTGTTCAGCATAAAAAAATGAAGGGTGCGGGTTTCGAACCCGCGCGGACAACCGTCCAACAGATCTTAAGTCTGCCGCCTTAGACCACTCGGCCAACCCTCCTAATTGTAACATATTACGATATACAGTATGTATACATGGCCCATAAACTCATCTCGTTGAGAGTTTACAATTCCTTACGTAGTTATGTAACAAGTATAGGTTTCCTTCATAGATAATATATGTGTGTCTATAATAAAACTTTGTGGGAATCACCACAAAACCCCTATTACACTTTAATCAAGTGACCATGTCGACAGTGCGGGGTGGAGGCGCTACCGCAATTAACCGGAAGATATCCGATTTATAGAAAACTCTATAGCTCAACCGTGAATATTGGGTGTTTTGCTATTTGCATTCATTCAAGTCTCGGAAAAGCAACTTTATCTGATATATATATTTCGAATTATAAGAGAGTTGTAAGGTTTTCACTGGGCCATAGGTATTTAATTTCCAAGATCATCTTGAACCTCGATTACAGGCTCCAATCTGTCAATTTAACGTTTAACTTATCTTACTGGCCGTGCATAGGAAAAAACTACCTAATCGAGCTTCCGGTGGCTCGAAAAAGACAAAGTATATACTATTAGGGTGTCCTGAGCCACCCAATGCGGAAATAGGCCTCGACGACATTTAAGGTAATTTCTAATCTAAAAGAGGGCGTATTGCTAAATGAGCAGGCGCTACTATAGCCTCATCTGCAAGGCTGAGATCAACGTGCTAACGACATGCAATGAAGAATGCAATGACGAATGCACTGAAGAATGCAATGAAGAATGCAATGAAGAAGCACTGAAGATTTGAAATGGCGGTGAATGTAACCTAAAGAGATACTTTGAGAACTAGAGAGTCATGCTTCAGTAACCTAAACCTTGCTTTGAACCTAAAGAGATACTTGAAAGCCTAAAGAATACTTTGAACCTAAAGGGATACTTGAAAGCCTAAAGGGACTTTGAGACCTAAACACTTAAGAGTCATGCTTCGGGAACCAAAAACGTCTTCTTTGAGAACCTAGAACTAAGAGTAATGCTTCACCAAAAACTCTTGCAACCTAAACACTTACGAACTAAACAGTCATACTTCAGGTATAAAAACCCCTGCTGTGGTACCTAACCTGAAGAGTCCTGAAGAATACCTAGGGTAGTGGGATAGTTGAATGTTCGCTCTAGTGAGACAGAAAGTCAATTATCATTTGTACTGGTAACGTGCTAATCCAAATTAACTTCTATGCCCCAGCTTCCAATCCCTATCTACATCCAATCATAGTGTTTGTGGGATGTAATTAAGATCTGAAGGTCTCTCTTATAGTTTCCATGGCTGCAAATTTAATTTTTGTGTCAATTCAAAACCAAAGAGAGTTGTGGGTGTTGGTGTATAAATAGTGGCCAGTAACTGGCTACATCTTTATTCTATCATGCACCTCAAACTTGTTACTGTGGCTTCCTTGTTGTCCTCCTCTTTGGCTTTGCCTGTTGGCAAAGAATTGGCTGTGGAGAAAAGAAAAGATGGTTTGAGGGAGTTTGCTGAGCGTCGTGATGGTACAATTGAGGCCCGCCTGGACAAGGATGGAAGCGTCTCTCCTAAGACCAAGGCCTATGTTCCTGATCGCCGTGATATTCCAAACCTTGACTTGAGATTTGTTGAAGATGGTCCTCCGGAAAATGAAAATAAAGCTTATGTTCCCGATCGTCGTGCAATTGAGGCCCGTCTGGACAAGGATCAAAGTGTCTCTCCAAAGACCAAGGCTTATGTTCCTGATCGCCGCGATATTCCAAACCTTGACTTGAGATTTGTTGAAGATGGTCCTCCAGAAAATGAAAATAAAGCTTACGTTTCTGACCGTCGTGATGGTGAGATTGAGGCAAGGTCTACTGATGAGAGCGTCTCTCCAAAAACCAAGGCCTATGTTCCCGATCGCCGCGATATCCCAGACCTTGACTTGAGATATGTCGAAGACAACCCTCCGGTAATCGATGAAAAAGCGTACGTTTCTGGTCGTGACAATTCCAAGGTTGAGAGATCAACGAACGATGAAAGCGTCTCTCCAAAGACCAAGGCCGTTATCGATTTCTTGAATCGCCGCGAGGAAAACATGCCTCCAATTGTGATTTAATTTGCAGCCTATTTTAGCGAGAATATTTAGGCTCTAAAATACAGTGTTTTATGTTTAGAGACGGTAGTACCGGGAAATACCCTCTGTAGGATTTAAATGGTTCATCTCCATAATGCTACATTTGAGCTATTCTTGTAGAATCATGGCTTCATTATTTAATTTTCAGCCACAGATATTCTAGCCACGATGGATACAATTTTCGCCACATGTTCTCGCTAGAACTTTTGACTTCGCCCATTCCATTTTAAGACTGGAAAGAATCAGATTACGAATGTACAATTGATTCCACTACTGTCTGGGAAGTACATATTTATTTTGATGTTTTAACTGTAGTCTGAATAAGTCTCTTTTGAGAGTCTGAATAAGTCTATTCATTCTTCCTTTCGAGTCTCTACTGAGTTAGGCCTCGTGTATTCCCCTCCGTATCATCTGCTCATAAATACATGGTGAAATGGAGTCAGGTTTCAGTATTCATCTGCTCATAAATATATGGTGAAATGGAGTCAGGTTTCAGTATTCATCTGCTCATAAATATATGGTGAAATGGAGTCATGTTTCCGTATCATCTGCTCATAAATATTTGGTGAATGGAGTCATTTCCAGAGTAGAATCAAATGAGTAGATTCGAGAATTATTTCTGCGTACCCTAGAGAAAAGATACAGGCGATATCCGCCATTCAGCTTTTACTCTCAGGAAAATACACTGTTCGTTCAGTTGAAGGCAGTATTCATGTAGTACTAGACATTCCCTACAATATCGATTTTGGACAAATGAATGGGCTGGCCATTTATTAGCTTATTAGTGGTAGCAGATGGTGGCTGTAGTAATTCAGTCTGAATTGCTCTTCACTAAAGTCCATGGGTATGAAAAGCTGACTTCTGGTATTCAGACTTCTAGTAGGCTTGCGTTTCAGACCTCTAGTATGCTTGCGTTTAGACTTCTAGTATGCCTCGTTCATTATAAAACAGCTAGTATAACTTGGGACATTTTGCAGCTGGAGAATTCTGTGTGTATTACGTAAGCACCCGGGAGCCAGCAAGAAAGCACCACTGTATTACAAAATACTACAGATAGCAGATGATCAATTAAGCAGCAGACTGTATTGACATAAAATGCTAAAGATAGCAGATGATCATTGTAGTAATCACCAGACTGAGAGCCGATATCATTGATTCTAGTAAGCATCATCCTGATACATAATATTACAAGAATTCAAGTTTTGTGCCATTTTCTGTGATATTTCTTTCATTCCTCAGCATAAGATCATTTTCCAATTTTTGCAATTTATTAGCCATTTTAGTTAAAATAGGACAAAGATCAGGTTCCTATTCTTCCACTACGTGTATTGAGTAATGACTGATAATTACCAACGTATTCAGTCGTCAACTGATAATTATCAACGTATTCAGTCGTCAACTAAAACCAATAATTCATGAACTGACTCAGTTCATGAATAGCTCATACTATTTTAGTTTCGGCCATTGTCGGATAATCTCATGGCAGGCTTATACACCCTTGTGTCTATCACCCCAGAAACAAATACGAGGTGAATGTAATTCTTGAGTGAAATTCTTGAATTCCTTTTGATGTGGTCACGTGTTCGATTCCGAGCACGGCACAAAGGTTGATTCCAACACGCCACAGACATTTGGTTCCGAACACGCCCTGACGCGTTCAATAGACTCAATTAGGCTCGTCTATTCACGATAAGCACATCGCCGCCAATTTTAATGAGCCGATTGCTGACGACTCATTGACCTGGCCCTATGCAGGGGTGATAATAAAGCAAGACAACAACACAACATGCCACATTCTAGAAGGAATGTGAAGAGCAGAGAGTGGGTAGTGGATATAGAGGTAGTGGATATAGGAGTATAGGGGATATAGGAGTATAGTGGGTAGTGGATAGGTGAATAGTGGGTAGGAGAGGCTAGAAGACTACCCGATTAGGAGATGGGGAGTGTCTGCATATATTAGCTGGGGACGGACACTGGAATTGCTCTGATCATGAGGCAATTACGCCTGTATGCAGTCCCGGTCTTAAGGAGGGTGAAGAAAGGGTCAACCAGGTGATGGAAATGCAGCGTTCCCATCACTCCGGAAGCCCAGGATGCGGCCTGGGTGTGTGTAGAAGGTGTGGCGAGTTTACCGAGGCTGACGCCTCCCCTTACCCGGCTCGGTTTTAAATACCCGATCTAAGTGACAGTAGAGGCCTCGGGTATTAGGCCGGAAAATGCGTTTGTGTTTCTGCTTTTGGACATTTGTGATGTTTTCCAGCCAATCGTGGGATTGTCTTAATAAGTGACAGACAAAAAAAAAATAGTGTCGGGTACGTTTTCCGATTCTTTCCGCAGAGATGAGAAACATATATATATCGACATCTGCATGGAAAATCTGCATACCATGATTTAGCATGTACCGTATGTGAATAGACCCAGAGTCATGAGGCATAGCAATAGATCAGAGCAGAACAAACAGTACACAACATAGTACGCAGCACTACGATACAAGTACAACTACTCATACTGATGACACTCATCTGATTGGCCTGAGACTCTGATTACTGACTGATGATGAATTCATGAGGAATTTTCCTGGAATTTCCATGTTTCCTTGGATTTCCATGGGAATTTTCAAACATGAATTTATGAATTTCCATGGGAATTTTCATCATGAATTTTATCATGAATTTTCATCATGAATTTATGAATTTCCATGGGAATTTTCATCATGAATTTTATCATTTTCCATTTTTCCATCTTCTCTACTAACATTAGCCAATATCCAGTCAAATCCAGCACCATTGGTGGTGAAAACATCTAAAGAATGGGTACTACCCCCCAGACCCAAGCCAGGCAGAAAGCCCATTGAAGAAAAGAAAGACAAAGCCAAGAAGGACAAGAAGAAAAAGAGCAAGAAAGACGAATGGACAGCGCCAGACATCAGCACCCTCATGGAAAAGATCGACAGTGTGGATCGAGAAAACATTGCATTAAAAGGCCGTCTTTTGGGGCTCATACAAGAATACAAGAGCCTCCGAAACATCGTCTTGAAGTACAACGACAGCTCGATACCGAGCCCCAACTCCCCAGCAACCACGCCCGAGGAAGTCACGTGCCACAAGCGCTCGTTCCAGGAATACAGCGACAACGAAAGCATGTTTATGAACGAGCTCATCACCGATATGAACGGCTTGAGCCACAAAGAGGAGATGCCTGTGATTGAGGAAAAGGAGATGATTGAGAGCTTCCTCAAGTTTGACGAGGAGAGCGACGAGGTGGCCATAAATGAGGTGCCGCAAGATTTGGCTGCGAAAAATAACATTTCTTTTTCGCCCAAAATGGACCTTTCCGAAAACAGCTTCTCCCCATTGAAATTCAACTACTACAAGGACTTTGAGAAACTCGACGTGGTGGAGGACTCAGACTTGGAAATCGATTTCGACGACGACGAGGAGATTTTCCCAATCAACGGCCTTTCTCGCACCATTTCGCCTGCATCGGACTTTGAGTCCCATCTGTTGATGAGCTCTCTAACGAGGTCCACAACCGTTTCCCTGGTCAACACAAATGTAGAAAGCAAAAAGTACCCTTTTAAAAACATGAGTGGCAAGTTCTTTGACTTGCCAAAGTACGAGGAAGAGCAGGGGGGCTATGAGTTTGGCTTTGATGATTTTGTCATTGATTTTTAGAGGGGATCTGATTGACTAACAGAAAGTTGACTTCTTTAAACAAAGGGATGGCTGATTGACTAGCAGAGTGTTGGCTTCTTCAAAGGGAGCTAGGCTGATTACAAAAAGCAGAGTTTGTCATTGACTTCTCTGATATTACGAATAACGAGTATGGGGATGGACTATGGAATGCCATGATCGGTAAATATTCATTTGGAATCTGATTCCTTTATTTATTGTCACTAGCGCAGGGGCGCGTGTGTTTAGCATAGAATGATTTATGATAATATGTAGGAGTACTAATGTACCATTACGATAAAAATTGCTTATCATATCTTATTTACGATAATCATTCGCTTATCATATTTACTGAGCTTCTCCTAATGTCTATCAACGACTACAGACAGAAGTTCTTACAATCAACGACTCAATCATACCCGTTCTAAAAAATGGAGTTCTATTCACTGGTACGTTTATCGTCCTGGCTGTGATGTACATCCCGTGATATCTATGTTCTATTGTGTATTTACAAGATGCATTTTCCTTGTTAGCCACCCTCTATATATGGGTAGGTGGCCCTCAGGAATTGAAGGACTAGAATCGACTGGACTCGAATGATCGAGAGTTGATCCCAATATGATTTACTGACACATGTTGGTCAGTTTCTGGCCCAGGGTGGAGATCCTGTAGTGTAAGGAATCGGATCCTTTCTGCCCATCACTATTCAGTGCTAGATCAATAAAGGTGGATTTGAATTTCCGCTGTTGCTATGCCACCACACCAATAATCTGTGTAGAACAGTGTAAGCGTTGCTGAATTGAGCGAAGGATCATTATTTCCTTTGATGGCTGACTGAATCCACAATTGAAAGAGTACTTGTTATAAGTGTACCTTGAAAGTCTGTCAATTGTTGTATACCTGATCGGTGATTATCAATCAAGAAATGAGCGAGGAATTGTTATAATCCAATTGATGGCACAAAAACCATAAATTTCGCTTCGTGCAATTTATTGTACCTGGCGCTGAGTCTATTGTCAGAACAATCGAGCGAAGCGAAGTGTTAAACGAACTAAGAAACCTTTTGCATTACGATTTCACTTCGATGGCTGGTTGCGATATTCATAGAAACAACAGTATACGTGCCTGTGATATCAATCAAAGTGGAAGGGGATTTATGGGCGACAGAAGGGATCTAACAATAGACTTGTTGGAAAATCTCTCGATTCAAATTGAGCGGAGTGAAATTGTTAATTGTTCATTGATGAGTTTGATTCTGAGCAATTGAGCGAGAGATTGTTCATTGAAAGTTCTCTTCTTACAATCGCTCCGCGCAGTTGGATAAAATCTGATACAATTTCGCTGCCTCTGTTAATGGATAACATTTATCGATTCTGGACAACTGCGCTTAATTATAGTGTAACTTTGATTGGCATTGAATCAATGCGAAAACGATGCCAATCTCACTGAATGGCAGACATAACAATTTTGCTCTGCAATTGTTGTCTGGCACTGAAAACTGACGTTTCTGAAACAATTTCTAAGTTCCTGGGTGACACAGATATAACAATTGAGCGAATCCATGAAACCCATCGATTGTGACAATTTCGCTTTGCTCAATTGTCATCGTTTCATTAAGCATGGGCCTGAAGTCCCTAAATAAGATCTCTAGAAATAGTGTCTGGATACCCTGTACAGAGTAGCTAAAACTACTAGACGTATTCATAGGTGAGAATCTATTAACCAGGACGTCAGTCCATGCATTGAGTAGATATAAGCGGTCATCACTTCCAGCGTAGTGAGGTATTAAGGAAATAAGAGAAGAATACGAGATTTAAGGCATGAAGATGAACTTCTGAAAAATGATCACGTGCTAACAATACCGAAAAGAATCGCCAAGAGTAAAGCTTTAGATTCACTTAGAATGATCCCGAGTTAAATAGTGCTTGATTCACTTAGAATGATCCTAAGTTAAATAGTGCTAGATTCACTTAGAATGATCCTGAGTTAAATAGTGCTTGATTCACTTAGAATGATCCTTTGAGTAAAAGAGTTAAATAGAGTATAGGTAAGAATCTATGGCTCATACACTTAGCAACTTATATACTAATTTCTAGAGATATCAACACTTAAACAATATGAGAATGAGATTTAGCTTACGCTCAGGTTTATGAGAATGAGTGATTAAGCTTAAACAAGCATAAACCTGAGCGAATGTTTATGCTCAGGTTGAGAATGATTTAAGATAAACCCTCGCTTCGCTCGGGTTTATGCGAATAAGTGATTAAGCTTAAACAAGCATAAACTGAGCGAATGTTTTGCTCAGGTTTGAGAATGATTTAAGATAAACCCGAGCGAAGCGAGATGCGAATAAGTGATTAAGCTTAAACAAGCATAAACCTGAGCGATTG
This sequence comes from Kodamaea anthophila, assembly GCA_015708815.1. Classification (NCBI taxonomy): domain Eukaryota; kingdom Fungi; phylum Ascomycota; class Pichiomycetes; order Serinales; family Debaryomycetaceae; genus Kodamaea; species Kodamaea anthophila. The sequence continues at coordinate 129,909 of JACFYR010000040.1, forward strand.
ATTTAAGATAAACCCTCGCCAACTTCACGCAATTGCTGTTTTGTTATTCTTTCGCAATTCGCGACTAATATCATTTTATTTCCGAATAGCTTCAGCATTCACGAATTGCTTCAATGTTCGCAAATTCGCGAATCGCCATTAACATATTCTATATAAATTTGGAAGGTAATACTACCGTACTACATGTTAGCTACTATTGCATGTAAGAAATGTTGTCCAAGGAGTTAAGAATCCCTCCTGAAGCCCCGGGATTCATACCCCGCTTATCGTGCATTACACATCTCGACTCCTCCAGAAGATGTGTAGTCAAAATGATTTTTTGCTGCAAAAAAACCCTCCACCTACAACGCCTCCGCACTTCCAGGAGGCTGGCTTACTACGTACCTATGTCCTTCAAATAAAGTAAGTCAGTTAGTTCACATCCCCAACTCAGTAGTGGAATCCCTAACAAAATTGATTTACTAAAACCATTCGCGAATTGCTTCAATGTTCGCAAATTGCTTCGCTCAATGCTCTGCTCGTAATTGCTTATACCAATACTGTAGTCGCACTCACTCCGCTCGTGCTCCACTGCCTCTTTTCTTGTAGTTTGCTCTGTGGTATTTCCCCCATAGTCTCCCATTATCCATTCGAAATCGAACAATTCTGGATAGTTAGTAACTTCGTCAGGCCCGTCTTCACTCATCTCTTGTCCGGCCCAAACTGCTAGTCCGTTTCTGATTCCTTCAGTACAGTTATTGCAACAATTCAACCATAAATCAATATCTATAGATTCGCCGTCGTATCTCCTGCTTAATTCTGGAAGAACATCGCCGTCCCATGCCCATAATTTCACATCAGCTTGTAGTTCACCTACGCATTCCGCGAAGCAGGTCGTATTGAGTACAGCGCGCCCTTTTCTCAACCCGTGTACTGTACCAAAGAAAATCGAAATGAATAAACTAACCTTCATTGTTGATTCTTGATGATTAAGAGTTTTGGTTCTTGAATTGTTGATTAGTTTTGATTCTGATTTGCTTGATCCGAGAGTATCAAATGGTGGTAATTCACTCTCTCTATCGTAGCTATAAAGACAGTAAAAATGCCTCCTTTCCCTATTTATACTCCGAGTACTAAAACGCCACAGACCCTACAACATTCGATATCCTATCTTTATACAACATTCGATTATCTTTAATTCCCTATACAACATTCGATTAACTTTAATTTGCCTTCACTTTATTAAGTGCCATTCCTCATATGTACCCTTATTCCTGATGCCTGGAATGAATGGCATGTTAGATCCAGCACGCGAACTGACGATAGCTATAAAATCCATAGGTGAATCCATAGGATAACTCGTATGCTACTATAATTTCAGTAATAGATATATCAAGAGATAAGGACGAAAGAATTACCCCCCCAGCATGAGGCTTGTACATTGAAATAACGTGATTTTCCATAACTTTGCCACCATCCTACACATCTGCGGACTGGAAAAGCGAATAATAGATCGAATAGATAGCTTGGAAGCTCTAAGGGGTATAGTTTTCTAGTGTATAATTCCTCCTAATAGATTATATCTGAGAAAAAGCGAGTAATAGATCGAATAGATAGCTTGGAAGCCTCTAAGGGGTTTGTATAGATTAGTTTTCTAGTGTACTTCCTAATAGATTATATCTGAGAAAAAGGGAGTAATAGATCGAATAGATAGCTTGGAAGCCTCTAGGGGGTTTGTATAGATTAGTTTTCTAGTGTACCTCCTAATAGATTATATCTGAAAATAATCCTTGTTTAGATGAAGTTGTAATAGAGGGTTCCAAGTTGGGAAATAGCTTAGATCTTGGTATAGCATCCGGTATTGGAGCGATGTGTACTAGAGTAAGTCACCCTATGAAATTGATCATGGATATTGTAGTCACTCAATCAGCTAGCATGCCAGATTGTAATGAGATTATTCCTATAGGAACACTATTAAGGACAATTAGGGTCATTGACGTATGCTAGCCAATTAGGGTCATTGACGTATGACTGGCCAATAGGGTCAATATTTGGGTCACGTGATAGGTTTTTTAATACCAAACAGCGAGTGACGTAATCGCTACACCATGCATAATGACACATTTTCGTTGCCAAAGGTATTCATTCTGAATCTAGATCTTGGTCTTCATTTCGGAAATAATTGGCCCACCTGAAGGACCTAATCTGACAAAAGGCCATGATAGACAAGACCTGTCATGTTCCCAACTGCCAGACCACCTTTTGATTTAAATGGGCTTATTGTTCAATGGTACATCAAGATGAATGTGCATTTTGTGGGCTTAGCGGAATTTTTGAATTCAGTTGATTCAGTATTTTGAGTAGAAATCTACAGTTGGATTCCTTATTGTTTCATTCTTAATGTAGGCATTCTTTGTGCATTCTTTTCTTGATGAATCTTGAATGAACATGCTGCATTTAAATCTCGCATTCTTGATCTTTTGTCAGTCTCTGATCATACCCCAGATCCAGAACGAAGATACAGGAAAATGAACTAAGATGATTCTGAACAGAAATGAAGTGTAGCAGTAAGTACAGGTAGTACAGGAAATAAGGCAATACAGGAAATAAGGCAATACAGGAAATAAGGCAATACAGGAAATAAGGTAATACAGGCAGTCAGGCAGTCAGGAAGTACAGGAAATAAGGCAATAAAGGAAATAAGGCAGTACAGGAAATAGGCAATACAGGCAATCAGGCAGTCAGGCAGTCAGGCAATCAGGCAGTGATATATAGGCAGAAATATTATGAGGCAGTCAGAATGGCAGTGATTATCACCTGATAGGCAGTCCCTTACAATTATGATTAATTAATGCCGACACACCACTGAATAGAGTTTTAAATAGGTACCTTTCAATTGGTCTACGACCACAAAGATAATCAAGATAATGGTTAGGTATGATGTATTTGGGAGATTAATCGTCGATTGATCACAAACAGATGTTGCCAGGATTCATTCAGTCCAGAAACTTCTCTCACTTAACATCTCGGGAAGTACACATACTTAGCTTAGTGAGAGGGCGTTTCTAGTCAGCCAGTGTGTACCGAAAAGGGTAGCATTATATGCAGTACTGATAGGCCCATTCCCTACAGATTACTGCATCGCTCTGATTCAAGAGATTCACTAATTGAAGCGTTTGATAGTATTCTTGATGTAATCTTATCTCTACCTGCCCAGAAATTTATCAATGGACCCTCTAATAAACAACTAAGTATAGACATGGTCATGGCATCTGAAGACTTTGATAGCATAAAAATGGGAGTATTCGTAGAATTTCTAATCGATTTGATAATCAGACTCATGGTATTCCCATCCTTAAGTGGCTTTTTTCGGGTGGACACCTGAACATACCTTTTATCCCGCTATGAAACCCTCTGATGCAAAATGCCATGCCTAAACCCATAAGTTTGCTTCAATCAGGGGATTGGTGCTAACACCTTTTTGTTAGATGGTCAGCTCAATATCACCTGATGTCACTAATAGTTTGATATTTGACTCTTAATCTATTTACCCAATACCAACGATTGGTCAATTCCAATGCTATAGGATACTATAGTTAGAAACAGATCGAAAGAGAACCAGGCATATAAGCGACCATCTATAGCTTAAGGAGATCTCACACCGCACTCTCAGATATCATTGCAATCCCCCACTATTGTCTCAAGAAATTATCAGTGCTTCAAAGTAAAATCAATGCAGTGTTGGTAATCCTCTCGGTGTCTTCTAAATCAAAAGTGAATAATGTGTCACACCACTTCAATAACCTGAGGAAAAGATAGGGCAGACTGAACCCACTTAATTTGTACATCTGAGAAAGCACTACCGGTGACTAGCACATCAAATACTAATGACTAGAACTACCAAATACTTCTGACTAGCAGTACAAATCATTGTCTAGCACCTCAAAATGACTAGCAGTAAAGATTCTAGTTGATGACTGAACATCGGGAAGCTCGAGATCACCGTAGACAGCATTGCACAAGTAGGTTTTCAGGGTAGTTCGAACACTTTCATTTCTTATGCTCCGGTGTATTTGGCTGAGTACTGGTTGCTATTGCCATTGGAACTTGCTCGGCCTGAAAACTTCAGAGAAACTAATGTACAAACCTAATGGTTCTCAACACTTTTCTATCAACACTAATGGTTTTACAAACCCTAATGGTTCTCAACACTTTTTCTATCAACACTTTTTCTAACACTTTTTTCTGATGGTTTTGATTGCAGCAATACGTCATGCCTGCATATAACACGGTTGCATGTTAATGTATTCACTATTGAACATACCAAGTTGACCCAGTGTTCCTGTAAACAATTTTGGTGTTTCAGAAAGCCAGAATAGAAGATTGTATTGACCATTTGCTTTATCACATCGAACGGAGAGATGTTAATCAACTAGTTATGCTACATTGAGTATTAATTCAGACCTTTCTATATCATCGAACGGAGGAGATGTTGTTATGCTACATTGAGTCTCAATCAATTCAAACTTTTTAACATCTCCTCCGTCCAATGTTATTTAATAAACTAGTTGCTACTATGAGTCTCAATCAATTCAAACTTTTTAACATCTCCTCCGTTCAATGTTATTAAATAAACTAGTTGCTACTATGAGTCTCAATAATTCAAACTTTTTGACATCTCCTCCGTTCGATGTTATTAAATAAACTAGTTTATGCTAAATTGAGTCTCAATAATTCAACTTAACATCTCACTCCGTTCGACGTTGTTATGCTAAATTGAGTCTCAATAAACTTTTTAACATCTCACACCGTTCGATGTTATAAAAAGCTTCCCATTCGATGTTGAGTCTCAATTCAAACTTTTTAACATCTCACTCCGTTCGATGTTATTAAATAAACTAGTTTATGCTAAATTGAGTCTCAATAAACTTTTTAACATCTCACTCCGTTCGATGTTATTAAATAAACTAGTTTATGCTTCTTTGAGTCTCAATAATTCAAACTTAACATCTCACTCCGTTCGATGTTATAGAAAGCTCCCCATTCGATGTTGAGTCTCAATTCAAACTTTTCAACATCTCACTCCGTTCGATGTTGTTTATGCTTCTTTGAGTCTCAATAATTCAAACTTTTTAACATCTCCTCCGTTCGATGTTGTTTATGCTACATTGAGTCTCAATAATTCAAACTTTACAACATCTCACTCCGTTCGATGTTGTTTATGCTTCTTTGAGTCTCAATTAACTCAAACCTTCTTATAACATCTCACTCCGTTCGATGTTATAAAAAGCTTCTCACTCCGTTCGATGTTAAAAATTGAATTAATTTACTCTTGTAATACCCCCACCCCCCTCCACAACATCCTCAATATTCCGTAAAGCACTCTCCGCAGCATAGTCAAAATTCTCCACAGTGCTGGCACCCACATGAGGTGTCAAATAAACATCCTCTCTGCCCAACAAACCCTCATGAACACTTGGTTCCTCCTCAAACACATCCAAGCCCGCAAAAACCACCTTTCCCTTGCGAAGACCGTCCACCAAGGCACTTTCGTCAATTACCGAGCCACGGCCAATGTTGATAATTCTAATGGGCTTCTCAAAGGCCGCAATGCTCTCGGCATTAATCATGTGCTTTGTTTCACTTGTCGCAGGGCACGCAACCACCACCAAATCGGCAAATGCATAGGTCGAAGCGAGGCTGGGGTAATAAGTGGCCTCATAACCCAAGGCGGAATTTTCCTCTGCAGATAATGGGGAGCGCTTGACATAGCTGATTTTCATGCCAATGGCAGTCAATCTCTTCCCAATCAACTGGCCAATCAGACCAAAGCCCACAATCACCGCATGGTGGCCTGCCGGATTGGAATTGGGCCTGTTGGTGAAATATTCACCGTATGCGTACTTGGGGGCTGTTTGGGATGAAAAGTCCACTGTACCAGTTTGAGAATCAAACACAGAACCCTCACCGAGGTATTGTCTTGCCTTGACTGTGTTTTGGATTGTGTTTGTGATCATGTTTGAGTATGGTTTGAAGTTTCTAAAGGCCTGCAAAGCATTGAAAAGGACCAAGTCGGCCACTGGGGCCGCGGCTTCGTCTGACGGGACGTTTGTGAGCGTGATGCCCTTTTTTCTCAACGCTTCTCCGTCGTATTGCTCGTATCCCACGGAACACAAGGCCAATACCTTGAGGGACGATGGGGCAGCCTCCAAAACTGCCCCGCTAAATCCCCCGACCGGAATAAAGCCTAGCCACGCGCCGTAGATCCCCACAATGTCCTTGAATGGCCCGTTGAAGTCGGCAATGAGCTGCTCCGCGGTCGTCAAAGTGTGGTGGATGCACTCGTACTTTTCGGCAAAGCGCTTGTATTCCACGAGGTTTCTGTTGAGATCTCCAACAAAGAGGACTTTTTGCATTGATGAGCTCGATAAAATAAGTTTTCTGGATGCTTTCTTCGGTAAAAAATTACGTCAAGGTTTGGCTGCCCTTATGCTACTTTTGGCTTATGCTACTTTTGGCTTATGCTCTTTTTGGCTTATGCTCCTTCTTGGCTTATGCTCTTTTTGGCTTATGCTCTTTTTGGCTTATGCTCCTTCTTGGCTTATGCTACTTTTTTCCTTTTGTCTGGTGAATTTTTCACTGAGCCACAGTGAAAAATCGTCAGGGCTCAATTCTGGCACGTCAGACTCCGACATAGCCTGGGGTGCAGGCGAATGATTAGCGATGTGATTGACGCGATAGACCTAATCCTGTGGCGTAATAGGGTGTGCATAACTAGCCATGATATCACAATGGCGATACTGTATTCAAGCCTTTCAGTAATGTCCAGTCAAAAAGTGTCTAATGTCCATGTAAATGTTCGTGTAAATGTTCGCGTCAAAAAGTGTCTTAATGTTCATGTAAGTCCATGTAAAATGTCTGATTCTAGAATGTCTGATTCTAGAATGTCTCGAATGTCTAAATGTCTCGAATGTCTCTAGAATGTCGCCTGCTCCATAATGTCTCTGTCTCTCCATCTCTCCTCTACCTCTCTCCATCTCTATTTTTTGGTCTCTTTGGTCTTTGTACATGCCTGCTGTAGAACACCAATACCCTGAGCGCATACCCAACAATTTTAATACGTCCAACATTGCACCCCATAGAGGCATCCAACGTTGATCTGGGGATGGATTCTCACCTGCCTCAATATATGGGGTGCATAAAAGAGCAAATATCTGAACATCGAACGGAGTGAGATGTGAATGTCTGTAAATCAGAATAAGAGATGTGAATAACCCTCAAATATCTGAACATCGAAGAGATGTGAATGTCTGTAAAACAGAATAATCGAGCGGAGAGTTGTGAATACCCTCAAATAGTTGTGAATACCCTCAAATAATCGAAGAGATGTGAATGTCTAGTAATAAAATACGTATCGAGATGTGAACCCTCAAATATCAACATCGAAGAGATGTGAATGTCTGTAAAACAGAATAATCGAGCGAGAGATGTGAACCCTCAAATATTAACATCGAGAAGAAATGTGAATGTCTGTAAAACAGAATAAGAGATGTGAATGTCTACTAATAAAATTCGTATCGAGATGTGAACCCTCAAATATTAACATCGAAGAAGAATCACTCTGATCATCGAGCCAGATCATTTCTCTCACATTTAAGAGTAAATATCACTTGTGACATTGAACTCAGACAATTCAGACATTCCGGCCACATACCCAAGGCCATCTCATGAATTGTCTTGGCGGTCTCATATTGTGTAAAGACCACAATGCCCAGATATGAAACAGAGGTGTAGTCCTGAAATGGTTGAATAGTCGAGATATAGCCCGCTGAACATTCCGCTCCGTATGATTCTAAGCTGTGTATATTCCCATTTGTAATTTTTCCATGTCCTATATGAGGCTGCTAAATCAGAAATCAAGTTTTTTAGGCTTCATGAGTTACATGAATGCTTTATAGGCACCAAATGATAAAGCCTATATCTACACGATGCTACACTCCCTATAATGTTTGTCATCAAAAGGCCCTTAGTATCACAAAGCTCCGGCAGTGACGTAATGAGCACAAGGCTAGAATTGAATTTAGCCTAAATCGATTTAGGAACCCTACCTTGGAATCTCAGCACAATCAGTACTATTAGCAGTGATACTGATATTGTACAGCTTTTGTGCAGGATGGTCCAACTCTTAAAGCCACCACAGAAATACTAAACCAGTATATTCAGTCACTAGTCAGAACTGATATCACAAAAAACGTAACTAACTCATCACTAATCTGTTAGGAATTCACGTTAGTGGGAATAGCTAGATCTATTTATTAATGAACATACATAGTATTTATTTGCCAGCAGCTCGAAGTCGAGCTGATGGCTTGGAAAAAAGCCTTCGTTCGCTCAGGCTCATGGATACGTCTTTACTTAAATCTCATTCGCTTAAACCTGAGCAAAGGTTATGCTCATCTTGGGGAACCCAAAAGGTCCTTGATCACGTGGGGTATATGCAGTACTCACTCCCAGTCCAACAAAATCAGTGATCACAAATCACTCAATAAACAGTCAATAAATCAATCAAATCACTATATTACTCTATCACAAACCACTGAATATCTCACTGGTATTGGCGGGTCAGCGAAAGTTCAGTTATTTTTATCTGAGTGATTTGATGGCCAGTATTTGAACAGCGCTCTAGATTGGCTCGTGGACTATGAGTTGACACCATGATGTAAATCAGATCCACATAAGAATATTCAATCCATTACATCTACTTTCTACCACCTTTAGCCAGTTAGCATTAATCATCGAAAATGGTCTTCTCCTAAATGGGTCTGAATCTGATTCACAGAAAGAATGGTCAACCCTAAATTCTTCTCACAGACTCACTAAGATGGTTAAAACTCACTAGATGGTTTTTTAGACTCACTAGATGGATTTTGAATCTATTATCAAGCATTAGTCTTCTATTCTCTGGCTCGCTTTCTCAAAAACGTGTTCAGTCCTTACCAGTATTAATAGTTTACATTACTCTTCCACTTTGTTTGAGGTGGTCAGGATAAGCTCGGCTTTTGTAGATCTTATACAATTATATATGCGGGTAACAGAAAAGGTTCTCTTATAGACCAAATATCCGAGATCTTGTATTCAGCCAAGATCAGAAATACTTGAAGCTTAGTGATTCTGTAGTGAAAATGCTAGAATTGAGCGGTATGGCAGCGAAATAATTTTTGAGTTCCGTTCCAACCTTTCTCCATTAGAGAATCTCCCACAACCATTAGCTAGAATCTCCTTCCACAACCATTTAGTTAGGGTACTTTTGGTTAAATACTTCGTTATTGTATATTTTCAGTACATTCGTGCCTGGGAATACACGAGTTCTTAAGAATATCTCCAATACAAGTGTAGTAAGGTGACTCTTAATCTGTAAAATTATCACGCCTTGTATCAACGCTGATGACTACAGATTCAGAGAGCTATCCTAGTTTCACATACGAGTGAGAACACATATTGCAAAATAGATGATCGAGAAGTACACTGGGTTTACTAGGAGATACTGTTTCAAGAATACAGCACAGATACCCGAAGCGTTCTAGTAGACTCTCAAACAATAGTGAAGGTCATGGCTTGACTTAGCCAGAGAACTCTATCGTGATGAGCCTGCAGTATATAACCATAGAATATTCAAGTTAACTGGATATTCCTGATATTCAGCCTGCACACATCTCTTTCCGCTTCAGCAGGCTGCCCTCTATAATTAGGAATGAGGCCCACTTTTCAAATTTTCTTACGAGCAACACCTTGAAGGATCGCCTTTTTTAGGATAACATTTTAATCCATCATTCTCGAGATCGGAAAGAAGCATATATTAGTTGAAGCAATAATTTTATCATTCTGGATAGGCGAGAACAACTTGGATCTAATAATTATCTCTAGAGACTCACGTCGTCAAATTGTACCATTTCTATAGATGAATCCACTTATCTAGCGAGAATTAGAGAGTAACTGGCATTCATTCATTGTTTTATTCAGTGTGGTGAGAAGTAGAAAGTAACTGGCATTCATTTACCCTATTACATGCTAGTTAAAGAGAGAAAATTAGAATGTAGCATTCATTTACCCTATTTCATTCTAGTTTGACAAACATGAAGAATTGGAAAGTAAATCATTCTGTGAAACTTAAAATTGATGAATTGGCGAAGCGAAAACTTCATACTTAAGAATTCGAAGGTAACTTGTAGCTATTAAATTCAATCCTATTCTATTCTGTCTACCAGAGTTCAAAAATTTGAAAAGTGAATCATTCTATTTCATTCTCTCGCTCAACTTTTATAATAGAGAAGAATCCATGAAGAATTGAGCGGAGCGAAATTTTTCAGTAGCTAAAGAATTTGCTTCACTTGATTCTCATAGTTGTCAAGAATCGATAAAGAATTTCGCTCGCTCATTCCTCAATAGATAAAGAATTTACTTCGCCCAATTCTTATAGTAGTCAAGAATTTATGAAGAATTTCGCTCCGCTCAATTCTTCCAAAGATGAATGAATTTACTTCGCTCAATTCTAATAGTAGTCGAGAATCCATGAAGAATTTCGCTCCGCTCAATTCTTCCGCTCAATTCTTCTATAGATAAAGAATTTGGTTCACTCAACTCTTATAATAGTCGAGAATCCATGAAAATTTCGCTCCGCTCAATTCTTCCGCTCAATTCTTCTATAGATAAATAATTTGCTTCACTCAACTCTTATAATAGTCGAGAATTCATGAAGAATTTCGCTCCGCTCAATTCTTCCGCTCAATCTTCAATAGATAAATAAAGAATTTCGCTTCGCTCAATTCTTTATTCAACTATGGACGCTATTGAATTCCCCATCTCCCTCCCCAACCAGCCCCTCGTGGAACACTACAGCCGTATAATCATGACCGTGGAGATCGTGAGCAGCCTATTAGTCGGATTAGCCACCAATTCCGTGGTCTACGTGTTCGTGACACTCGCGGCAGAGTTTGTCATTCTGTTGGGCCTCCTTTTGCCCAACTGGCCTTTTTTGACCAGAAAAAAGGACCTTCAGTGGTTGACTGTGAGTTTCTAGATAAGATGACATGGATTTGGAGGGTGAGAGTATGAATATAAGAGTGCTAATGAGTTGAAATCGATAAAGCGAAAAGAAAATACGTTACATAAGAATGGCAAAAGCGAATGATTTGATGGTTTAGTACCTATATTCAACGAGAAATTAATCGATCATCAGAATCAAATGATCACCAGAATTAATCAATGAGATAACCAGAAATAATCAAATGATCACGAGAATCAAATCACCAGAAATAATCAAATGATCGAGAATCAAATGATCACCAGATTAATCAATGGTCACGAGAATCAAATGATCACCAGAATTAATCAATGATCAAGAATCAAATAAGATCAACCATTTTTCAGTCACATAATCCGACCATCAATTATCATATCTATCAATTGAATTCAATCACTTCAATCAGATCAACCTAACCATCAAATCTCATCTCGCTGCGCGAGATTCAGAACTAATTAGCCTTGTAGCTATCCACCCTCCGGATCGATCATGAAGTGAATTAGTATGCGAATGAACAGCTGTATTTTTATACGTAGTGTTCCTGCCATTAATAGCAATGGCGATACCCACAACAATTGAGCGAAGCGAAATTGTTGCAATATGGTCGCCCACGTCAATCTCAACAATTGAGAGAAGCGAAATTGTTGCAAAATCGTCACCCACATCAATAAAGATAGTGAAATTGTTGCAAAATGAACACCCACATCGATAATTCAGGGTAGAAAGTGTTGCAAAATAAACACCCACAGCAATATCAACAATTGAGCGAAGCGAAATTGTTGCAAATGGTCACCCACAATAGAGGTAGTGAATTGTTGCAAAATAAACCCCCACATCAATATCACAATTTCTTCGCTCAATTGTTGCAAATGGTCACCCACGATAAAGGTAGTGAATTGTTGCAAAATAAACCCCCACATCAATATCACAATTTCTTCGCTCAGTTGCAAATACACCCACTCAAAATTCTTGCTAACATCTTGTTAAGGAAATCTTTCGAATGTTCATAACTGTTGATGGCCGTTGAGGACTATTGATACTTTAAGGAACTGATGAGAATTCTAATGCTTCGTACGACTGACAAGATGGTGTGAATAAACGTATTGTAGAATTGAATGGGATTAATGGCTGAATAGCCTTGCACATCAGAAACAGTAATGCTAAGATGCTATTGGACCTGCCGCTTATTTGAATATGTTAACTCTGTACGCATTATGAGGAGGCACCAGCCATGAATCCAATGGCTATTAATCTGTATATATTAGCAAATTGTGGATTCTGGCTCATAGATATCTGAATCATCAAAGCACAAAGAGTACTATACAGAAAAGGAGCCATAGTGGCTACTATTTGCACAATAAATAAAGAATCGATAGTGGATATTATTCCCATAGTGACTATTTGCCAATACATAGAGATAGTGGATAATACTAACGATTAAGGAGTTATCAGTCCTCTTACCATTCTTCTACGCAGATATTCTCAGAGGATTGAAATTTTAGACTGAGTATTGCTTAGTATACTGGAAAAACCTTCGCTACGCTCAGGTTTGATTAGCCAAGTCGATTATAGTCTCATACTTCGGAGAATCACGGATAAAGTATTCATTTCCTTATAATTGCGATATGCCAGATATTGGTACACCATATCTTTGCATTCCTCATTTCCATCTCTGCAATTGAATAAGTCTTGAAAACAATTCAGTCAACTTGGTCATAATTCTATTTCTAATATGAATCACGTGATATAAGTTATCATCATCAACGAGACTTCAGAAAACTCATTTTCTAGTCATTTTCCGCTTCATCAGTAATTGTCCTTTGTAATTCATAAAAAACAGTAATAATCTAACAGATAATTATTCAGAATCTGAGTTCGAATCCCATCATCTGATTTTACTAGATCATCTCACTCACTTTATTCCTTCTATTAAGCCATAAATTGGGATTGCCAACACGTGTATATACAGGCATTATCTGAATAACATATTAAAAGACTCTTCATTAAACTCAATTGACTGTAAACTAGAACTGACTGGAACAAAAATGACTGAAAAATGACTGAAAAATGACTGAAAAGTACTACGTATCTAAAATCTCTTTAATTTTAGTGCATTTGTTCTTTTTATGTCCCTCTTTCTTGGTTTCGACGTTTCTACCCAACAAATCAAGGTCATAGCCACCGATGAGAAGCTCAAGGCCCAGAAAACATACAGTGTCGAGTTCGACCAGTACTACAAGGAGCAGTATGGGATCCACAAAGGCGTGATTGCTGAGGGAAGCACTATTGTTAGTCCTGTATCTATGTGGCTCGAAGCAATTGACCGTATTTTGGGGGAGATGTGTGAGGACGGATTCCCGATGGAACGAGTGCGGGGCATTTCCGGAAGTTGCCAGCAACATGGGTCGGTTTTCTGGAGCGATCCTGACCGGTTGGAGCAATTGGACCCCGAATATGGTCTCGCCGACCAATTGCGGCCGGCGCTTGCCTACGAGTACTCCCCGAATTGGCAGGACCACTCGACGGGCGCCGAGGGCGACGCGTTCGAGGAAGCTGTGGGGGGCGCGGCGGGGTTGGCACGTGCGACCGGGTCACGTGCGCATTTCCGGTTCACCGGGCTCCAGATCCGCAAGCTCGCGCGCAAGCAGCCCTCGGTGTACAAGCGCACCGCCCGGATCTCGCTCGTGTCGTCGTTCGTCGAGTCTGTCTTGTTGGGAAAGATATCCACCTTGGAGGAGGCCGACGCGTGTGGCATGAACTTGTATGACGTGTTGCGCGGCGACTGGGACGCGTCCCTTCTCGCCGTGGCTGCAGGGGCACATCCGAAAATAGACGGTACCCTGCAGACAGATGCCGACACAGCATCCACAGACTTGCGCAACAAACTCGGTCCCGTCTCTCCCGTCTCATACAAAAGTGCAGGCACAATCTCGCCCTACTTTAAAAAGTATAACCTCCCAGATTCCTGCAAAATATACAAATTCACCGGCGACAATCTCGCCACAATCATTTCGCTTCCCTTGACCCCAAAAGACTGCCTCATCTCTTTGGGAACAAGCACAACCGTGCTTGTTGTAACTGATAAATACGAGCCTCTGCCTCAGTACCATTTATTCAAACACCCCACCATGCCAAACCATTACATGGGTATGATTTGCTACTGCAACGGAGCGTTGGCGCGGGAAAAAGTCCGTGACGAGTTGAATAGCTGCGAAAAAGAAGGTTCCCAAAACGGCAATTCTGACCATGACACAAAACCAGGTTCCTGGGACCGTTTCAACTCCATCCTAGACAAGTCCCGTGGGTATTCGGGCAAAATCGGCGTGTACTTCCCGCTAGGAGAAATTGTTCCCAGTGTTCCCGCACAAACACGGCGATTTTTAAATGGAAAAGAGGCCCATTGGTCTGTGGAAGACGATGTGGTTGCAATCGTGGAGTCCCAGGCTCTTAGCTGTAGACTTCGGGCCGGTCCCATGCTTGCTGATAAAAAGGACGTGTCACCAGAGCTCCGCCAAATGTACCACGAAATGACCAGAGACGGCCAAATCGTCACCGATGGAGTTCAGCAGAATTTGCACCTGGTCACTTCGCGGCCCCATAAATGCTACTATGTTGGCGGGGCCTCCAATAACCCCAGTATCGTCGCCAAAATGGGCTCCATTATCGGGCCAGAGGCAGGCAATTACAAGGTGGAGATTGCAAATGCCTGTGCTTTGGGGGGAGCCTTTAAAGCTAGCTGGGGATATTTGTGTGAGACAAAAGGCGACTGGGTGGATTATGGAGCGTATATTGAGAGTTTGTTTGATCCCAAAGATATGGAGAAGGTGGATGTGCCTGATATGTGGGAGGACTATTTTAGGGGTTTGGGTGATTTGGCTAATTTGGAAAAGAGATTAGAAAAGTAGATACCTAGAATAATAACTAAATAGAATAGGTACCTAGAACAATATGAACAATTCAGAAAGTCTGAGACAAAACTATGATAAAAAGTAATTCTATTCAGAAAAGTTCTGACAAAACTATGATAAAAAGTAATTCTATTCAAGTTCTGACAAAACTATGATAAACTTAAAGTAGTTCTATTAGGACAAATTACAGTTCTGAAAGACAAAGCTAGTTGTATTCCAAACAAATTTGAAAAGTTCTGAGACAAAACCATGATAGACTATTTCCATTCAAACGAATTTGAAACAGTTCTAATGGTCTGAATCTAGGTTTGATAGATAAAACCAGTCCTATTTAGACATATTTGAAAAGTTCTGAAAACCTAATTCTATTCCAGACAAACTTGAAACAATTCTGATAGACAAAACTAGTTCTATTCCAGACATTTGTAAAGTTTTGAAAAAAGTAGTTCTATTCCAGACATTTGAAAAGTTCTGAAAAAAGTAGTTCTATTCCAGATAAATTTAAAACAGTTCTGGTAGACTTTGAGTAATTCTATATTCCAGACTACTAGCTCTATTCCAGACTACTAGTTCTACTCCAGACTAACTGTTTCTTGTCTACATCCCATTATTCATCTGTCACATCCACATAATACGACTTTCAAAGCGTTTATGACAGATGTATTCTAGCTTCTAGCTATTGTTATCCAGTTACGATCCAGAAGGAAGAGTGATACATGTTACTTCAGTGGTAGAATAAAGAGGCACTTTGTTGAATCGTTATAATAGGAATGTAGCCGAAGTAGGTCTGAGAGAACTACAAGAACCATTTGGTGAACTGGTCATAAAATGTATTCTGTAGCATGTCTTGAGCTGGAAAATCCTTCAGGCCATTGATCTTATTCTTAGTGCTCATGAATCTGGAGTATTTTCAATAGTACAGAAACAACAGGTAAGGAAAACGAGAAAAATCCAACATAATAAGGGACTTCTTTCCATTAGGTACACCCAAAAGGAATCACCTACAATGGATTATTTCAATTTTTGTGGTCTGATTCGATCCTAGTTAGATGCCCGCTGATTTCCTTGAAAGCACACAATAAGTCTTCTGTATTGCCGGCTTCTCAATCCTCGTCATGTGATTCCTAATCAGTTATCATTTAATTTGGGACCGCCGTTGTGGAGTCACATGGAGATTCAGTACTGGACAATCCCTTTCTCCAGAACAAATCGGTCTCAAATATCACCTCACTTTTTGGCTCATTAATAGCAGTCATCCCGAACGAGTGAGCTGGGATTGTTTAATACACTCACCTATTTTCTTTGAGTTATTGTTAATCAATTAGAGTATACTAACCTCACTGATCATTATATACTAACCTACCTCACTGATTATTATAATACACACCTCACTTTGCTTGATCATTATAATAATATACGCTCACTTCAATTTGTTTATACTCATCTCCTTCATTTGGGTCCATTGGTATTTTATAGATACTCAATACACTAGTTCAATTTCGTTATATGCAGTACTGAAGATCATCTAACTTTGCTGGGGGTTCGGAGTCCTCAATCTACTCAATCTCATTCGTTCACTCATTCATATGCATTCATTTAAGCTCACTCAATCACTCAATCTTATATGCAGTACTTTAAGCTCACTCAATCTCATTCGTTTAATTTACTCAATTTCACTAAGCTACTCATTCGAACTCGTTCATTCGTTCAGTGCTATGCAGTAATTTAGCTCACTCATCTCACTCAATCTCACTTTGTTTGATTATATAAAACTTACAATTCTCTTCGTTATATGCAGTACCTGAACCTCACTCAATCTCTTCGTTCGATTTACTCAATTTCACTGAGTTACTCATTAGTACTCGTTCATTCGTTCAGTTATATGCAGTAACTTAGCTCACTCATCTCACTCAATCACTAATCTCACTTTGTTTGGTGTACTAGATCTCACTTACAATTCTCTAGGTTATATGCAGTACCTGAACATCACCCAATCTCTTCGTTCGATTTGTAATCACTCAATTAAGCTAATGAGTCTCATTTGTTTATTTCATTCAGTTATATCCAGTGCCTTAAGCTCATTCATCTCACTCATCTCACTTCGTTCGATTTCGTTGATTTCGTTCGATGTGGGTTCTTATATGCAGTACCTAAGCACCCAATCTCACTTCATTCGATTTGTAATCACTCAGTTAAGCTACTCAATCTCATCATTTCATTCAGTTATATTCATTACTTTAAGCTCACTGAGCTCACTCATCTCACTTCGTTTGATTCGTTCGATATCTGTTCTTATATGCAGTACCAAAGCTCATTTACACTTCGTTCGATTGTTTGTAATTACTCAATGAAGCTACTCAATCTCATTCGATCATTTCATTAAGTAATATTCTTACTTTAATATCACCCATCTCACTCAATCACTCATCTCACTTCGTTCGATTTCGTTGATTTCGTTCGATATCGGTCCTTATATGCAGTACCGAAGCTCATTCTCACTTCGTTCGATTGTTTGTAATTACTCAATTGAGCTAATGAGTCTCATTTGCTTATTTCTTTCAGTTATATACATTGCCTTAAGCTCACTCATCTCACTCATCTCACTTCGTTCGATTCGTTCGATTCGTTCGATTGAGTAATATGCAGTACCAAGCTCAATCTCACTTCGTTCGATTGAGCATTATATGCAGTACTGTTTTTTTCATGTCCCTCCCCCAATCCCTCCACCACAACCTCATGCCCAATGAGCTCACGTTCCTCACTGAGAACGAGCTCATAACGATCCTCCCCCGGTACTCGATGCAGAAAATACAACTAGTCGGATTCACGGTCCCCCCCCTACGTGCCATGAGAAGAGAACAAGTGCCGCTCTGGGTGGCCCTAGTGCTAAAAGCCCAGGATAAATGCAACATAGTGCCACCCGAGTGGCTCAGCGTGGCGTTTTTGAAGGACAAGTACGAGCAGGAGCTCAAAAACCCGCACTTGTTCAGCGAGCTTCCGTTCCATTGGCTCGAAATGCTGAAGATCCTTCTTGCGCGGGCACGTGACGACCTTTCCGACCCGTCGCACCAGATCCGGTCGGTTCTCCAGGACTTACGGGAGATCCGACTCGTCAAGCTGCGCAGAGGCTTGAACGAGTTGAACGAGAGTCATTTAACCTTGACGCGTTTGTCGCATATGGAGATAAATGAGATGCGTCCGTTTGTTTTGGGGGTCATGGGAAAGATGAGGGAGTTGCATGAGACGATAGGTGAGGAGGAGAATGAGGAATAGCACATAATAATCATATTGAGCGAAGCGAAATGTGATTATTATGTGCTATCACATTGAGCGCTCACATTGAGTGAATATCACATTGAGCGAATATCACATTGAGCGAAGCGAAATGTGCTCGGAATTGGTGAACTCTTAGTCACGTGATGGGTCGGATTTAAATTGGGTTCGTTTTATTCATCAATGGAATGATGAAATGTTTGGTCTAATTAAATCAAATGAGAATGGTTGTTTTTCTGAGTTAAATCAAATGAGAATGGTTGTTTTGTCTAATTAAATCAAATGGTGAGAATGGTTGTTTTTCTGAATTAAATCAAATGGTGGGAATAGTTGTTTGGTCTAATTAAATCAAATGGTTAGAATGGTTGTTCTTGAAATGATTGTTTTTTGATCTGAAAAATCCCACGTATTGGTGTTTATTCAATCTCATAATGGGTGCTTGTCGATTTTAATTCAATCGCACGTATTGAGTGTCTATTTCTGAATTCAATCATGTGATTGTTGTTTCGATTAATTCAATCAAACGATGAGATGGTTGTGATCTGAAAAGTCAAATGGTGAGAATGTTTGTTCCGATTTCTGAATTCAATCACATAATTGGGTTTTCTCACATAATTGGCTCTTCGATTATGGAGAGTACCATACCGAAATTCTCTTCCTATTTTGATTGTCACGTACCAAGTCAGACCGACCATGGGGTGCCTCAGAGAAGACATTAATGACTGTATAATAGGGTTTGTGGATTGAAAAGATAGTGGGCAGGATGATGCTGAGAATCTGATACATGAAAATGCTTAAAAATTGCTGGATAAGAGCTCAGAATAATCGCTGGATAAAGAGCTCAGAATCTGATTACTGGATAATACTTTTTGGATCTAAATCAGTGGATATTTTAATGTTGGATCTAATCACTGATAATGAAATTATGGATCTACATCACTAAAAATGATTTTGGATCTAGATTATTGGAAAAGTGATTTTTGATCTAGAGACTGGTAATGATTTCTGATCTAGCAATGGATAAATTGATTTGGATCCAAATCATTGGATAAAGGATTCTAATCTAGATCACTAAATGATTTTCGATCTTGATGACTGGTAATGAATTCTAATCTAGATCACTGAGAATTCTAATCTAGCCCACTGATAATTATTCTAATCTTGATCACAGATTCTAATCTAGCTTACTGATAATGATTCTAATTTATATCACTGATATTGAATTATTGGATATGGCTGGAGAAATGCTTCATTTCATGCTTTCTTCCAGTTAAGCAGAACATCATCTTATTTTATTGATACTATTCTTGAACCGTGGTGCCTGAATTTGGGTCTGTCACGACACCTGGAGCCTTGTTAGTTTATCGTATGGTCCTGACGCTTCGGAAAGGAAAGAACTGGAATAGAAAGATTCTTAACGAAAAGAACGACTCAAGAACAAAAACTAAGAACAAGCAAAACACAAACAAAGACTACTAAGAGCAAAACGACTTAAAACAACAAGAACTGAGTCTAAATGTGAAGTGATTTGAATTACCTGAGAATATTGAGGAATCATTATGATCTGGAAATATGACGACATGGAACAGGCCACAATAAGATGCTTTCAATTTTGAGACTACTCAGTCTACTCTCATGTTAACAGTCTGATTGTTTGAATCCAGTAACCTCTTTGCTACTGTTAAATACATTGAGAAGTTATAGCAGTAACAATGATACTGTCTTGATTTTGCGATAAGACTTATTGCTTTCATTAATCAAGAAAATAGGCCGCTTCGCGAACTATTCTTCTGTTATTCACACTTGCACGCCACATGCTCACAATGATATTGCCTACGCTTACCAATACCTGGATTAAAATGAGACGTATAGTGGTGCCAAGCAGGGGCCATAAAATCATACAGAGCTTAATGAGTGATAGAATGCCGGTATTGTTCTACTGAACATGCTATTTTAATGCCTTGAGTGGAATGGGGCATTAAATGGTGATTGGTCCTGTTTGTAAGGGAATTCGATTGCTAATTCATCATCGCATTTCAGCAGCTGGCTGGAACAGCAGGTGTCTAATAAATGAGATACAAATTGGCGAGAATAAAAATGATGCCATATTACTGAATGATAATGATATATGATATGATGTCAAATGATATGCTGAATTGGGATACAGAACATGAGGTGATTTGGATATTACTAATTTTGATACAGAATATGAAATCATTTTAATACCACTCATTTTGATACAGAATATGAAATCATTTTAATACCACTCATTTTGATACAGAATATGAAATCATTTTAATACCACTCATTTTGATACAGAATATGAGATGATTTGAATGATTGAATTGAGAAACAGAATATGAAATCATTTTAATATCACTCAATTTAATGATATATGAGATACAATGGCGTGGATCTGGTACTATGATTATTGAATACTCAGCATTTAAAACCAAAAAAGAGACCAAATCGAATAGAGGTGGGTGGTGTGATTATAGAGGTGATATAGTATGGGGACAGTATATAGATAATTAATAGAGATAGGCTGGCTTATATGTAGGAGGCAGGAAAGTGGTATGAAATGAAAAGTCATATATGCAGGAAATGCCAATGGCGTTATATGCAGGACTTCGAATGAATTAATATGCAGGACTTCATAGGGATACATTTATAGTACTTGACAGGGAATATGCTTTTATATATAGAAAATCTTTCACAATACACCGCCATATGGAGGACCAGCTTAAATTTGAATGGCTGAAATAAAGGAATAAAGATGGTGAAGTTTTGCCGACAACTGCTATTTGATATGTAGTATAGTTATGAAAGATACAAGCAGTCGAACTAGCTTTTCGTTGAATTCTGCAGTATGAACGGGTTGAGCTGACATGAGTAGAGCGAATTGACCAATGAGCCAGATCAGAGCCAGATTAATTTTAATGATAGTGAAGTGAATTGGCCTGAGCAAGGGACCACCATCCATTTGTCCCGATACAAGATATTAATAAAATAGGGATTAAAGTTAAGAAAGAAGGTATTAATGAGTGGGAGGTTAATGAGAATAATAGAACTACTGGGCATGAAAGGTAATGAGAATAATAGAACTACTGGGCATGAAGGTTAATGAGAATAGCAGAGAGTACTGGGCATGAAAGGCTAATGAGGCTTGAGAGAAACGAAAGTGAATGAGCATCTTTGAAAGAAAATGAAACAATCAAAGGCAGGCATAAAATGAACTGGAATGTGAACAATTTTAATCGAAGGTGTGAATGAGTCAATAATTCAATAAAAGAGAGATTGATTTGTTCATTTGATTTCTCAATGCGATCGTACAAGTGAGATTGGGTTGTCTATTGGCCAGTTTATTTCTCAATTTAATAGAGCGGGCAAGATTTGTTCATATTTTCTGTACCAATTGTAGTGAGATAATTCAGTTGAACGAAGTGAGATAATTCAATCGAACGAAGTGAGATTGAATGCCAGTTTATTTCTCAATTATAAAGAAGGAAATGAGATCTAATTGCCATTTATTTCTATTCAATCGAACGGAAATTGATGCCATTTATTTCTCAATTTAATCGAACGAAGTGAGATTGAATTGTCCATCTGATTTCTCAATTATATAGAACGAAGTGAGATTGAATGGCAATTTATTTCTCAATTATATAGAATGAAGTGAGATTTAATGGCCAATTTTTTCTCATCCGTAGGACAGAAATTGATCCATTTATTTCTATTCAATAGAACGAAGTGAGATAATTCAATCGAACGAAGTGAGATTGAATGCGAGTTTATTTCTCAATTATATAGAAAGAAGTGAGATCTAATGGCCAATTTTTTCTCAATTCCGTCGGTCAGAAATGGATCCATTTATTTCCATTCAATCGAACGGATAACATTCAATTGCCAATTTTTTCCCAATTAGAACGAAGATCTAATTGCCATTTATTTCCATCCAATGAACGAAGTGTTATTAAATTGCTCATTTTTTCTCAACCATCTCATTCTATTACTCATTCTCAACTCTCTCGCTCGTTATTATTATTCCACCTAATAATCAGTGGCAATCATTTTAATTATTTCATTATGAGTAATTTTGCAGTTTAATTCATCCTGAACCATAGAAGATAGACTACAACCACTAGATACCCTAGATCCCTAGATAGAGGCCACTAAGACGACCACTAAGACGACCACTAAGACAACCACTGGATATACCATCGATAGAGTACATCACCAGAGGTCTACGATACAGATCAGGGCCAGAGAACACCAATCAGAAAACCCATTAGAGAAGACAATAGATCAATCAGAAAACCCACCATTGAGAAGACAATAGATCAATAGTTCACAATCAACCACATCGTCAGATCACCACAGATATAGATCACCAGATATAGATCACCAGATATAGATCATCACAGATTATCAGATCGATATAGATCACCACATATAGACACGATTATTCAGATCCACAGTCACTAGTTTTATGAACACCGTTAAAAGTCTACACCGGGAATTTGTTTCCAACATCACCAAACACTCACAGAGCACGGCCAATAAAAGAAACCTCATTCTCCTGATTCTCAAATCAACCACCACTAAAAGAGAGGCCAAGAATTACCTCACCAAGTACCGCAGCCATTTCGATGAGCCGGATAACCGAAGTGTGGTTGGAAAAATACGCCAGCAAGAAACATATGTGGACCGTTTCTTGACTGGGAGCGATAATGTATTCCGGGGAATATACACCGAACAGGGCGACCGGGTCTCGACTGTTCCGCTCCGGGTTGCTCTTTTCAAGATGAAGTGCGGGGGGTTGGATGCGGGGCATCTCCAGGGCATTGCGGCGACGCTTCGGCGATTGATGGACTTGGGCATCCTGCCTGTGATATTGATGGACTACGAAAATTGGCCCGCGCACGACTTCAAGACAAATGAGCTGTACATGTTCCAAAAGGGCAATGCTATCCTGGCGCTATTGGGACGAACCACAATTGTAAGCGATTGTTTCAGCAGGAAAGGGGATGTGGAAACTAGTGTGGAGCGCATTCTTATTCCCCTTTGTCAAAATATCATTCCTATTGTCCAGCCCATGATTAGTGGCAGAAATGCCCAGCAAGAGTTTGGGAATAGCAACGAGCTCTTGCAAAGCCTTGCCAAGGGGCTCTTGGAGCACAAAAAGGTGCTTTCGATCGAAAAAGTCGTCATGATTGACCCGATTGGCGGGATTCCGTCGATCGAGCGCGACCAGACAAGTCACGTTTTTGTCAACCTTGCCCAGGAATATGCAGACATTGTGTCTGAGCTCTTTATCGGACACATTCTGCCCTTCACACGCGACACGCATGTGACGAACCTTGCGGCCATGGACTCTGTTTTGCGGCTCATTGCACGTGGCGCAGGCAACGACGACGCCACGGGCATCATAACCACGCCCGAAATCATGGCCCTCAGCGACGACCAGGTTAATCCGGTTTTGTACAATGTCCTCACCGACAGGCCCATCATCTCGTCCTCGCTCCCGTCGCGGAAAAAACGCACCCCCCGCGTTTCCACCACCATTCTCAAAAAGGGCATAGACGTCCAGGTATTCAACTCTTCCGATGCACCCTCCCTCACGCAGCTTTTCCAAAAGGGCTTGGTCGATAAAGACCGCCTTGTGGCTGTGATTAACGACTCGTTTGGGCGTGAATTGGACAGCGAGGCTTACTTTAAAAGAATAGACAACCGTTTGGCCACGTTGGTGGTGCTAGGCGATTACGATGGAGCGGCCATCATCACTTTTGAGGGCCCGAAAAAGGTCCCCTATCTAGACAAGTTTGCAATCGCAAAGAAAAACCAGGGGTTGCCGGGATTGGCCGATATCATCTTTAAGATTATTCTCCAGCTGTATCCAAATGAGCTTTTTTGGCGGTCCCGGAAAAATAACCCGGTTAATAAGTGGTATTTCGAGAGGTGTTCGGGGTGTATGAGCGCCCCGGGACTGCCGTGGATGATGTTTTACACGGGAGAGATATTTGATAAGAAGATTAGGAGGAGGTTACTGGGGGTTTTGGATGTGGGGGAGAAGTTGGGGGAGTATGGGGGGATGATAGAAAATATAAGGCCGTCGTTCAAGTGAGCGAAGTGAGCGAAAGGAGCGAAGCGAACTTGAGCGAACTGAGCGAATATAAATAACCACCATACGATTTGAGCGAAAATGAGCGAAAGTGAGCGAAGCGAACTTGAGCAAACTTTGAGCAATATAAATAACCACCAGACAATTTGAGCAACAAAGTGAGCGAAAAGTGAGCGAAGCGAACTTGAGCGAACTTTGAGTGAACTTTGGAGCGAATATAAAAAAATACCACATTATTTGAGCTAACAAAGTGAGCGGAGCGAACTTTGTAGCGAATATAAATAAATACCACATTATTTGAGCTAACAAAGTGAGCGGAGCGAACTTTGTAGCGAATAAAAATATATTCCACGTCATTTGAGCTAACAATGTGAGCGAAGCGAACTAAATTATTAGTTACATTTTAAGCAACAAAGTGAGCGAAGAGTGAGCGAAGCGAACTTGAGCGATCTTTGAACGAATAAAAATATTCACCATACCATTTTGAGCGAAAAGTGAACATGAGCGAACTTTGTAAGCGAATATAAATTAATCGGGTTCATTCTAGCAACAAAGTGAGCAAGCGAACTTTGAGTGAACTTTGAGCCATCTTGTTAGCGAATATAAATTAACTAAAACATTCTGACCAATAAAGCGAGAGAAAAGTGAGCAAAGCGAACTTTGAGTGAACTTTGAGCGAACTTGTTAGCGAATATGAATTAATTAAAACATTCTGAGCAAAAGAGTGAGAGAACTTGTCAGCGAATATAAATTATTAGTTACATTTTAGAGCAACAAAGTGAGCGAAGTGAGCAAAGCGAACTTTTTGCGAACTTTGGAGCGAATATAAATAAATCACCATACCATTTGAGCTAACAAAATGAGCGAATTTTGTGAACGAATATAAATCAATCAGAACATATTGAGCAAAAAGTAAGCTGAAGAACTTTGAGCCAACCTGTTAGCGAGTATAAATTATTAGTTACATTCGGAGCAACAAAGTGGGCTAAAAGTGAGCAAAGCGAACTTTGTGCGAACTTTGGAGCGAATATAAATAAATCGCCATACCATTTGAGCCAACAAAGTGAGCGAAGCGAACGTTGTAGCGAATAAAAATGAATACCACATCATTTGAGCTAACAATGTGAGTGACTGGTTAGCGAATATGAACTAATTAAAACATTCCTCACTTTTCGCTCACTTTGAGCCAACTTGTTAGCGAATATAAATTAATTAGTTATGAGCAACCTCGCTCACTTTGAGCGGATTTAAATAAATACCACATCATTTGAGCAAACAAAGCCCACTTTGAGCGAATATAAATCAATTAGAGCTAGTGAGAAAAAGTTCGCTTCGCTCACTTTGAGCGAATATAAATAGTTACATTCTGAGCAACTTCGCTCACTTGCATACAAATTTAGTTACTATCCGAGTACCAATACTTGACCTTCGCTACTTGTTTTGCTATCCATTATCCACGAGAGCACTTGAATGCATCCTGCTGTGGCAGCTCCATGCATATCTTTTACTCATGACTCTCTCCATTTATTCTATTTACGTAAGAAGACATTGATTAATAATTGAATACTAGCCAAGAATATGGAGTGTTCTACCGTAGTCCTTAATAAAACTTAGAATGCTTCATGATAATAGATTTAAGGAGTACAGGGTTTTTTGGAAATGGGAACCTCTTGGAACTTGAAGGGATTTGTAAGATGGAAGATAAACCGTGACAACCCAAGTTTGCTCGGTTTTAAGGTGTATTCAGAAGAATTGGGCTAGCACTTCATAATAGAAGGATAAAGAATTGCCTGCTCAATTTTTCACATTAAACGGATAGATGACTGAAGAATTTCGCTAGCTCAATCTTCATAATAGAAGGATGGATGACTGAAGAATTTCGCTTCGCTCATTTCTTCATACTAAACGGATAGATGACAGAAGAATTTCGCTTCGCTCAATTCTTCATATTAAACGGATAGATGACTGAATAATTTCGCTAGCTCAATTCTTCATAGAAGAACTACATTTTGTATGAAAATAAACTTTTGTGAGTGGTGTTCACGGCTGCAAATACTGCATATAAGCCTTTTTGTGAAAATGACATAGGTGAGGTAGCTACATAGCCACAACGGTTTTAGCTTCTTCGACTATCACTCTTCATGTGGCAGTATCACCAGCTGAATTACCTTATTAAATACTATAATTTGATTAGCTTCAGGAGTAACTATAACATATGCTCATCATGATTAAACAGGTCCTATTAATAGAGCTCCTATTTTAGGTGCTTTAGCTGCTATCTCTGTTTTATGGCACATGAAATGCCTGTTATGAATGAATCATTTACCAACAAAGTGAGCAAAATTGAGTGAGCGAACTTTGAGCGTATATAAATTATCCATACTGAGCAAAGTGGCAGCGAACTGGGTGAATATAATCAATTAGCTGCCAGTGAGAAAAAGAGCGAATGATCTCCTATTCACTAGTGAGACAAAGTGAACCAAAGTTCGTTTCGCTCACTGAATATAAATCATTTAGCACCAGACAAATTGAATGAAGTTCGCTTCGCTCACTGTGAATATAAATCATTTAGCACCAGACAAATTGAACGAAACAAAGCTTCGCTCACTGTGAATATAAATCTATTAGTAACCACTGAGCAAAGCTCTCTTAGCTCACTTCGTGAATTTGTAACAGTAAGCAAGCAATATACATACACCTTGGTACCACCAGAAAAAGAGCAATATGGACAATCAGTACCCGGAGAGAGTCTGAAACTTCCTAAATCATTGAGGATGCTCAAGTTAAAAATTAAGATGATGAGGGATGCTCATTGAGGGAAATCAAGATGATGAGGGTTCCTCAATGAGGGAAATCAAGATGATTGAGGATGGTCAATGATTATCAAAATGCCAAGAATGAGTTCAAGATGATCTACCAGATATGAGAATAATAAGTAGTATACACAATTGAACAACTCCTCTGGATATTAAGACTTCTTATGTATTAACGTTTCATTTTATCATCTTCACCAACATTGTAGTATTATGAGCATTCGCCAACCTAGCAATTCTCTTTGGGCGTCGAAGACTAATTCAAGAGCTGAATATGATTATAACTGACCTAGTGTCCCTATGTTTCTGCATCCATTATGTTACCTTCCATTCAGTATGTTGAACTTCATTATGTTGTACCTCCATTCAGTATGTTGAACTCCATTATTATGACCTTATACTTTTCTATTCATTTATTTCCTTACGCCATCACCTTGAGTCTTACCATTGACTATTGGTATTTCTGTCATCCCAACAACCATCTTGGCAATATGGAAAGATTACTTGCTATAACCTTGCTATGGGATATAGGATATTTTCAGGTTAGTTGGGTAGAACGGAGAGTCCAAGGACTGCGAACTCGCATTCTCGGTATAGTGGACCCATTTGTTGTATGCAGGATTTGCAGCCACAAACAGGACCAAGATTCACGTAGCATTGGATGACGGTGATCTGGACCCATTGGCTAATACGTGTCTAACAGGATAGGAAGAGATTAACCAAGCACCGAGATTAATGGAACATCGAGGTTATTGAAGCGAGATTAATGGAGCATAGGAGATATAGCACAATTAATCTTATCTGAGATTAATCGGGGGTATAATTCCATTTTAAATCGCCCTCCATTTATCTTTATAGATTGATCTCACGACGCTCGGTTACGATTACTCTCCATCTGCTCAGATTACCATCTGTGGACTAGCCATATATTTATCTCTATTCTCCCCATCACTCGCTATCTCAACCCCATTCTAGACAACCCCATTCTACTCCATTCTACTCCATTCTACTCCATCTACTCCATTCTAGACTAATCCGACATCAATCAACCCTACACCTCGATTAATAAACATGCTGACTACACTACTTTCCACCTATTTATTCTTAACAACCACCCTTAATTTAAACCCTCGCTACTCTACGATTATCCTGCTCATACCACTCATCAGTGTACTAGAAGTGTAGTTACCCAGCTACTCAGAAGTGTATAAATTCTCAGAAAAGCCTCTAAGAACCATTTGTTTAGTAAATGTATCGAATTTCGCATTTATGCCCCACATTGCAAACCGTTCCTGCATATAGATACCGCATGTGATTCCAGCATGCCCAACAAAATGTATCAGCGTTAACGAAACCAACCATCTGTTGAAGTTAGAGGTATTTAAGGTCATGATTAAACAAATAGATAATAGACTAATACTCAATTGAGTCAGAATGAGTCAGAATGAGTCAGAATGGGCCAAGACCAATAATGTTTCTCTCTCAAGAAAGACTATTTGAGGTGTGTGTAATGATTTCATCTATTTCATTTTGATCACTTTACATGCTCACACATCGAGGAGAGGACGAGGCATTGGCGCCATTGGTGGCGCCACTGGAGGCTCTGACCCCCCAAAACGGCCCTGCACTTGCATTCTACGACGAGCTTGACCCATGGCAGCAGGACAATCACTATATCCGGTCCGGGTACGTGCGGGAAACACGGTCGTTTCGAAAATGTTTTGGGTCGCTTTTTTATCTCCACAATGAAACTGTGAATGTCTACTCGCACCTAATTCCGGGGTCGCTCGTAATGGCTGCCATTGGCACCTATATACGGTTCATTGAGTACCCCAACCACGAGCTGTGGGAAACGGCCAATTTTCTTCTCTTTGGATTTGCAGCCACTACGTGCTTGCTTCTGCTGCTGGCCTTCCACTGCATCAAATGCCACTCCAAGGAGGTGGACAAAAAGGGCAACCAGTGCGACTACTTTGGCATTGTTGTGATGATTACGCTATCGCTCATTCTGATTATCAATTTTGCGTTTTACGATCTCAAGTCCGTGCGAAACGCCTTTGTGGGGCTCTTTTTGTCCTTGGGCACCGTTTGCGGGACCCTCACCCTCCACCCGAAATTCAGATCAAATGTATATAGGCCTTTGCGGGCCACCATGTTCATTATCTTTGGATTGAGCGGGGTCTTGCCTGTGCTCTATTCTCTCAGGACATTTGGTTTCGACGAGACCAACGAGCGCTGTAGTTTTGTGTGGTTGGTGCTAGAGGGCTTTTTCTACATATTCGGCGCGGTTCTCTATGCCGTGAGGGTCCCGGAGAGATTTGGCCAGGTTTCAGATAAAAAGAACGTGTTTGACATTTTTGGTTCCTCGCACCAGATCTTTCATTTTTTTGTCGTAGTTGCGGCGTATTGCCATTGGCGAGCTCTAGAGGGGACTTATGTGTTTTTACATGAGAAATGAACCGGACAGACTGCCGAAGGCAGGGTGTCCGATATACATCTTCTTTCAGATACTAGCCGACAGACTGTCGAAGGCAGGGTGTACATTATTTCTCTAGGTACTAGCCGACAGACTGCGGCAGGGTGTCGATATACATTATTTCTCTAGGTACTAGATAATATTCTAGAGAAAAACAAATGTATTCTATACTGTTAGGGATTCCACTACTGAGTTGGGGATGTGAACTAACTGACTTACTTTATTTGAAGGACATAGGTACGTATTTAAGCAAACCAGCCTCCTC
>JACFYR010000067.1:0-50630 GCA_015708815.1 Kodamaea anthophila
AAACTCTAATGGTGCTGTGACTGAAACTGGAAAGGTGGTGATTAGTACAAATTCTGCTGGTTCTTTGTACAGCCTGACAAGCTTCTTCCCTACATTAACCGAGTATACAACGACTGTAACAACGACGGGTTCTGGTACTACGTTGACGGAAACAGGAAAGGTGGTGATTAGTACAAACTCTGCTGGTTCTTTGTATAGCCTGACCAGCTTCTTCCCGACGCTTACTGAGTATACTACGACTTTCACTACTTCAAATACTGCTGGCACATTCACGGAAGCTGGAAAAGTAATAGTCTCAACTGATGCAAATGGTTCTTTGTACACTTCCACAACAATCTTTCCCAAGTTGACAGAATATACTACTACGGTTACAAAAGCTGATTCGTCGAGGACTATCACAGAAACAGGGAAGGTTGTTGTTTCTACTGATTCTTCTGGAAGCTTGTATACATCAACCACTATATTTTCAACATCAGCTAGTATCACTGAGAATAGTTCGTCAAGCAGTCCATTATCGGAAACGAGCTCAAGCGTGGAAAGCTCCTACGGCTCGTCCTCTACTCTAGCAAGTGGTTCTGCTTCAACAGAAGATTCATCTAGTTATTCTAGCATTGCTTCTAGCCATGTTCAAAGTTCATATACCGGGCCCTTTTCTTTCCTTTCCAGTCTCATTGATATTGTTACAGGCGTCAGCTCAGCTCCTTCCAGATCAACCCCCCTTTCAAGTGCAACCAAATCATCTATTAGTGAGGTCCCCACGTCTTTCTCGGTGAGTTCAGAGTTAGTGTCCTCTTCCAGTTCGGTACCGCTTAGTCTGTGGAGTTTTATCAGTAGTACGCAACCTTCTAGTTCCACATATACGTCTGAGCCGAGTTACTCCAGTGTTTCGGCGAGTCCAACTGTCACCTATACACCGAGCAGCAGTGGTGCAAGCAGTCAAGAAAGGCCAAGTTTTGTGAAGTCCGATGACACTTCAAGTTCAGCCGCATTCAGTATCACTAGCTCTGGTTCACGGACAGAATCGGTTTCTTCTTCCACGAACCCTAGCTCACAATCAAGTGCTTCTGTTCATGCTAACTCTGATTCGTTTTCAGGTTCTTCGAGTTTCTCTGGCTCTAGTGCTATATCAACTTTCACTGCTTCAAGTTCATCTGAACCCGACGCATCCTTCTCATCCACTAGGCCATCAAGTATTGCTAGCTCTATTCCGTCGGGCTCGACAACATTTGTTAGCTCCAGTGAATCAAATTTCGAATCGAATTCCGCCAGTTCCAGTCAACCAACCCCTCTGAGTTCCGGCCATTTTAGCTCATCAACTCCTGGCTCCAGTCATTCTAGCTTCGCAAGTTCAAGTCATCCAAGTTTCGCCGTTTCCAGTCAATTGAGCTCATCGACAATCGCTAGCTCTAGTCTACCAAGTTCTGTTAGTTCCGGTGAATTGACCTCGTCTAATTTTGTTAGCTCCAGTCAACCAAGTTTCGTTAGCTCATCAACTGTTGGTGGTTCAAGCGTATCGAGTTTTGCCAGCTCCAGTCAACCCAGTTTCGTTAGCTCTAGTGGATCGGGTTCATCAATTGTTGATAGTTCTAGTGTGTCGAGTTTTGCCAGCTCCAGTCAACCCAGTTTCGTTAGCTCTAGTGGATCAGGTTCATCAATTGTTGATAGTTCTAGTGTGTCGAGTTTTGCCAGCTCCAGTCAACCCAGTCTCGTTAGCTCTAGTGGATCGGGCTCATCAATTGTTGGTAGTTCTAGTGTGTCGAGTTCTGTAAGCTCGAGACCACCAAGTTCTGTGAGCTCCAGTGAGCCAAGTTCCGCTATTTCCAGTCAATTGAGATCATCGACAATTCCTGTCTCCAGTCTATCAAGTGTTCTTCCCAGTGAATTGACCTCGTCTACTTTTTCGAGCTCCAGTCTACCAAGTTCTGTTAGTTCTGGTGAACCGAGTTCATCAGCTGTTCCAGGTTCAAGTGGATCGATTTTTTCCAGCTCCAGTCAACCAAGCTCTGTTAGTTCTGTTCAACCAAGTCTTGCTAGCTCTAGTGGATTGACCTCGTCTACAATTGCTAGCTCCAGTCACCCAAGTTTTGTTAGTTCTGGTGAGGCGGGTTCATCGACTGTCGGTGGTTCTAGTGTATCAAGTTTTGTTAGTTCTGGTGAGGCGGGTTCATCGACTGTCGGTGGTTCTAGTGTATCAAGTTTTGTTAGCTCAAGTCAACCAAGTTCTGTGAGTTCCAGTCAACCAAGTTTCGTTAGCTCGAGTGGATTGACCTCGTCTACAATTGCTAGCTCCAGTCACCCAAGTTTTGTTAGTTCTGGTGAGGCAGGTTCATCGACTGTTGGTGGTTCTAGTGTGTCAAGTTTTGCTAGCTCCAGTCACCCAAGCTCTATTAGTTCTGGTGAGGTGAGTTCATCAACTGTTAGTGGTTCAAGTGTGTCAGGTTTTGCTAGCTCGAGTCAACCAAGTTTCGTTAGCTCGAGTGGATTGATCTCGTCTACAATTGCTAGCTCCAGTCACCCAAGTTTTGTTAGTTCTGGTGAGGTGAGCTCATCAACTGTCGGTGGTTCTAGTGTGTCAAGCTTTGTTAGCTCAAGCCAGCCAAGTTTTGTTAGTTCTGGTGAGGCGAGTTCATCAATTGTTGGCGGTTCAAGTGTGTCAAGGTTCGCTAGCTCAAGTCAACCAAGTTTCGTTAGCTCGAGTGGATTGATCTCGTCTACAATTGCTAGCTCCACTCACCCAAGTTTTGTTAGTTCTGGTGAGGCGAGTTCATCAACTGTTGGTGGCTCTAGTGTATCAAGTTTTGTTAGCTCAAGTCAACCAAGTTCTGTGAGTTCCAGTCAACCAAGTTCTGTTAGTTCCAGTCAACCAAGTTTTGTTAGCTCGAGTGGATTGGCCTCGTCAACAATTACCAGCTCCAGTCACCCAAGTTTTGTTAGTTCTGGTGAGGCGGGTTCATCAACTGTTGGTGGTTCTAGTGTGTCAAGCTTTGCTAGCTCAAGCCACCCAAGTTTTGTTAGTTCTGGTGAGGTGAGTACTTCAACTGTTGTTGGTTCTAGTGTGTCAAGTTTTGTTAGCTCAAGTCATCCAAGTTCTGTGAGCTCCAGTGAAACAAGCTTCGTTAGCTCGGATACATCAAGTTCTGTTGGATCCGTTAGTCTCACATCAAGTGCAAGCTTTATTCCGTCAAGTTCTACCACGTTCGTGAGCTCTAGCTCGTCTGCTTTAGCGATTTCAAGTTCGTCAAATTCTTCTCCTTTTGGAAGTCAAACGACTAGCTCCGGCGCTTCGAATCCACCAAGCTCTACAGCCTTTACTAGTTCGAGATCATTAAGTGTCACTCTGTATAGCTCAGGCTTGTCTGGTTCCATTCCTAGTGTGACATCCTCTTTTGTGTCATCTGGTGCTGACACATCGAGTTATGCTACCATTGCATCAGTTGGTCCGGTTGTTATTTATACGCCAGATAGCAGCACAACAACTGGAAGTGAAAGCGTTGTTGCTTCTCTGTCTGGTTCTATCTCGGCTCATTTGTCGCATACTTCGGGTCTGGTCTCATCTATTGGAAGTAACACAATCAATGGTAAGAGCTCTTCTAATCCTGGAAGTTCTCATTTGAGTTCTGATACTACGAGCTATATTACTATTAATTCAGTTGGTCCGGTTGCTATCTATACTCCTCCTAGCAGTTCAATCAGCGAAACTGGTGCTTCAAGTTTGTTGAATTCTGCACTGTCTACTGGCAGTTCCGATGGTTTTGGTTCGTCCGTTGCTGATACATCCAGTTATCCCAGCTCAAGTGTTGATACAACAAGTTATACAACCATCTACTCACTTGGTCCGGTTGCCATTTACACCCCAGATAGCTCGACTGATGATGGAACAGCGTCAATCTCACCAAGTTCTCTGGTACCAACCGATACCACTGATACTAGTAGTTATACTACCATCTACTCACTTGGTCCGGTTGCCATTTACACCCCAGATAGCTCGACTGATGATGGAACAGCGTCAATCTCACCAAGTTCTCTGGTACCAACCGATACCACTGATACTAGTAGTTATACTACCATCTACTCACTTGGTCCTGTTGCCATTTACACCCCAGATAGCTCGACCGAGACAGTGTCCTCTACAGCTTCTTCTGTCCCAACTCACACCATTGATTCAAAGAGTGATACTACCACTTTCTCGGTTGAACCAGTCGTTATTTCAAGTCCTGAAATCACAGCTGGTGGAACGGTCACCCCAGTGTCCAACAGCTACAATTCCGAAGGAACAGGGGCAAATGATTTTGATACAGTTGCACCTAATAACCACTTTTCAGACAAATCTTTGTCCCGTGTTTCTTCAAACCAAGACCTCACGTCCATTGGGTCGCAACAAACACAAAATTCATTACACGGAGCTCAGCCTCAGAACACTGCAACGTTCAAACAAGATGGTTCTGCAAATTCTCGGAGCAGTAGTGCTAGTTCTGGATCTGTTGCCGGTGAGACAACTGGCACGAACATGGGCCAAAATAATCCAACTGCTGTGACCTCTTCACTCTTGATTGAGAATGGTATCGGAGTAGACCTTTCGACTCATGGATTTGCGTCATTATCTGTTAGCTCGATTGATAATCCTCATGGATCAGCAGCTACAGATGCTCAACTGGGCGCAAACTCGCACTTTACCACTCATACAGTATCAACCATGCCTGGAGGAGAAATCAGAACTTTAACTGGTAGTACGAGTGCATCTCAAAGTCACCGCACAAACATGGGCAATTCTGGTGCTATGAGACTCAACAACCCTTTTAATTTTGTCGCCCTTTTGCGGCAAGCATTTCGCTGATTAGCAGCCGCGAGGCTACGCACGTACCACAAATCAACATGTGGTATATAATGCATTTGATGTGATTATTATGTAAAAACTATATGACTATTTATTGATATGTGTGAACTTTTCGTATTGTAGAGAGGTTTCCGATGGCCAGCAAGGGGGACAAGATCAAAGCTAAGTTTGAAAATTTTCAATTGTGTATTTTCCCAAGTTCTGACTTGATTGAAGTAGTCTTCTGGTATGGAAATACTGTCGTGGGTCTTAAAATCGAAGCAACACTGGTGGTGTGCATTTCCTTTCGCGGCAACCAAAATTGGGTCTATTTTCAAAGCTAAGACTCTTGTACAAGGGTAACTAACGAGCCAGGTGTAAACAGCGGCAGTATCACAGCTTTACTTTTGTGAAAAAAGTTAGAGTGAATTATTCAGAAGATTCCCTCGATAAAAGGGTTCGTAAATGTTTGGTATTACGAAATTTCAGACTTTTTGATTACCATAGAAAACGAAAACTTGATTATGAGCTTCACATGGCGACTTGTGTTTGTTTCAGAAACTCCAGAACTTTCAGTTTTACTCTACACAAGAAAGTTTGTGAGCTTTCAGACCGTTCCCTTAAAAATTACTGCTAATCCAAGAATTGGGCAGTTTCATCTAACAGGAATAGTAGTTGATAAGGCTTTTTTGCAACCAAATGTCTATTTTTGGAGCAAAAAAAAGTTCGAATACCTGCCTCCATAACTTGATCACTGCAGCAGATCAGTTCTATGATTTTGTTCTCATATCATTTGATTTGTCAAAATGCCCCTAAGTTCGTCAAAGGATCTACATCCACTGAATAGTAAAGATTTTATAAAAATGATACTCACTACCAGTCCATATTCAGCTGAGAAAGTTATTCACCTTTTATAAGCGATGCTTAACGAATTCTATGTTCATTTGTTTATGTTCAAATACTGATCAAAGTGAAAGACGAAAAAGATTTCTTTCAGGCATGACGCTACGATTTTAATTTGCAGCCAAAATGTCCCATGTTTTCAGACAACTAGAAAGGAAATTTAAGAGATTCACTCAACAAAGAAGAGTTCAAACTGAGGATGAGCAAAGGGGTCTCAATAACCCAAAGCATCTGCCGTCGTACTACCTTAGGAAATCGTGTCAACAATAGAAATCTCATGTGCATTGGCTCAATCAGAATCAATCGGCATCAGATCTGGACCACAAGTGCCACTGAAGACTTGAGTACAATCAGTAGTGAGGAACCACACTATCAAAAGTTTTGGAGAGTACTAGCTAGAAATCAAAGAATGTCAAGCGATCCATATTTATTCAGTGAGTGATTACTTGGAGTCAAAAGCACCGATCAGCGTGATAGGCACTCGACCCGTATGCAAATGACTCATCAATGGTGATAAAAAACTTGGGGTCTCAAAGTGTCAAGCACACAGAGGAGGTACCAGCAAAGCACAACGCTCACCACTCATCTTGTTTTTCATGGGCTGTCGATCGTTTGGGTAAAAATCTTAGCATCACTTTACTATCGCTTTGTTTGGTACATTTATTTTTCATGAACACCCAACCCACCCAAGCCTCTCCCACTCAGCACGATCCTCCCCCCGACCCTAATCGCATATGCAGCCTCATTTGTACTACCGGACAGCACACACAATTCGCCATTAGCGCGCCTGTGCCCAAAAAAGGACTTGTTTTTGGACGCAGCGCGGATGCGGACTTCTCCCTCCACGCGTCGCTGCGGCTAAGCAACAGACATTTCCGGATATCTTATAACCCCACGGACCGTTCGACGTGGATCGTCGACACTTCCACAAATGGCACGCACCTCAACGGCGTACGCCTCGTCAAAGGCTCCAACTATATGCTTAATCAAGGTGACGAGATTGCCGTGGGTGTGGGAGTGCCGAGCGATGTGGTACGCTTTGTCGTGCTATTCGCCGATGCGTATAACCCCGCTAAAAGCACTGGGGAAAGTTCGCGGAGCGATGGAATATATGCGGACTACGTGGTGAAGCTGGAGGTGATTGGACAGGGCGCGTTTGCAACTGTGAAAAAGTGCGTGGAGCGGCTGCTGGGGCGGCTGTATGCAGTGAAGATGATAAATCGAAGGAAAGCGTTAAATACGGGTGGTGCTTTAGTGGGTGTGGACCGTGAACTCCTGATTTTGCGTAAGCTCGACCATCCAAACATCGTTGCGCTCAAAGCATTCTACGAGGATAGCGACAACTACTATATCGTGATGGAGCTAGTCCCAGGTGGTGATCTCATGGACTTTGTTGCGGCTAACGGAGCAATAGGCGAGGACGCTACGCAGGTAATTACGCGGCAGGTACTCGAGGGAATACTGTACGTTCACAAACTCGGGATTCTGCATAGGGATTTGAAGCCAGACAATGTGCTTATCATGCAAGATGATCCCATTCTTGTCAAAATCACGGACTTTGGTCTTGCCAAGTTTAGTGACAATCTGACATTCATGAAGACTTTTTGCGGAACGCTCGCATATGTGGCTCCAGAGGTCATTACTGGAAAACTCGAGAGCCTGAACTACAGCCTGCTGGTGGATTTGTGGCTGTTGGGGTGTTTGGTGTATGTGCTTCTTACACTGCACCTTCCGTTCAACGGCAACACACAGGCACAGATGTTTGCCAAGATAAAGAAAGGTGAGTACCACGAGGCACCTCTCGTTCTGTATGACGTTTCAGACTTGGGGCGGCGCTTTTTGGCTGCGTGTTTGCGTGTGAACCCGCGCGAGAGAATAACGGCCGAGGAGGGCTTGCGCCATCCGTGGGTAAGGGTTGAGGAGGTGTTGAGCTTGCTGCAGCTGCAGCTGCAACAGCTGCGACGGATTGAAAATGGAATTGCAGAGAGCATGGGGAGAATCGAAGAGGATGTGATGGTACGTCCGTTGGGAGGGGGGAATTTCAAGGTACCGAAAAGAATAGTTCCACAAACGACTGTTCCAACCAACCACAAGAAATCAGATTCCAATCTAGAGGGGCCTGGAGACGAAAGGTCACAGAAAGGACTGCATGTGCCAAACCAAAGTCTTCATCTTACTGGTGCTGTATCTCCCAAACACGAAAGGGACGAAAAGAGATTAGAGACGATACCAAGTGAATATGAGGGGGAAAGAAGAGACGAAAACACCAACCAGAGTTTTGCAGAAGCCAAACGGAAACGACTGGAAATTATGGAGAGCGGTGAGACGAAGAGAGCACGGCTAGAAGGCCTGAAAGAGAAACAAAATGGAACAAGCGGACTGGATGACTCAAACATTTTGTCTGCCCATTTACTGGAAACAAGCTCCTCAATTCCCATCATGCTCACTCCACTCCCCCATTCGCTTGTCCAAGCCCCTATTCAGATTTTGACTACACCGCATACGATCGGACGCACGCCCAATTGCCTGACGGTGATTGCCGACGACCGAATGTCTAAAACACATTGTATTTTCACCCGGCGCAATGGGGCTGTCTGGTTACTTGACGTGTCGACAAACTCGTGCCGGGTGAACGCGACTAAGGTGGGAAAGGGACGGAAGGTGCACCTTGCGGAAGGAGATTTGGTGTATTTGATTGTAGACCAGCAGACAGGGCAACAGATTGGATATAAGGTGAGCTTTGGAGGGAAGAGTAGAGATGACGTCGTTAGAAGTGAGAAACAGGATAGATGGGATATTGATGTGTGAGAGCCAAACGAAATGCTTCAGGATGGTGTTGTGATCTGTACCGAAGTGGGCTGGAAAAACTTTTTGTTATCAGGAGCATTCGATTGAGCTTCTTGTTCAATAAAATGAATCAATTGTGAACCACCAAGTTCTTTCTGTGTTAACTGAGTGTGACGTGTGGTAAGATGGAGTGCAACTTTCTGAGCGATATCGAGATGGATATTCTCGACCGCCGGATTGTTCTAATGTGCTGCTAAAGGCACTATAATGTAATAGATTAATCAATGTACAATAGAAGGTTATATCTCGATTGGATCCTAGGTCATTAAACCTGGAGGTAATCCAGCTTAATTCATGGCGATCATTTCTGAGGCCTGTAGATTACAAAGCGTTACCCAGATACATGTTCCTACAAAATATACACCTCACCCATCATCTGTTCGCTATTCTTCCTCTTTCATGCGCCATTTCCATCTTTATATACTGTTCTCCCCAATTTTATATACATTCATTTCACGGTTTTAATTTGACGTTACCGGCCTTATATCAGAATTTCTAACTCTTAACCTTGATGCTTTATCAGTTTTTGTTATCCAAGAGGGTCTCCAAATCCGTATTAGCTGGTTCCAATCCATGCTGAGCCTTCAAGTATCCCACGTTGTTGTCTGAGAAATTGACAAGGAACCGAAATAATTCTGCCCGCATAGCATTTTCAGAAGCAAACCCAAGGTTCCGTTCAAGACAGGCCACCACAAGCTCACCATGCGACAAGTTCCATACATTTCCGTCACCATTCTGCCCGGAAAGATAGTAGTTATCCACCACTAAGTAGTTGTAATAGTCCTGTAACCTATTACGAAGAAACGATACCGGGTACCAGGCAACAGGAAAGAACTTCGGAACCAAACGCAAGTTCCGCGCGAGCGTGCGTACATCGGGTGTAGGCAAATTGTACGCATTCTGTGCTGATATTTGCACCAAATCTCCATCCACTTTCATTTTCTGAGTGGGCCATACACGGCCAAGCATGCTGGGAATCACACAGGTCAGTGGAGCCACATTTGGAGCGAGATAACACACCAACGGCGTGAATTCCATGCACAATGCAAAAATGGCTGCGAAAAGAGGCAATTTGGGCCAGTCTTGTGATGTGCGCCTCAAAGTTTGAAACTCGGCACGCGACATCCGTAACAAGGCACCTTTTTCCTCGTGCCGCACCACCAGGTTTTCCTCCAAGCTCTTGCTCTCGATGCCCTGCATGTATATTGCTTGGGCCATGTCGCACGTGACTTTGGTGACGTTCTGCGATCGGATCTCCACAAGTTTTCCCCGGTTCGTCACCTGCCTCAAGCAGTATTTGCGTGAGAGCGCACTGGCTGCGCTTCTGTTCCGCCATACATTGCGTAAGCCATCTTTGTAGAAACCCACCACGCCTTTGGCGAATGTATACGCAGTTCGTGCACGACCCGCCTGGACAAGCTCAGATTTCACCTCTCCATACGTTTTGTAGGGCCCTGGTAAAGTACTGGGGGCATTCATGGAGCTTTCTGTGAATCTTTGCGTGAGTGCATGTACCACGGGTGATTTTTGGGCTTGTTGAAGGAGTTGTGATCGCAGTGTGGGTAGAAAGTACATGGTGAAAAATCTTGAAATGGTTAGATTTTTGGACCAAAAAGATAATTTGCCCTATCAAGTATCAGATAGAAGAAATTGCCTTGTGACGTTTCGAGTTAAACGTAAATTAAGCCTCTTTGGTAATGGCCGGGTGGGTAGAAAAACGCTGAGCAAGAGAAGACTGATATAGCTCCACTGTAATATTTCTCACTAAACCAGACTGCTCAGCCTACTTGGATGTATTAAGCGAAACAAAAACTTTAATAGTTTACTAATCATTGGGAAGTATGCTAAATATCGGCGGATATGTAGTTCCAAGTATAAAAGTAGATGTCCCTCACAATACAGTTTCATTTGTTTCGGTGCCAATGGTTCTACTACTCTAATTCTCATCAAGTTCATTTAGGTCACCTCAAGTTTGCTCGAAACTCTTCTCAACAATTGTCGCTTGAGCTTACTACACATTTCCATGTTACAAACAATAACCAAAACTACGCATTTTTTGCTGGTTTATGGTGAAACCAGTCAACCATTTGCGGCCATGTTTCACCTGAAAATATTCAGTCTCAGATCTCAAACTCACACATACCATGGAATATGTGTTGTTGGTTTGAAAATCATCCTCGACGGTGTTTCGGAAGATCGCTGTTGCGAAAGACGTTATGCATTTTCAAAAATGTCTAGTATTTGTAGGAAATTCGCATATTTTTTATCAACTTAGATTAATACAGGCCAAATGTGATTCCAGTTTGTCATTTCGATATCTGGCTAAATGTAGTAAATATGTGCCTGCTTTTACTTGAAACATTTCTGATAAGGACAAGAAAAGCTTACTGTTTCCGCCCCTTAAAGGTGACATGCGCACCTAGTAGAATAGATGATAAGAGAGTTCATACCCATATTTAAATCAACCATTGGCAAGAGCTCACCATTGCCCTCGCAAGCCTAGATGTACATGCTTCAAGTACTACTGTTTTTTATTGTATTTTACATTTTACCTTCACCATGTCAATAACCTCACAAGCAGACCTCGACACCTTTCTAGCGTCTGAAACATACACCGAGCTAGTGTCCTTCATTGTGGACCTCCAGGAGCTGGTAACTGGGCTTCCCAACGACTCAGAAGTGTCGTCATCAGTGGCAGATGCCTTGGTAGCCATGCTAGCCAAAATCGACCACATAATTTCCCAACACCCCGTAGTTATCGATAAAGATACGTCGCGGTTCGGGAAAGTTGAATTCCGCGACTTTTACGATGCCCTAGGTGCCCAGTGCGAAACACTTGCTGCGGAGTTTCACGTCTCATGCGGAAATACAAGTGATACCCCAGAGGCCCTCGTCACATGCTTCCAGTACCTTCGTGAATCTTTTGGTAACCGCACGCGCATTGACTACGGGTCTGGGCACGAGCTCAATCTCATGTGTTTTCTCTTCTGCCTCCACAAGCTTGGGTATATAGAGCCGCGTGACTACCCCGCAGTCATTTTACAGGCCTTCACCTCCTACATGGCCATAATGAGGCGCCTTCAAAAGACGTACTGGTTGGAACCTGCAGGATCACATGGAGTGTG
The DNA here is from genome assembly GCA_015708815.1 of Kodamaea anthophila. NCBI lineage: Eukaryota > Fungi > Ascomycota > Pichiomycetes > Serinales > Debaryomycetaceae > Kodamaea > Kodamaea anthophila. The sequence goes on from JACFYR010000067.1 coordinate 11,689, forward strand.
GGGTCTTGACGACTACCATTTCCTTCCATTTCTCTTTGGTGCGGCCCAACTCGCACTGCATCCGCACATGACCCCCAAGCTGATTCACAACGAGGAATTGGTGGAAATGTTCTACAAAAACTACATGTACTTGGAGTGCATACATTTCATCAACAGCATTAAAACACTCCCGAAACAGGGCAAGCTCAGCTTGCGTTGGCACTCGCCCATGTTGGATGACATTTCCGCTGCAAAGTCATGGACAAAAATTAAAGAAGGGATGGTCAAAATGTACAAGGCAGAGGTTCTTTCAAAGCTTCCCATAATGCAGCACTTTATTTTTGGCGAGGTGATTCGGTGTCCGGAGGGAATCGACGCATCTACACCCACAGACAACTGTGGGCATGTGCACGCAAACACGTGGGGCGACTGCTGTGGGATAAAAATCCCCAGTGCAGTTGCTGCGTCCGAGAGCATAAGAAGAGGCGTGGTTCCATTTGATTGAGAAAATACATCATGAAAGCTGTGGGACAAATTTATTGAGAATACATGGGTTGGTTCATTTTCATCCACTCGTAGTCAAGTAACTTGGAATCTGAGCTTCCATATTTTATGTGTTCGCGTAGTCTGCTCTGAAGTCAGCTTTATGACGAACCTTGATTATTTGAGACAAGCAATGCCGGTATCTGTAGTGTCATTCGCTTCAAGTTGGACCTATTTATTTACTGGACAGCAGACCAAAATAGCACCCCAACTGTTGTGTTTTGTTGGAGCTGGGTAACTAGACGGGTTAAAATTGAGGCTGTTATATTGCATACAAAATAAGGTCGACTTACTGCTGCCAATAAGTAATTATGGGCAGTGTTGGCACGGTTAACCCACAGAATACTCATTGCTGGGATATAACAGCAACTAGTACCGAGAAGGAGTGAATTTGGGTGATTTTATACTAGACGAGAGTCCTAACCGGGAGTTGATTCAGGATGGAAATATATCCGTGTTTGGTACAAGACAAGATAGTCTGGGGATTCACAGAGACAAATATTAATATATAAGGTGACCCGTGGTATTGAGTATGGATAAAAATAGGATAGACTCCTACCAGTCTAAATCTCGATACTACACAATCTCACCCGTTAACCGTAGATTATCATAGACAAATCTTATACGGAGACAAGCTCGAGATCACCGCTTTTACCGGGTAGACCAATTGAAGGCCAGAAACTAAAGTTGGCAGTTTCAAAATTTTTGACGTCCACAAGACAATTTCCTAAATTAGTAAAAATCCTTGTCTTTCTTGAGACGTGCATTAGAGTCTACAGAGTACGTCATTCGTCAACTGACCTCTATGTGTATACATTGTAACATCGTTACAAGCGCAACTCTCGTTTTTATCCTAGTTGGCCACTAAAAGTAAACCGATCACACGATCAAGTCAGATCATCAGATGAACAAAATGTCATCTTTCGGAGCTCCCCCACAATAGTCTCCTCTTATCGAGATCCATAGCCTTTAGCTGAACTAAATCTTCTCTCGTCGCTCAAGAAGATTGATGTGCATGCCGCCTTGTTTGATTGCACCGCGCTTATCATTGCAGCATGTTCGCTATTTTTGTACTCGCTTCGTGTGGCAGATAACGCCCCGAATGGGGTGTTTTTTGTGCACGGCAGCACATTTTTTACTCTTTTGGACTTCGAATGAATGCAGTGAAACAACTATGCAGGAACTATCCAGTAGATGAACACATCTGTGACTTGATTTTCACCCCCTGTTGCAACATTTCTTAGTAAGAAAATAGTCCAGGAGTCAATCTTGGTGCCGTTCCATGCATTGTACTAGTCGAGTAACCTAATTTTGATGGGGTGACTGTCAAAGACATGTGACACAAATAGATGTGGCTATTTTTGATGCTCTTTGTAACATGTAGTAAGATAACGTATGGACTCAAACGCACTGTTTTGTAGATAGTCGCCCAATGACACCACCCGCCTCTCCCCTACTCACACAGACATACCCAAAGCGCCGCATTTCGTTGTATGATCCACAAAATTAGCTTTATATTATACAACCTGCAGACGCACCTCACCATATTGAATTATATATATACCAGTGCAGCGCACGGCACTTGATTGCAAAGTTTTGTAACCACATTTAAATCCCCACAAATATCCCTCAAATCAAAACTTCTATTTCATGTTGTTCACGACAAAAAGCCCTATAGCTGAAGTCAGTGCGGCAGATCAGGAGGTGGACCTTGCTGCTATCGCCTCCAACCCACTTCTGATCAACGAGGTGGGTACTCTGTTGACATCTCAGCAAAAGTTCTTCATCTTGGATCGATTGGCCATGGGCGGATTGTTATCTCTCGAAGATATTCCGCCCCAGGCCCTATTCATGATTGAGAAAATCGAGGCTATGACGGTAACTGAGGCTCTTGACATTCTCCACAGGGAGGTTGAGGAATTTGCAAATGACCCCAATTATCCTGAGCAAGACTACGATCTCGTTAAACGTTTACTCGCTCATAAACCTTCGAAATTTCCCTCATCTGCCGAAAAAGATGGCAAGGTTGTTGCTGTTGAATCAGACTCGGAATCGGCACCTGAAAGCCCAGACGAGTCCCTTGATGACCAATCTCTAGGTGAAAACCAATACTTGCGCATCACGGATTGGGAGTTGCAGGTCAAATTGGAAGCGTCTTTGTTCGAGTACTGGTCACCCTACCCCATGGTCAGAGCAGTTTCCGATCCGTACGATGATCCGACTATGTCTTGTGAGACTTTGCGTGTGTACATCTTGGGTATTATATGGACTGCAATTGGGCTGGTCATCAACACCTTTTTTTCTGAAAGGCAGCCTTCAATTAATCTCGATTCCAGTGTTGTGCAAGTCTTTTTGTACCCGTGTGGCGTTTTGATGAGCTACATCATGCCCAAATGGAAGTTCAAGATCTGGCGTTATACCATTGATTTGAATCCTGGCCCATGGACCACCAAAGAGCAGCAGTTAGCAACCATGATGTACTCTGTCGTCGGCGTTCCGTACTCTGCAAATAATATCCTCATTCAGAAACTTCCTCACTTTTATGGAAGTGACTGGGTCACTTGGGGGTATCAAATCTTGCTCACTCTTTCTGTCCAGTATATGGGTTTTGGGTTTGCTGGAATCGTGAGGCGCTTTGCTGTGTATCCTGTACACACTGTGTGGCCTTATATCCTTCCCGGGCTTGCTCTCAACAAGGCTTTGACAGCGCCTGAGAAGTCGCAAAATCTCCACGGATGGACCATCTCCAAATATAAATTCTTTTTCATTGTTTTTGCAGCCACATTTGTGTGGTACTGGATTCCCAATTACATTTTCAGTGCCTTGTTTTACTTCAACTGGATGACCTGGATTAAGCCGGATAATTTCAATTTGGCAACTATCACGGGCTCCATTTCAGGCCTTGGCGTGAACCCCATTCCCACATTTGATACAACAACCATCAATCCAGTCTTTTTAGCACAACCTTTCTACTCGACGGCCAACCAGTACGTGGGTAGTATTTTGAGTATGTTTTGTATTGTCGGAATTTACTACTCCAACCACTTGTGGACCGCGTTCTTGCCCATCAACTCGAACCAGCTCTTCACCAATACTGGTGCACCGTACAATGTGCGGAATGTCATCTCTAAGAGCGGCTTGTTTGATAATGAAAAGTACCAGCAGGTAGGCCCCCCATTCTATTCAGCAGGAAACATTATCCTTTATGGAACCTTCTTCGCCTTGTACCCCTTTGCGTTCCTTTACGAGGTCCTCACAAAGTACAAGGTGATGTGGGTGTCCATGAAGTCGCTCGGGAAAAGTCTCCTCCACTTCAATCGCAGCAGCTACCAAGACTTTAATGACCCGCACTGCCGCATGATGTCCAAGTATCCGGAGGTGCAAGAATGGGTGTACACTATCATCATGGTCATTTCGTTGGTTTTTGCCATCATCACCGTCAAGGTTTACCCAACAAATACTCCAGTCTGGGGTATTTTCTTTGCGATCGGAATGAACTTTGTCTTTATTATTCCTATGGTTTCACTTGGCTCCGTCACTGGTTTCACGTACGCTCTTAACGTCTTGGTGGAGTTGATAGTCGGTTATGCGATACCAGGCAATGGTACCGCCATGGCCATCATTAAAGCTTATGGAACTAATATTGACTCGCAGGCCGAAAACTACATCACAAACCAAAAGATTGCACACTACGCCAAAATCCCAACCAGGGCAATGTTCCGTGTACAAATGTTGTCAGTTCTCATTAGTTCTTTCGTCTCATTGGCTATCCTCAATTACCAGATCGAAAATATGGAAAACTATTGCATGCCACACCAAGCCCAAAAGTTGACGTGTCCAGGTGCCACTTCCTTCTTTACGTCTTCGGTAATTTGGGGTGTGATTGGTCCCAAGCGTGTCTTTAACGGACTTTACCCCATTTTGAAGTACTGTTTTCTCATTGGCTTCTTGCTTGCTCCTGTTTGTGCTGCATTCAAGATCTATGGCCCAAGAAAACTCACAAGATGGTTTTATCCCACGGTGGTTATTGGTGGGTTTTTACGCTGGGCGCCTTATAATTTGACCTATTATACGGGCGGGTTGTACTTGGCATATGCCTTTATGCATTACATCAGGTCCAGAATGCCAGCATGGTGGGAAAAGTACAACTACATCGTCCAAACCGGTTTAACTGCTGGCGCAGCATTCTCAGCCATCATTGTCTTTTTTGCAGTGCAATACCACCCCAAAGATATTGACTGGTGGGGTAACGATGTATTTGCCCAAGGGTTGGACTATGCGGGAATTGCATTGATGAATGCAACATTACAAGCACCTGATGGATACTTTGGTCCACGGGAAGGTCATTACCCATGATTCTGCGTTACTTGATTAATCCTTATATGGAATCAACTTGAGATTTGCTTAACCTCCGTAGGATGCTCGTATTTTAACAAGCTCCATTTCTGTGGACCGTAAGACACGTCACCGGTGATTTATGAGCATTTTTTAGTGTAGAAATGATGGTAGTCGAGTTTGAAAGACTGTAGTTTTCTTTTGTGTATAGGTGAATTTGCCACTAAAAAGTATTCGATAAGAAATTTCTCCCGTAAATATACGAGATGAATGTCAAATGGATCAGTGGAACCAATCTCATAAGCGTCGTTAGTAGAATGATATCAGACTGACCTATGATATTATCGATAGTGCAATATTCTTAGCGTCATAGTCTCGGAGCATATTTCCAATCTTCCTATATCATTCTTCCCATCCCACCTCGCATAGAGTATTTAAAGTATCTGTTTATAGTGCCTGATAGTGTCTGCTAATATTATCTCTGCTCAGTATATCTGCTACATCTCGTATAGTTGTACCTCCGCCTTCTCACTGTTGCCCTAATAATCCATTCCTGATCTTCATGACAATCACGGCCTACTCAGCTGACTTAACTAAACTTGAGACAATAACAGCTTCAAATCAATGTAACTGTGTTGGGCTGAAAACCACTGCACTGCTATATTGTTACAGTGTATGATCCGGTTTATACTGCTATTCTTATCTGACTTGACTAAAGAGTTAGGTTGAACACTACAACCATTAGCACGAACCTTTTTGCTTTCTTCATTTTGTCTTGTTTCGCTAGTAAGATCGCTTACTGAACTAACTCCACCTCCTATGAAACTCCTCTCGTATCTCCTTCCAAATCCTCACAGCCTCACAATCCTCCACCATCCTCGGCACATACACCGGATACTCCTTCTTTATCTCGTCCAAATCGCTATCCACACACTCAATCCGCAAACTATTATACTGAGCCAACCGATCCTCCTCCTCCCAAGGCTTGGGAATCGGGGAGTCGGAGAAATGAAGTAGTTTCGCATTTTGCACCACCTCTCTGGCGTCCCACTCGTCCGAGCTCTCCTTTTGGACAAACGGGAGATACTGGGGCTCTACGGTGAATCTGCGATGGAACTTCTCCCGAAACTCGCCCGTAAGGACTCCGTAAACCTTGTGGGAAAGAATACCCACCTTTAGTGAGCCCTTCTTCAATCTATCATTGATCCACCTGTTCAACACCTCCATATCGTACTCTTTAGCCCTGCGCAACGAGCCCCGGCGGAAAAGATTCCACCACCAGGGATTGTGGACGTATTCCATCAACTCTGAGTAGAAGAGCCGTGAGGGCCGCAAGACCATGACGTGGTTGGCAAAGAAATCTACAGCATTGTCCCACTTGTGGTGCTCGTAAATCAACTCCGGGAGAGACGGAAAGAGCGAAGAGACCCTGGGGTCGCCATTGGCCACGTTACGCTCGTATTTGCGGACTAGTCGCGTCATTTCTCGAGCGTACTCTTCCTTGGGAGGCACCCGAACCTCCTTATGGTACTTGTGGCCCGTATTTCGCTTCTCAACGATGTTGTTGAGCCAGTAGGCCTGGGGAAGCGCCAAATCGAGGTCCACGCTAAACAACTCGTCGAGTGTGGTGTTGAGAAGCATCGAGTCGCTGTCAAAGTACACTACGCGGTCAAATTCCGTGGCAAACACCTCGAACTTGGTGAACAGCTCCAGCCACAGCGACTGGTCACCTCCATGCGTGGTGCGAACGCGTCTCATCTCGATTCCCCATGCATCCGCAAACCGCACCGCAGACTCGTAGTTGATCGACTCCTCCAAACGCGCCGAATAGAGCACAACGAGCTTATCGATGGCCGTCCCGGCTTCCCGCAAGGCCTTGAAGTTGAGCATCGCGAGCCGAAGGTACTCGTCGCTGGTGGCGTACTGGACATAGGCACAGTTCGGAGGGATCGGTTGAGCCCCTGCAACCTCAATAATGGGCTGGGGAAGGACCCGGAGGTGCTGTGAAAGCCCTGTATCGTGGTGGACGTGGACCGTATCAAATACTCGCGCAAGGACAAAGTAGAGCCCGATAAAGGCTGCTAGTTTGACTTCCCACATAAAGCAAAAAGAATAGAGAATACTACGCTCCACCATATATTATACTGAGTCTTACTTGAATATACGATACATTTACACTCCTGGATAGCGCAAATTGATACACATGATACATATAATTAATGAACCTTTCTCTGATCCACATACCATTTCATAGATCTGATACTCTGACAATATTTAACACCTTCTTGAGTACATGCTGCTAGATTCCTTTGGGTCACGATTGCTCTACCTTTTATTACATGATTTTGAATATGCTACAACGAATTGTGGACAATACATACTCTGTACCAACAACTAAGTAGAGAGTAGTATTTAATGGATTCTGCTATCTTGATGTTTTCAACCTTTTTAATTTTATATGACCGATGCTACCGCATCCGTGGTCCTATAATGGCCATCTTGAGCCGTTCACTGGGTACATGCTGCCTTTCTGCAACTCTAGATCCTGCTAAATTTGCCCTGTTAACCAGCAGATTAAGAGTCAGCTTCCCATCAAGTGGTCAACACCAGCTCCATTATTCTCGATTCCAAGCCACATTTCGTGACCACATCTTCAAATAAATAGAGTCCACTGCGCTCACTGTAGTTTTTGTGGGGGCCACTATATTTCGCGATTTAATTTTGGATCCATTCAAACACGACGTTCGGTAAAACAGCAAAGTATACGTATTAAGTTACCCAAAATTTCATATACTGAGTTGTCTTTTTTTGATGTGAAATGGTTAATTTTGTGGCTATGATTATTAGGTTTTGTTGGCCATGTAGGTTCCATTGAATTTCATGAGTCCATGTGAGCCTACATTTCATTCCTCCTTACGAGGATCTCACCAAATACTACCGCTTTTATACCTCAGTGATCTCGATGAATACTCAGGATAACATTATCCAATACCTTTATACCTTGTTGTGCTGGCAACATCTCAAAAGACGTTAAGCATATAGGCGCAGGGAAATTAACGCGTAAAGATGACAAACCTGCACCCCGTACACACACCAATCGAATCAAAAAAAACAATTAACTTTGCATTAATGGCATTAAACCCTATTTGGTTGCTTAATAACGGAACTCCAGAGTATTATTGATTACGTAAAATACAATGATCATGGGACTCTATAGACCCTGTTTACTATATATTTACGACATGATGATGGTACAAGGTATGAGACCAAATATTGCGTGCCAGGGCCGAGACGGGCGCTTCACATAGCATAAGGTTTTGTACCTCACTGGTAATATTGAGATGACGACATCACTTCCGAAGCATCCACGACGTTACAGAGTGCCAGTAGAGTTGAGGATATAGTGATAACGCCTACTGGTAAACCAGGGGTTAAATAGGAGGTGCTGGTCCTACAAGCCATATTGAATTTTGGCTGCGAAAAAAGGTTGCGAGCACCCGCCGAAAATAGCAAGCACTGCGTGCTTAATTATGAAAAGATGCACGAATTTGAGTATAAATATGAAAGAAATCACCCATTCCCAATACATACCACAGCAATACAAAGCAAATATGCTCTTCAACACTTTGGCATTCCTCGGTCTCCACGCTTTCGCTCTTGCAGGTCAGTACGATGGACAAAAGTTATTGGTGGATTTAAAAAATGGTACCAACACCTGCGGAGTAGTCCATGACGGGAAGATTTTTCTTACCCAAAGCTACAACGAGTGCACGACGATTAACCTTACAAACGACACTAAAGGCTATAATGAAATTTTAGATGGAAGTCCCCTCTCGGATGGTGACAAGTATCTCACTGTGAAGGACGGCTCTATCGTGGAATCTGACTCGCCAGACGCCAACTGGGGTCGTACACCTCCTTCCTATTTGACTTACGATATCGACGGAAGTCAACTCGATTTCTTTTTGACAGACTCCAATGAGTTGGTGGTTGGCAAAGACGGTACTCCTGTTAGGCCTTATTTGTCTTACTACGGAACCCTTGATAAATGAGAACGAAAAGGTGAAGTCTAAAAGGATATATACTGGTGTTTAAATGCCGAGATTGAAAGGGAACAACAATTTATAGGCAAAGTCACCCATATACTAAATATTACATATCCACGCACAGAATTTGAATGTAGACATAAATCCTCGACGAAACCATTTTGAGAAATATTAATGATGCATGAAAACCAGTCCCCTTCATTGAAAATGTTGCGTCATTAAATTGTTTCCAATAATTCAAGCCAATTGAACATTTAAAAGTATTTCCCAATAGTAGATCGAATACAATCATTGAAACACTCCTCACTTTTACTAACAGTCGCACGTTTGCAAATTTACGGGAATATCTAGCATTCTTTTAGTGGTGTCGGTTATATGCAGATCCTTTAAAAATGTTGCATGAATTTTACCAAATAAAATGAAATCAGGTTTAATAAGGCACTAAAAACTTATTCCGCTGGCAAATTATCAAGTTATCCATAGAAGATTCTTACTCAGCTTTTAACTGAGAAAAGGTTATTCGCAATAAATGTTGGTTGGTCGAAGATTTTAGAAGCTCAAGTACTTTATATATGGACGACTATCCACCAAAAGCAGGAAGCCCTGGATATTAGGGATATTGATGGTATATTGATGTTTTTGTTCATCCCCTTCCTTCAGCGATCTGCCCTTCTCTCTAGCATCAGTAGACAAATGAACAATGCTGACATCTTGCCTTTCCAATTGGTTTTCTGGCTTTTGTTGTGATGGATATTGATGGATTTAATACTGATCGTGCATGTTCATCGGTCACACTGCCTTCGGCAGTGTGTCCTTGGCTATTTCGGGTTTGGTTTGTGTATACGGGCAGACCACCTAAATTATTGATCGATTTTAACCGAGTAGATTATTTAACCTTCTTTCTATTCCATACCATCGAGCCTCTTTGATCACACCTACCACAGCCTCTATTGACATCCACAACGTAGGTACCCAAGGGAGAAGTGTATTTGTCACTAGAAACGCTTTTCCAGTGTTCACGAAATGAATAGTTGTCGTCATTTAACCCTCTTTCCGAGCTGGTTCGTGAACTCGTAGATGTTTTCTACTACTCGCTTTCGTGAACTCATAGACGTTCTATTCTCCTAATTAGCGTACTCATCAGTGAACTTGCTCTACTCTGCGTTCGTATTTGTGGCTGAAGCACTCTTCTTCGCTAACTCGTCAAGTTTTTAGTACTCGTTCAATTCCTGAGCTCGTAAGACGCTATTTCTATAAACCTGCCTTTCGTGAACCTGTAAGACCTATTCATACTCGTCTACTTCGTGATAAGACACTATTCTGTTACTTGTTCTTCGGGCCGTAAAGTTTAAGTACTAGTTCTTTGAGCTGGCAAGTTAGTAAGCTCGTAGAGATATATCTGGCACATATTCTTTGTACACTTTTTCTGGTACTCGTTCTTTGTTAGCTCATAAGACTATTTCTATAACTCGTTCACTTCGTGAACTCGTGTTCTGTGAGCTCATAGACTCTATTTCTATAACTCGTTCACTTCGTGAACTCGTGTTTCATGAGACTCTATTTCTATACTCGTTCACTTCGTGAACTCGTCTTTTGTGAACTCGTGTTCTTGTGTTCTAGTGTATTACTTTTTTTCATGTACCTCACGCCGGAGGTAATCGAACACTTCCCCACCCAAGGAAGCCAATCGCTCCTCCAGCTCTTCGAAACTCCCCAAGAAGATGAGCTCGCGATCCTCCTTACCGAAATCCTCCTAGCCACCGAAGACGGCAGCCTTTCCACCAACCATGTGGAAGAATTCCTCTCGGCCCTCATCAACAACGAAACAAGCGCGCTGGTGCTTTGCCAGCTCATCAATGTGTTTCCTACCGAGAAAACACAGCAGTTGCTCGTTCAAATGCACCAGGAGAGCAAGATACAGCCCGAAACCATTGCACGATACATTGGCCCGGACCTTCTCAAGGCAACAGGACTTGTTCCCAAGGATGTGATTACCAAATCACTCAACAGCACGATGCGAGACGTGTTGTATACGCAAAAAAAGTACAATCTCCTCCACGAGGAGGTGGAAGGCTACGCCAAACTTGTTTGCGAGCTCTATCTCGGCTTCCGGCACCAGTGCCTGATTCCATACATGCAGCAAATGGTGGAAAAACTCATTGGACATTTTAGTCTCGACCCCAACCGCGTCTTGGACGTGTTCATGGACGTTGCTTCGTATGTGTATAAGGATAGGAAGGAAATGGTGTTGGCTTTTTTGCGACAATCCAAGTGGAGACAGAAACAGAATGATGAGAGTTTGAATTCGACCAACTCTCAAGGCTCGCTCACACCCTCCACCTCCAAGATCTTTGGGTTGCGGATACTCAAGGGCGAGTGTGAGTTTGGGCTCTTGGCGATTCTCATCAAAGAAGGGTTGGTGGACTTTGGAAGCGTGTATACGTACTTGGAAGACGATATGGGTCCATTGGAGCAGGCACACGAGAAGGAGATGGAAAAGAGGCTGCGGAGCAACAATGCGCTTGCAATGGCCGCGCCGCTCGAGGGCGGGGCCACAGAGGACAAGGAGGTGCCGATATCGCTGTTGTTGGAGTCCAACAGCACCTACAACATGTTGAAGGGCCTTCTTGGAAATGGCTTGTACTGGCCGTCGCTTTTTATTCTTACAAAGCACCCGTTTCTCGCTACAGTCGGTGACATTGGCATGTTGATGAACCAGATGTTTGACGATATGATCGGTGAGATGTATAGGAAAGTGGATCCATTTAGAAAGAAGGAGGAAGGAAATGAGAAGGAGAAAGAAAATGCAAGTGATGAGAAGGAAAACAGTGGGGAGAAGGATAAAGGCGGGCATGACAGCGAAAGTGAAGGTATGGATTTAGATCTGTATGACCGGAATGATTATGTTTACAATGACGACTCTTCCACCTTTTCCTTTCAGAAAAACCCTGTGGTTGATGACTATTCCTCCCTCTTTTCTGTGATGAAGCAATTCCTCAAGTTTGGGTATGCGAACCTTGCAAAACGTGTGGACGTGCTCCAAAAGGTGTGTGCCATTGCCATGCACGACCTCAACACGTCAGAAGAGCGCCGCGAGGAGTGGTTCCACATCTACCGCAACTATATCTTCCCTGCGGTGCCACTCATTGAGGAGAACTCCATTGCAGCCAACGCGGCGTATGCCATTCTCGCGCACTATTCTCGCGAGGAACGCTACAGCGTCTATGGTGAGCTCTACCAGGTACTTTCCAAGAACAACCCCCACGTAAGGGCCGCGTATTTGCAGGCTGAAAAGAGCACCAAGGACGTGCTCAAACGGTTGCTGAAGGAAAACGTGCGGCCCATGATGCGGCGGCTTGCGAAACTCACGCTGTCAAACCCGCTTCCGTGTCTTGTGGCGATTCTCACGCAGATTGAGAGCTACGACAACTTGATTCCGCTTGTGGTGGAAACAGCCCGCTATTTCAATGCTTTTGCTTGGGATACCCTCACGGTGGCCATTATGATGCGCTTGACTGCAGGAAGGGCCACAACCCAGGACAATGGCTTAAATGAGCGCAAATGGTTGCAATCGCTCGCCAGTTTTGTAGGGAGTGTGTGTCTGCGCTACCATGATAATGTGGACCTCCATGTGCTTCTCACGTTTCTCTTGAAGCTGTTCCATACGGGCGACTTTGGTGCCGTCATTGTCATGAAGGAGATTGTAGCCCAGATGGGCGGATTCCAGGCCAGTACCAATCTCACGCTTGGCCAGATTGATTTGATCAATAGCGGCCCGGTTTTGGCCAAGACCGTGTACAAAACCATCAACGATACGCGTTACGACCGCGGCCCATCGGGACGCGCGCTTTGGCGGGCCATCAGCGAAATTGGCGCAAAAGAGTTCCTCGTTGTCTTGTGCCATTTGCACCACGAATGTGCGTATTCCCGCGACCCCATGCCGCTAAAGGTCTTGACCAGCCGTGTAGACGACGTGAGTGAGTTGTTGCATTTCTACTGTCAACTAATGACCTTCTTTAAAGAAAAGGACATGAAGCAGGATGAAATAGAAGACATGGATGTGTTGGATCTGGTTTCTATTCCCTGGGCATATGAGTCTACGCGGCGGGTAGGAGCAACGCTTCCCAACGACTTATTCTCGTGCTTCTGGACGCTCCAGCTCTACGACTTGAACTACTCTCCTCTGGAGTATAAAGGAAAAGAGAATGACGACAGGAAGAACCACGAGGAAAATGCAGCCAGAGTGGACAAGCACATTGCGGACATGCACGAGCAGTGGGTGCAAGGAGAGTGGGAGCGGCCGTTGCTTGAGCAGTGTATATTTCCACGTGCCGTGCACTCGTCGTTCGACGCGGTGTTTTGCGCGCGGTTTCTCTTTCGCTTCTCCGACACCGAGGTCGTTTCGCTTTTGAATAACCTCGGCGCAGAGCTCTTGTTTGGGACCTTGTTCACATTGACCCCGACCGAGGCAGAAAACTTGGGTTTGTTTTACGCAGATCTCCTCAAGGGTTTGGAAAAGAGGGTAAAAGGGGGAAAGGAAGAAAAGAAAGAAAATGAAAATGAAAAAGAACAAGGTGAAGATAAAGGAGAAGATGAACAAGTTGATGGTGGTTCTTCTGACTCTCTCGTCTCCTTGAACAACCTCCTTAGACACCTTCATGAAAACATCCTCTTCAACGTGACCCAGAGCCTTGAAGTCAAAGACTACATGTGCCGGCGCAACGCCATCACGTTCCTCAAGAACTTGCTCGGGGTGTTTCCTGTTGTGGTAGACCACTGCGAGGCCGTCCTTGGAACAGTGACGACCGTTTTCAACACCGAGACCAGGGAGGACTTGAAGTTGTCGCTGAGTGCGCTTATGGGCCATATCCGACTGCGTAGCGCCGACTGGGTCGAGTTGTGGGACTTTGTCGATATTGGCGAAGACGAAAAGGCTCTGTTGATGGAGAAGAAGCAAAAGGCCAAGGAGTTGCGTTTGGCCAAAGAGCGTGCGGCTCGCGAGGAGGAAAGACGCGCTAGGGCTGCCCAGGTGGCCAAGCAAAGAGAGGCAGAAGAACAGGAGCGTGTGAGAAACCACATCGACTACTCCCTGGGTGTTTCTGTGGTACGCAAAGAGAGGGCGGGCGTCGCCAGGGGGAAATATGACGATTATGAGGAGAAGGAAGAGAAGAAGGATGAGAAAGAGAAGGAGAAGGAGAAGGAGAAGGAGAATGAGAAGGAGGAAGAGAAAGAAGAAGAGAAAGAGAAGAAGAAAGAGGATGAGAAAGAACGGGTGGAGAAATCGGAATTGAAGGCGCGGTTGGAGAAGGCAAAGAAAGACTACCAGATGAGTACGGAAAAGAAAGCCGATGAGCATGCTGACGTGCGTGAAAAGCGTCCTTTGCCACCCCAGAGCATGGTCGTAAAGGGGCATAGGGAGTTCAGGGATCGTTATCGGTACAATAGGAGAGACAGGGACCACGACAGACATGACAGGGACAGAAAAGAGAGAGATAGAAAGGAAAGAGATAGAAAAGACAGAGACAGAAAAGAAAAAGAAAACAAGGACAGAAAAGAGAGAGAGAACAGAGAGAACAAAGACAGAAACGACAACGACAGAAAAAGGGCTAGGGATGACAACGATAGGAAAGGGGCTAGGGACGATGACAGGAAAAGAACTAGGGACGATGAAAGAGACCGTAAAAATGATAGAAACGACAAACCCGACGATTCCGCTAGGCTGATTGTGCCTTCTGGCCCCAAGTCGGGCCAGGCTGCGGAAAAGGTGCCGTTGCCGCCGCCACCGCCACCGCCGCTCCATCTCAAGCAGAGAGACCGCAGGGGTAAATGGTGGGGCAGAAAGAGGAGATATTAGGTTCGAAGTAGATGTATGGTAAGATGTAATAGAGAGCATATGTAGGGAGGTGTGTATATGATCATTATTAGCATGAGCGAACGGAGTGAGAAAAGTATCAAATATTAGCATTAGTGAGCATCGATAAGCGCAGGAGTAGTATGTTGCAATGTGGGCGTAATAATATGTTAACAAAGGTGAGCTGATATAATATCAAGCTAAGCAACATTGGGGGCTGTATACAGTATTCTAACTGTCAAATGTGCGCTTTCAAGATTTCATAATTGACGGCTTCCAGTTCGTTCAACTTCAAAAATCTCATTTCAGTTTTTTTGCTGAATACTCTGAAAAACTCTTAATTGTCCAGTCATAGCAAATACATTTGTGGCATCTCAGCTAAAGGTGGGCATTTACACTGTCCTATATAGCGTTCATTAAAAATAGTGAATTATGACATATGATGTTGTCATTTGCAAGGTTTCAGTCTATATTGCACACCATGATTCATCTCCCCTTGCATACTTCTGTAAAAAACCTTACGAACAAGAGTCAAAAGTACGATTCGTTCTTGCATTTATGACTTGGAGAGTCTACATAGAAGAATCATGGAAGAATACATGCTTATCACTTGGATTAAAAAAGGCCCGATCAAAGGTGCCAAACTACTTGCTAAGTCGTCAAGAATTCAGATTATCCAGGCACCAAGTCTTAGGAGTATTTTGTGCATAGAGCATAGGAATATCCTGCGTTCTGTACTCCAGAACCTGGCGCAGGCAGGACGTACCCATAAGCTCGATATTCCGAGCGCTCAATGAGCCGAAACCAGATATTAATGTGTAACTAACCTAGTGTATATTTTGCACGTACGAGGTCTTACATAATGGCGATCTATTAGGATTTTTTCTCATGGTCGCTCAGACTTTACAGACTTTAGTTTGTAACGTATCCCTGTATTATGACATTGTTTGTCCAAACCCGTTCATCGACTGTTCTAACTGCTCATTCTTTAAAATGTAGTGCCCTCTTGATTACTTCTCTGTAATGCTCACATGTCAATCGAGAGCTCGATAGGGTAGCTTATTCTCAAGTACTCTCATTAGTTGCACCTCGCCCTTTTGATCTCACCCCCTGTGCTGCTCAGTTCTCTTTTGAGGCTTTGGGCCTCTCTATAATTATCCGTGACTGTCAGCGGGGGAGAAATCTGCTCGCATGGTGGGTCCTTACTGGTTTGATCGTGCGTATTTGAATGTTCGACATGCACTGTAGTAGTGTCATCTGTAGTCATTTCTTCATTCTTCAGACCGATGATTGCATCATTCGAATTTGCATCTGTATTTGCATCATTTGAATTTGCATCTGTATTTGCAAACACATTCATCTTCATTATCCCCTCATTCCTATTAACTCCATCATTGTCCGCCAGAATACTCAAGTTGTTTTCGTGTGCCTTAGTCGTTCCATTCACATCCGCATCCTTATATCTTTCATTCTGGTTCCGAATCTCATTTTTCGTCTCTGGATTATCAGAGGTGTTTTGATTATCAGACTTTGGAACTTCCTCATTAATCTTTAAATTCTCGGTTTCGCTTTCCTCTCTTTTCAAACTCTCGAGATACATCTCAACCTTTTTAAGATGCTCTGCATGCCACTTCAAATGCCTTTGCAAATCGTAGTCCCGCACAAACAGACGGCTGCAACTCTTCTTGGGACACGGAATGCTCTTGGTATAGTTCCCCGAGATCAAGTCTATAATCAGGCCCTTTGAGCGAAGCGTCAGGTTCAAAGTATCTATGGACGCCTGCGACCCTGGCGAGTGCCTCACCTCTTCTTCCTCGTCCGACAGAAGCCCCTCATAGATGCGCAAATTATTTGTGTTCAAGGGCACCCCGCTATCCAACTTGGCCAATTCTTCAGGTATGTTGCTATCATGGTACTCTCTATAGTGCTGAATAAGTGCGGACTTGTCGCTGAAGCGGTCAATTTCGCAATAGGCACACTGAAGCTCGTTTGGCTTTTCCTGGTCCTCCTGGTGAATGGCCATATGCAGCTGCAAGCCATTGCGTCCAGAGCATCGTTTGCGGCACACAGGACATTTGAGCTTGGGGTGTTCTGTCTTTATGTGGAGTTGAAGTGCAGACCATGTTTTGAAGTTGGAAAAACAGCCTGGATTGTCGCATTGGTACGCGGGAGCCTCGCCATGGAACTTTAGATTGTGTTGTGTTAACCGGTACGGCCGTTTAAAGTCCTTCTCGCAGAGCTTACAGTACAAGGCCTTGTCGTGTACCGAAAGAATATGGTGCCGCAACAGCTGGTGCTTGTAGAAGGACTCGCTGCAGCCGTCTCGGGTGCATTTGAAGGACTTGGTGTGCGTAATCTCGTGTCGCTTGAGATGCTGTCGTGAATTGACGCCTTTTCCACAGATGCCGCACTTGAAGGGCTTCTCCTCCAGGTGGGAAACCATGTGAGCCGTCAAGTGGGACTTGCGGAGGAAAGTGGCGTGGCAAACGGCACATTCAAACGGCCTTTCTCCTGTGTGCGAGCGCTGGTGCTGCTGGAGTAGCGACGGCTTGTGGTAGGACTTATCGCACTGGTCACACTGGAACTTCTTGGACGAGCTGGTCGATGAGGGCGAAATGCTTCCGGTGGACGAGCCAGAGGCTATGATGGGATCTATCTCCATGGATTAAGCGAAACCAACCAGTCCGAATGTAACTGTCACCCACCAGAAAAAAGCTAAACGAATCGTAATCTTCTCAACCTAAACAACCTAATCTACAACTACTTGTACAAATGATTCCACAACTAATTCTTCATTAATACATCACTATTTCAACACTAATTCTACACTAATTCGACACTAATTCCACAACTACTTTACAACCTAATTTTATAACCTAAATCCAACTTGTCATACACCTACAAACCTATGAGCCCTGAGTAATTGTAGAGCTCCAGAAAAGCGAGCGTTGGGTAAGTTCATAATAGCTAGGGAAATGGCTTATAAAGTGCTTTTAGGCCATGATAAAGAATGTATGGGGAATAACTGACTCTCTCTACAACCATCACACATTGACACACGTGATAATTTTTTCAGCTTCGTTCCTCATGGCCCAATGGTCAAGGCGTCTGGCTACGATTGTAACCACTTCTGGAACCAGAAGATTCCAGGTTCGAGTCCTGGTGGGGAAGCTTACTTTTTTACTTTTTGAAAGCCAATTGACAAGAAGCTTACTCTTGAGAAAGCTCACTGGAATAAGATTGAACTGCTCTCAGTAGTAAATGATGCATTTGGTCTTGAGACTTTTTCACTACGACGATTAAATAAACTACAATTGATCAAAGCCTCCAAAACTAAAGATTGGTCTCTCATTGTCTGAGTATCGTTTTACTTAGCTTGAGTACTGAAGCTAAGCAATCATTATGAGGAAACGAATTCGTCACAGCCGGTCTTTTTGGGAAGGTATTATACATCCAACCCAAGAATCCTAACGGACTGTAGATCAACAAATAATCGAGCAGTGCCAAGATGGCATGAGCGAGGTTGGTGCCGTATTAGAAATATACTCGCGGTCTGTCTATTTCTTTCCCACTATGTATTGGTTTTCGAATATCCAATTCCGAATAGGAGATATAACAGACTGCAGGAGTACCCTAAAATTAACCAGAAGAATATTCAAGTTATTATGGCTATCAATCGCACAGCTAGGAAGATCCTCGGCTGCTACTATGTCTCATTTCTCTCAGTAAAGACAAAGAAAAAATTCGGAGAGTGAGTATGTCGAACTATGGAATCCTTTTACCGCTTCCTTAGCGAGACGCGCCTTTACTTGGGAGAGGCATAGTAAACTGTGGACACCAATCTATTCAATTAGTGTAGGTGTAGGCATGAAAAATTGAGAGGGCCAATTATCACTAATGAGTATGTGTAGAACTTTTAAGAGTTACATGTATTAAAAAAAAGATTTTAGAAGATGTAAATCTTCGAGGCGGTACAGGGAAGGCCGCACCACTCATATCGTGGAGCCCAAAATACGCTAGTAGGTTCTCAAATTCTATTCAAACATATACAGACTAACAGGAAATCAAAAATGTCAAGCTTCGTTCCTCATGGCCCAATGGTCAAGGCGTCTGGCTACGATTGTAACCACTTCTGGAACCAGAAGATTCCAGGTTCGAGTCCTGGTGGGGAAGCTTACTTTTTTGATCCCGAAAACAAACATTGGATATTTACTTCCTTGTTAAAATCACCAGGTAATTAGTGGGCCTTAAAGGTACTTTTTACAAAGCGCACTCACGTAAGTATTCTTGGACGTCTTCGATTGCTTAGAAGATAGAACTGTCTTATCTTGTGGAATATTAGATAGCTCGGCGTCTACCCATGACATCATTCATGAATAGGACGGTCAATCGTTTATACGCTACTGTCATATGGGGCCATTTTTATTACAGGAGACATTTTAGCAACTTTAGCAATTGACACATTTTGCAGCAACAAAATAATACCACAATTTGTCAAGTGTCGGAGGATCAGTACATAAAACCAGCCACCTATTGCAAAAAGGTGGCTCGGTTGTACCATGAATAATCTACCGATATATTCTAATATTCATTCGTATTGCTCATGTATTCTAACCTAATTCATATTGCTCATCTATTCTTCTATATGGTTCTATTTTGCTATTCCTTCTGGGCTAGTTATTATTTCCTATGTTATTGAATGAAAGTCCTAGACACCCACTATTATTCCCTCCTACTCTTTATCTCCTTCTGCCATATCGATTCTGCTATCCAATTTTTTCTTTGTGACCCGTGGTCCGGGGATTCCGACACGTGACTAAGGATAGAAAAGTATAATCACACTTGAACACTTCAATATGGGTATCAACAATCCAATTCCCAGAAGCTTGAAAAGCGAATCAAAGTACGTAGCTGTGAGCAATTCCAACTAACCCCAGAAAAGCGGCAAAGATCCTTGCGTCCTTCATCAAGCCCAACCAGGTGGCTGGTGCGGACCGAGTGATCCCCCCCCACATTCTCAAGAATGCCAAGGGCCTTGCGGTGATTACTGTGTTGAAGGCCGGGTTTCTTTTTTCCGGGCGTGCTGGTAGTGGTGTGATTGTGGCCAGACTCCCCGATGGACTGTGGTCGCCACCGTCGGCCATCAGCACGGCCGGAGCCGGTGTAGGCGGGCAAATCGGAGCGGAGCTCACCGACTTTGTCTTCATTTTGAACTCCAAGGCCGCTGTGGACTCTTTTGCGCAAATGGGCTCGGTGACGCTCGGAACCAACGTTTCGGTGGCTGCTGGCCCCCTTGGAAGAAACGCGGAAGCCGCGGGAACCGCTTCACTCAAGTCCGCCAGTGCTGTGTTCGCTTATTCCAAGACAAAGGGCTTGTTTGCGGGCATTTCGCTCGAAGGACTGGCCATTATTGAGCGCCGTGAAGCCAATCGTAAGTTCTACGGCAATAATTGTAAGGCTCGGTCCATCTTGGCTGGCCAGGTCGACGTTCCGCCCGCGTGTGACTCGCTCATGAGAGTCCTTGAAAGCCGCGTCTTCAACAACCGTTTGCCATACGACGATGAAGAGAACGACTCGCTTTACGACGATATTCCAGACGATTTCTCCGACTCGACCTCAGAATACTCGGGAAGAAGACGTGCCAATACAAGGAGTTCCGAGGAATGGTCAGATGAAGACGATTACTCGTCCCGTAGACGCTTCAATCACTCCAGTCCAACGTCTCGCTCCAGAGCAAACTCGTATAGTGTATCTTCGCGTGCAACCAGCAGGCGTTCGGGCTGGGAGGATGATGTGTACGACTCGCGCGTGGATGCATTGGGATCCCGCTTGGGAAGCACCAAGCTCAGCCCATCAAGACCCCCAGCGTCCTCAAAGCCCAACTTCGGTTCCCTGCCAAAGGCCGGGAACCAGGCTATTGCTTTGTATACGTTCAAGGGACAGCAGGGTGGCGACTTGCCGTTTAAGAAGGGCGATGTGATTGATATTGTCCAGAAGAGTGACACGCTGGACGATTGGTGGACGGGAAGAATCGGGGGAAGTACGGGTATATTTCCTGCTAATTATGTGGAGTTGATATAACGAGCGATTCCAACCGAGCGATTCCAACCAAGCGAAGCGAGGGTGGAATTGGCCCGACTGCCACCTTGGACTAAAAGATCTTAGAAGTTAATGAGGGTCGTATCTTGAATAAGTGAAACTTCAAATACGAGTTAGTAGTTTTTTAGAAGTTGAATCGCGTGCGATGAGCTGAAACCGAATGAAACTACGTTGGATCATGACATGTGAGGCTGAATTAGTAGGGGTG
Source organism: Kodamaea anthophila (assembly GCA_015708815.1). NCBI lineage: Eukaryota > Fungi > Ascomycota > Pichiomycetes > Serinales > Debaryomycetaceae > Kodamaea > Kodamaea anthophila. The sequence goes on from JACFYR010000067.1 coordinate 32,750, forward strand.
GAACAAACTGTTCTAAGATTTGAAGTGGTTAATTCTGAAGAAGCCATAACATGCCGTATTCCATTATTGCAGATGAAAAGGATACAGCCAACAGGGTCAGTTTCGAAAATTTGAAAAAGGTGCCTTCCTGGTGTAGAGAGGGAGCTTTTTTGTGAAGGATAGCTATCTAGGGATTTAGTCTGGGAGAGCCTTCCTTCAGACTAACAGCGACGGGTCATGTGAACCTGATTGTTGCAGATGTTTTTGTATTTCCAACCAGTGCTAGCCGTGTGTGCACGATTGTTCATAAGGTGCTGGTTGACGAATGTAAATATAGATAAAGAAAGTACTGAGTACGGGACTGTAGCATCAATAGTGTGACTCTTGTCATCTGTTGATCGCTGATAAAGGACTTCAACTATGAAGGACTGACAGAAAGACATGTGTACTTCAAGTACATGTCAACTTGAAAGACTTAAGCGCTCACAGCTTTTGAATCAAGGAGAGTCGATGATAGATCTTGCTTCATTTAATGTAGATTAAGAGGCCAAAAATCACTCATGTCACAACCTGGCCTTGAAAAAGATGAGATCATCACCCGGGCTCACTGAGCGGTAATACATTGATTATAAAACAATGCATATCATATCTTTGAGATTGTCAAACAGTCAATACTAGCATCAGCTGGCCTTTCAGTTGATCGGAAACATCATTTATTCATATATATCTGCATTAACCAGCACGAATGAGTTGTGGCGAGAATCAAAAGAGGGGTTGGTGCACCTGCAGTAGCTACTGCACTACATCTCAATACAAAAGGAAGCAACTGCACTTAATGACAGCACCTTGTTGGTGATCGTCGTGTTATAAGAGTCTCAGGAGTCGACGAGTAACGAGAATTTGCAAACACTCGAGTGGCAGGGAGATGTGTGAGGTAAAACAATCTTACGTGCGCAACATGTTTCGAGGTTTTTCGTGCTTCTGAACTTTTTGGTGTAGCTCGAGTGCTGGATTTGACAGTAGCGGCCGATATTGATTTTCTTGCACCAAGTCCATCACGCTTTCAAAGAGTCAGCCTATTATGTTATAATAGGTGAAGATAATTCTCATGGATGTTCTTTTTAACCATAAAACTCGAATATTCCTTAGCCGAACGCTTTTCTGTGGTCTTCCGAATAATCTTCTATTGTTCCTTATTATTCCTTTCGGATCGCACTTTTTATACTTGGTAATACCCTTGTCAATATATGTAACCATCTCTTGAATATCCTTGGATATCGTTGTCTGTTTCTGAGTATTTGAACACCTCTGAGGTAGGATCAGGGCAATAGATCTGACCATTCATAATAACTTGAGCACAAAACCACCTGGGTCTTAGCGACTGTACTGTCTTATCTATAGAGGCAAGTTAATGAAAGCGTGGCATTAGTTCTGGAAGTGTAGCGCTCCTCACTTCGCTCGGTCAGGTACGACGTTGTTGTTTTCAATAGGCAGTGGGTATTTGTTCACCGTGATATCTCACTACACTTGCCGTTAGTACTCGTTGTGCATTTGGATGCAAAGTAGACACATTGTAGAACTGTGTTGCACATTTGAGTAGTTGAAACAGTGAGCACAGGTTATGTATGGCCCACTGTGTTGCAAATTGTCACTTCTTTCATTATTGAATTATCTCTCAACGCATCTATGCTCACTCATAACTCCTCATTATTCATTCAGTCGCTACGTATACTGTGTCTAAGCACACTGTATCTATACGCAGATTAGACACAGAGAGGGGGCAGTTCGCCACACAGTGAGCGTAGCGAACTGTGTTGCTCACTGTATTTATACGCACACTGTGTGTTGCTAGACAGAGAAGGAGTTCGCTACACAGTTCGCTACGCTCACTGTGTTGTTCACTGTATTTATACGCACACTGTGTGTTGCTAGACACAGAGAGGGGCACAGTTCGCTACACAGCTCGCTACGCTCACTGTGTTACTCACTCTGCCTCAATCACCTCCTTTATCGTTTTCTCCACCAAATGACTCACAACCCCCTTACCCTCGTCAAAGTCCGGATTCTCAAAACGCACAATTGCAGCCGCGTGGCTGTGCTCCGTCTTTGTAATCAAAACCGGAAACCTGTCCCACCCAAGCCTGTTCAAGCTTGAAATCACAAAGCGCTGGTTAGTATCGAGATTTACCACTGTGTCCTCATTCACCACATCGTACATGGCCTCGACAATCGACTCCTTTTCGATCTGGCGGTCCCGCAAATAGTAGTGTTCAAGCGATTTGGTGGCGAGAAACTCCCGCACACGCCTGTTGTGGCGCATCCGCTCGAGCACAGAGACCCCTATAAAGTGCAAGGCAAAAATGGGCGTGAGAACTGACACCCGAACAAGGTGTGTGGCTGTCTTGACAAATGCAACAAAGCCAGAACGGACATCTCTTTTTGAGGGGGCCTTTTTCTCTTCCTTCTTTATGGAGGCCGGCTTGGAGAGATCTACCACAGGCTCGTAGCCCTCCACAAACGACAAGGCCAAGCGGTCGGGCCGCTTATTTGTCATGGACGCGAACGGGTCCAGCGCGGATATCGCGGCTGTATAGTAGAATGTACGTCTGTCGTTCATGACATTGGCATAGAGCAGTCTCTTGCGGAACCTTGCGAGGGCCTTGTAAAAAACAGACGCTTCATCGGCCATCACCACCAAAAGCGGGTTCCCATACACCGAATCCTTGAGAAACAACTGTGCGCCCGTCAGACCAATGAAATGGTGGGAAAAGAGGTTGGCCACGGAGTATTTGAAGCCCTTGAGTGGACTTAATGCCCCCACATGGGGCGTACACATGGTGATGAACGCACAGGGCTCCACGCGGTCAAAATAGCCCTCGCTATAGAGCACACCGATGGCGTAGCGCGAGATAAGACCACCCAAGGAGTAGCCCACGATGGAAAAGTGCGTGACGGTGCCTAAACGTTCGGTTTCCGCAAGAATCTCGTCGCATATGCGCTGCCCGTTGATGTCGATCCCGTCGTAGGTGCGAAAGTCGCTGTGGGAGCCCGTTTTGTACACAGCCACATGGGGGTATGCCTGCTTGATCTGCTTCTCAATGTATTCGACGTGGCTGGGCGTTCCCCAGAGCCCATGGGTGAGAACAATCAAGTGTGTCATATGATTTGCACCCAAAAGAAGCGATAAGAAAAGGAGATAAAAATAGGAGGAGAAAAGAGAAAAAGGAGCAGATAGATTATGGAGGAGATGGATTATGGAGGAGATAGATTTGGAGGAGATAGATTATGGAGGAGGCGAATATGAAGAGGTAAAATACGGAGAAATAGAGAGGGGATCCAGAACCATAGAAAGACAGAATAGACATAAAAGAGATAGAAGAGAGCAACGATAAGACATACACTCACAGATGCTACATTCACGGTCAATACATTCACGGTACAATACATTCACAGATAAATGCTCAGATATACAGACCTCTGAGCGGGGTAGCATGTGCAGGCAGACGATAACATTCTGACCATGTGATCTTTTTTCCGATAATGAGGTAATAAAGATAAGACAATCGGACTATTATGTAACCAGCGCAGCAAGACGCAATCTACCCAACATTCAATCCATCGTGCTTACACAAACGTGCTAGGATCATACACAAAACAGAGTGACTAATGCTGCGGCTAATCGGCTAATGTTGCAGTGAATCTGTGGCGATCGTTCATTCATCATTTCGTTAGCTTAGATTTTCGAGGCATAGTAATGTGGATCTAGAGTCTTTTTTGCGTGCATTTATAGCATTTATGCAGATACAAGAAACTTGGGTAGTAAGAATGAATGTACCTGGATGAAGGAACTGGAATGGTTCTTGACAGTGGAGATTGATATTGTTGGTGAGTGACTGCATCTGGATTGTTCAAGCCTTGGAACTTCCCAAACTCTAACCTCTACTCTTGCTATACATTTTCTGAATGCTTCATGTGCCCAATATCACTGCATATGTCAACCAATCATTCCTACAAAAGGTGCAAAGACATGTCTACAAAAGGACAATACAACAATAAGATATAACACTTGGCTAATATCTTTGCAAAGATACTCCAACACTTTTGATGTCTTATTTGCAATTCTTCACCATTTCACAGTTGGCTCGTAGAGAATGTGTACCTCACATTTAGGGTCGTACTTGGTCAAACTGCTGCTGTTACTTCCGATTCAGCCGGATTGCCAACGAGATAGCCTCCTGTGAGCTGAACTCTGTATTAATCAAATCTGAGTGAACAACTCAGGTTGCACTATACATCTCTGCCAACACACAGTCGAAAGGTACTTTCCTGTTTTATTTTCTAGCCGATGGTTGAGATGGAGGCTAGTTAGGTCGAGTCTAGTATACGCGTACCTATTTAGGAGCCTTATCTCAAGTCAAATCTAGATTCCAACTAAGCATGAGTAATCAAGACTTTCCAATTATAGACTCTCCAATTAGTAAATCTTGTTAAACAAGCTCAACGAAGTCACTTAAGTTATCTAGTTCAATCCGGTGTTCTCTATATAAAGCTCAATATCTCTACAAGTACCTACATCGAGTATCCCATTATCGAGTCTTGTCAATGGGTTCTCTACGATCTGCCGTCATTAGTCTCCATTCTCTATTTACAGTGTTTAAAAAACTTCTATCAGCACATCGATTTGTACAGGCATTTCTCAATGGTTCATAGACTGCTTTCATATAACGTTTATGCCCATGCTAGTGGTCAGCTCAAATGTTCCTCAGATTTGCTTTAGGCCTTGCTCGATTGACATTGGGAAAAAACAGTTCGCAACAATTTAGCGATTTCCCTAAAATCACATTCCACAATCAAGAAGCCGATTGGATTGTGCACCTCCCTGAATGCTTTCTTCCTTTTCAACAAGATGCTGTCATATTCTCTCCTCCGATGTTTTCTGTGTCTATATTGGTTTCCAGTACCCATCTTTTCTGTTTTAATGCCATCTCCTATTCGAGTACGAATTGTGCTCACCTCGCTCTGTTCGCTTATTCGCGGTTTGGGTGCTCACCTCGCTTCGCTCGGTTCGCTTGTTCGCGGTTTGGAGCTCACCTCGCCTCGCTCGGTTCGCAGGCCTTTGCTAAGAGTATACCCCCAGCTACAGATACATTCAACGAATCCACTCCCCCTCTTCCCCCCTCTATTGCCACCAAAAAATCACTCTTATGCTTAATCACACCATCCACTCCCTCGCCCTCCAGGCCCAAAACAAGCATCACCGGGCTCTGCTCAAGAACACCCCCCAAGTCGGCCAAATCAAGGAACTTGTTTTTCAAACTAGCCTGCAACGGGCTGGAACGGCCTGCGGCAGATATCACCACCCATCCGTTGCGTCTCGTGCGGTCCAAAAAGTCCTCTGATGCCTCACAAATGGTCATCATATCCATACTTCCTGCCAGGGCTTTGTTTGTGACGGATCCTAAACGCGCCAGGTTTTCGTGGGGAACCACCACCATGTCTACGCCAAAAAAGTATGCGGACCGAAGCACGTTTCCCACGTTCTGAGGGTCCGTGAGCCGGTCCAAGTAGAGCACAAGGGGGTGCTTGGCCCCTCTAACTACCGGCAAACTCTTTTCCAGGGCAGTTTCGTCGTCTGGATTCTCATACACATGTGAAACAAATGTTCCGGGCTCCCCAAGACCCAACTCCGACACTACCGGCACGTGCAAGCGGCGGGTTTCCAAAACAACGCCGTTATGGACTCCATTGCGAGTCAATTTGGCAAGAAGCTGGCCCAGGTCGCAGAATTTGACCCGGATTCCCATTTGCGATGCGAGATCCACAAGCTGCTTGTCTTTGCAATTATGGACGTATAGGCGGGTGAATGCACTTCTTTTGTTGGCCCGGAGAACAGAGAGAACGGCGTGTGTGCCGTAAACGTACTCCAAAAGGGGCAGGCTGGCCTCATCTTGGTGACGATTTCTCTCGTGAAATCCTCCCTTTTCCTGTAAAGCTGCCTTCTCTCGCTTGGCTGCTCGTATTCTTTCTTCCTTTTCCCTCTCCAAACCCTCAAAATGCCGTCTCTGTTTGCGCCTGCCGTCGTTTTTTCGCGCAAGCTTGTCTTTTTCAGCCTGAGTAAGACGGCCGTATTTTCGCATGAAGAAGTCGTCCTTGGAGATGCCTTGTTTTTCCCATATCTTCTGGGGCTGCGCAGGGAGGTGCTGTTCAAAGGAACGCGAGCCACGGCCTTGGGGTTTGAAGGGGGCTTTTTTCGTGAAGTTGAGGAGTGATGGGAGGGTGGAGAAGTGTCGAAGCATAAAAACTACTTTTGCAAAAGATGAGACTTTTACAACTTTTGTGAGCGAAGCGATCAAAAGTTGCTTCGAGGTTTCTCTGATTCTAATCAAATGTTAAAAGACCTCCTCTATTTATATCTAAAGATCTGCCCTCTACATATATCTAGCTTCCCTAATTGAATATCTTCCTCAACTTGAATTAAATCTCTGATTTCCTACTCAAGCTTTCTGATATTTAACTGCCTTGTTCGCGACAGGGTCAGTGTAGTTTTCGAATGTTTTGATTATTCTACTACTGTTGACTAAGTGTTGAATCTCCAGATCTCTGGATTGTGAACTAACTGCTTATAAAAATTACTGCGAAAAATAATGAGTACTTCAAGAACAATTCGCAGCAATAAGCACTTGAGTATTTTAGCATGGGTCCTCTTAGAACTGAATGAGAGTGTGACATAAGGTCGGCTCTCATTACTATTCTAAAAAAGATAGTCGACCCTCTGTGTTCTGAATATACAATAGCGTAGCTATTGTATTTTCTCTGATTATCGTCCTACGCTTTCAATTATTCTATGATTATCGACACGTGTTACGTGTTCAACCTCTCTATGTCGACACAGTCGCTACGCTCCTGTGTCAAGTTCCAGTGTCAAATTGCTGTGTCAAAATAAAACACCCTTCGTGGACGGCACATCATCACTCCCATTACTCGAGATGGCCTCTTTTATCGCCACCGCCAAAGCCTTGAACGCACTCTCAGCCCTATGGTGATCGTTCTTTCCCCTTAAGCAGTCCACATGCAATGTAATAGCGGCCCCCTGGGCAAAGCTTTCAATCACATGAGGAATCATCTCGCACGAGAGATCGCCAATCTTTTCCCTTTTCAATCCCAACTCTACCACCGCGTACGGCCTGTTACTGAGGTCCACCACTGCCCTGCTCAAAGCCTCGTCCAAAGGAGCAAACCCTGTGCCAAACCGCTTGACTCCTTTGACCTGGCCCAACGCCTGGTGAAACGCCTGGCCCAAGGCTATGCCTACGTCTTCCGCGGTGTGGTGGTCATCGATGTGGAGGTCTCCAATACACTCCACTATAAGTGACCACCCACTGTGTTTGGCCAAGGCGTGGAGCATGTGGTCGAGGAAACCAATCCCGGTATGGACTGCAATGATTTGGGAGCCGCTTTTTTGCTCTGCGTGGTCCAGAACCTTGCCCAAGATGCTATCCACCGATACCTCGCCCCCGTCTAGGGAAAGCGCGATCTGGATCTTTGTTTCGTTCGTGTTTCTCTTGATTGTAGATGTTCGCATATCAAAGAATATGTGACTAGAAGAAGTAAGTACACTAGAAGTAACAAGCACACTCACTTATAGTACACATGAATATATCTGTCGTCTATAACGACTACACAGAATAGATTATTGCTATACTCGACTGACTCATAATTGCTATCTACGTAGTTCGTGTTTTGCTTATCGTGAGTCATATCACGTGTGCTGATGAATCCGGGGAATTTGATTTGAGGAGGGAAGTTGAACGTGGAATACAGTAAGACCCTTCAGGTTCTTTTGGACCATTAGTATAGGTTTACCGAATACCTACTATTCTTTAACATCAGACAGAGCAGTGAGTGAAGGGAGTTGGTGTAAAAATGTATTTGAGCAAATGCTACCACCGAATCTCACTTCGCTGAGTTGCTATAACTCTCTCGGCATTTCTCTCTCAACATTACTCTCTCAATTTGAAGTGGTGACTGGGGCTTGAATCTTGGTCAGTGAACACGATTATTGAAACGATCGTTAAAGATTTCACTAGTGTAGGTTTTAGGAATATTTCAATCAACACCCTGTGTGGCTACATTATCTTTATAGTAGAAAAGGGAGAGTATATAGAGGCTAGTCTAGATGAGCATTAGTCAAAAGTCTGGGAACAGAAATGCTCCCATTGACTCCTAATCTAACACCAAAAAACCAGCACTGACGGGAAACAAAGTCTCCCTGGTAAACGTGATATGGGCTATGGGGTACACCTTTCAGGTTCATCTCCATCTGTTAGGAGTCTAAAGACACTATACACCTTATAGTATATTCTCAGAAATTCAGAAGAGTTGCAACCACGTCTAAGGACACGGAGTGGAGAATTTCTAAATAGGGTTTTAATCTTCTGAGAAGCTTATCACTAACTTTTTCAGATGGTGGAGTTTTTTAGCATGCGCAAGAGCCATTGCAATTAGTACCCGAGAAGCCAAGATACCAAAGATGCAAACGCCATCTTTCCTGGTAGAATTGCTAACACCTCTTGGAATACTCATGATCTCCCGCTACGAGTAATTCTAGTCGTACCAACCGTTAGATCATCAAAAGACTAGGGAGAACTTTAGGCATTGGGAAATTTGAGGCAATGAAAGGATAGATAGACGGCAAGGACAGGGAAAAGGTCTTTTTCACTGTTGCTGTTCAGTGTAATAATATGTTCTGTGTCACTAAATGTCTGAAAATCAATAATCTAGTGTACGAGTTGTGGCAATACAATTTTGTGTGTATTAATCCTGGTTTTGGTCAATATTCTGTGTGACTTGATCTACAGTCTATTGTGGGTTATTATTGATCAACTGCATTTTAGGCTGTCTTTTGGATTGCTCCAGCTCACGCTATTTGTTATTGATTAAGCTGTTAGTGTCTTGATACAGCTCGCCTCGCTCACTGTGATTCGTGATGTTCATGGAACACCTCTGCAACTCCTTCAACGCAGCCACTGGCTGGAACCCCGACAACTTCCTGAACATCACCTCCACCTCCACGCACATTCTCGACTTTCCCATCCCCAGTAGCCTTCTGCTCGAGGTACTGTCACAGGCCACCCCCCAACTGGCGCTGAGCTTCACTCTCTCCAACAAAAACGCTGTGAATGGGTCCCTTTCGTACCTCTACTCGTCCGTGGACCTCGCGCGACACGGTACGCGCAAAATGGACGTGCGGCGCGATCTCGTTGCCAGCGGTCCTTTATTTCCATCGTCGCTTCTCTATGGCCGGATGTACTTTCCCGGAAGGGCGCTCGAGGCCATGGTGGTGAAACGGATGCTGCGCAATATGCGATTGCTCGCCAAGTGCGTGAGCAATCCCCATCTCGCCAATAATGGCGCCTTGATTGTATATCTCCAGCGAAGCACGCCACGGCTCCTGAGCGAGGCCATTTACTCCACAAATGAGTCGCTTGTGGGTGTGCGCTGCTTGTACACTCTCTTTGGGGGCGATTCGCTGGCCCTGGTGGGCTCGGAACTCTGGTACGCGGCCAGTAGCATGCTGCCGGGTCTTCTGACGGCCTTTCGCTACTGTTTGCGGGCCACAGACACCCCGTTGACCATGACGCTAGCGGTGAACCCCATTCTAGGCCATATCTCGCTGACATACTCGGTGCGCACGTCGGCCGCGCTGCAATTCAGTCTGCGCTACGACTTTAACTTTTACTCCTACAACAGCAACTTGACCGTGGGTGTAGAGTTGTTTAGAAACAAGGAAAAGGAACAGAAGGAAGACAAGAAGGAATATAAAGAATATACTGAAGACAATCAGGAACTCAAGGAACTCAAGGAATTCAAGAAATTCAAGACGTTCAAGGAGTTCAAGGGGAAAGAGACTTTGCTTGGGTTTCCAAACCCACTCGACTCACCACTCACATCGTCGGAAATCTGCGGATCTCACTGGGAGAGCCCGCCTGTTTCGCAGAGCTTTTCCAGTGTGGTGAAGGTTGCGACGAGTACAAACGATCGGAGAGTGAATGTGCTATGGGAGGGCAGATTGAAGGACTTTTTGGTGTCCACGGGTGCAAGGTTGGCTTTTGATGGGTATCTGCCGGTGTTGAGTAGGTTTGGTGTGAGTTTTTCGTATGCATGCTAACCACAATTGAGCGAAGCGAAATTGTGATACCATAAACCACAATAATTTCAATAAGCGAGCGAATTGAAATTGATACAAGAAACCACAATAATTTCAATGAGCGAAGCGAATTGTAATTGATACAACAAACCACAATAATTTCAATGAGCGAGCGAATTGTGAATTGATACTATAAACCACAATAATTTCAATTGAGCGAGCGAATTGTAATTGATAATACCACATTTGAGTGCAGTGAAATCAAATTCACAATGGAACCGAACTAATAACCTCAACATCCTGAGCGACGTGATGTAAATTGAATGTCCTCACATATCCCAAATGAGCGAGAGATTACGAATGCTCAACTATGACAACTGAGAGCGAAATGGTGGCTGAACACCTAGCCTAAGCGGAGTTACATTGAATACCCTCCGAAATCTCGATTAAGTGAATGCACAATGCTTGGGGTGATAACCAACAACCTAAGCGACATGTGGATTGCATACTCCCAAAAAATTGACTAACAATGCTCAACTGCAAAACGAACTGTTCTCATTGCAGTTAGATCAGATTATTTTCGTAAATGATTGACTCATGTTCTTTCACCTATGCTTTGCTCAGTTGTGCTGTAACACCGCTCATTTCTCGCTCACCTGACCGAAGCGAAGGTGAAAAAACATCTTGCTTTTGCTTCATTCAGTGTACTGACTGTAATTATTAGATAAATGAGAAAATATCTCGTTCGCTCACTGGCTCACTGTATTCGAGTATGAAAAAACATATCTCGCACAGTTGTCCACTGTACTCGACTTCTAGTAAATAAATAAGACATCTTGTAGAGCAAAGGAAACTGTACTCGAAAACTGTACTCGAAAACTGTACTCGAAAATTGTACTCGAAAACTGTATCTATCGACGAAGGAGATTATACAGTTCACTGGCTCACTGTACTCGCTGAAAAAAGTAGTGAGAAAAAAGTAGTTCGCTTCGCTCACTACTTTTTAGTTTTTTCTTCATGGACCACCTCTTTCGAAACTCCCGTATCGCGCAGGTTGCGCAGCCCATTTCCAAATCCATCCGGGCCCCCTCCGTCATTCCAACCCACCAAGTCATCTACACCCCCAAAGGGTCCGCTATCCGGCTGGACTTTGGCTTAAAGTCGACGCTTCCCAAGCAAATTGGATACTCACACATCGCCTTCAACGACATAGACAACTACAAGAACATGCCGGATGTGGAGAAATACACCGGCAAGCTGCACAACAGACTCAAGTACCAGGAGATTGGCGTTGCTGTCAAGCCCAACGCTCACCACGCGCTTTTTCCATCCACACCATCGGTGGCCCAGGGCCGCTCCGACTTGGAGGTGATGACTGAGCTCTTCAACTTGAGCATGAACTGCCTGCCACAGGAGTTGGCGACGATCCTCGCCAAAAATAAGGGCATCCACCGCCGTTTCCAGCAATGGCTCGCGGAAAATCACCCAGAGGCCCTTCTTGAGCGTCGTGTGGGAACCGATACCAAACTGCTTGTCAAAAAGTTTCTCAATGAAAACGCAGCCCACATCGCCAAAAAGGAGGCCCTGTTGCGGGACTATGTGAAGCTGGGCTCAGCTCGTGTCACCCAGGCAAGGTACAATGACAAGCCATGTGTCCAGGGTAATGCCGGCTTCTCGTACCTCCAGCCAGGACGCTTGACAAACTCCCCCAATGGTGTTCGCTACGGAACCATTGCTCCTGGAAGAATTGTAGGCCAACGTGAGGCGGCAATTGGCGGTGTTGTCGCCAGTGTCCAGGATACGAGTATCAGGCAGCAGACTAACTATACCCAGCACCAGGGAGGGAAGACTACGCGCCAGTTTAACATGCCGTTTAGAATCGGGGGGGTTCTGTTGAGCAGTAATGGTGCGGTTAATGTGCTGGCATCGGGTGTAGAGGCTGGAACATGGATGAAGAGTCTGGTTTTGGAGGGACATAGGTATAGGGCGTCCCCGAGGGTGAATGATACAAGGCAGAGTGATCAGGATTTGAATACGTTGTTCAACATACTTAGAGTTTGAGCTAGTTTGAGCTAGTTTGAGCTTTGAGCGAAGCGAAAAGCGAAAGAAAAACTGATCTTTGGATGAGCTTGAGCGGAGCAAAAGCGACGACATCAGAACTTGGCTGAGCTTTGACTGGACTGAGAAGCGATTGATTTCACTGTACTTTGGATGATCTTTGAGCGGTGAAAGATATGTCAGCGACATTCAAACTGAATGAACTTTGGTGACACCCAGCTTTTGGCTAGTGGTTGATCCACCTGAATACGGCTGATCTTGAACACAGTTGAGAAGACTCTGGTAAGTGTATTCTTGCGGTCTTTTGTAATCCGACCACAGTGAGCACATGCTGTCTGTAATTAGATGAAGTAACATCATGAGGTAACTGTGGAACGGTGACTAGCACATAGTAAGCACTTACTTGCTCTCTGCTACAGTACAGCTGACTCTGCTACTGTGCTATTGTGCTCAAGCTGTTAAGGAGATATCGACAGAGTATCGGATTTTCTGTGATCACTACAAGAATGAGTTGGTATCAACGGATATATGATTATTACTTGTTTTGTTGCCTGCCCGTTCTTTTCACGGTACTCATTGTCCACTTTTGCACGTGCGAGGGCTATGGTGATGATTGTGTGCGACGAACCCAGGGCCCTGTTTTGTTGATCCCTCAAAAAAATACCTTCAATTCGAAGCTAGGCCCTCTAACCAGTGTTGAAGTTCTACATGGTAGTAGGACGCTGGCGACTGAACGATTCAGCCATGTTCAATGTTAGCAGATATGGACATTTTCGATACTTTCTCATCCAAGGCGATGCTCGACGATAAAAACTCCTTTACTTTGGGCTGAATGGCCAAATTTTATTAGACTCGTCAACATGGGATTGTTTAGGAGTCCTGTGAATCGATTTCAGGCACACCCTTAAACTAGTCTCTCCTACAGTCAATCGCAGCTTCATCCTGTGCAATGTTTCTGTGAAGGGTTAAGCTTCGATAAATCTCCGAGACTCGTTGCACGCTTCACTGTGACTTCCATATGGAATAACCTGAAATACTGGGCTTGTTAGCTATCACTGTTACCGTTAGTCTGCAATCAGCAAGTGTATGTATATAGAATGGAACTACGTACAGCAGTACGAGAACATAGAAAGATTGTAGGATGGGTATACGGAAGTAAACACCTAATTTGATTGGCTAAAAGCTGACTACATAGCTTGTCACACACCACAGCCTTTACCCTTCGCTACATTCTCTTATCTGGTGCTCTATACTCTAGCGCGCTTCCGCTTCTTATTATCCGTTAATTACAAGTTATAATACATTTTCCAGTTGTCTTTTCCAACATCAGTGAGACGAACGGACCATGGAGTCGCTGATCAACTTTCACTCACTCACACTGCATTACTCGGCATTTCCTTTAGACAGCATAACTGAACTTTTTCACTCCTCAGAGTCTGTACACAACGATAACTTCGACCCCTATCTGAATTGTCAACAGATTAATCGCAAGTCCACTTTCCGAGGGATGATGAATCATATAAAAGCTGTGGGTTTCCTCGGTTCTTCAGAGTTGAGCCTTTGATTAATCCTACCTACCTTATCATCTGTGCTCTATTGCCTATTCGTCAGACTCGCAGATAAACAGTGGCGAATTGTAGTATTAATTCGCAGTATTATTGCATGAGCAGTGCGCTATGATTCTCATTAACGATGAAATCCAATGTAGGAAATGCAACGTTGAAAACTCCTCGTCGTCTCAAAATCAAGACCCAAAATCGTCCACCACGTTGAGTAAAAGTCTTGTAGTAGTGCTAATTCTCTGTATCAATGGGAATCCTACGCATTATCGTTCGTCGATGGTACATTGCGCAGCAGTAATAATCCTCCTGTGCAGGGTAATTCTCCTTATCGATGGCACAGTTCGTTCACCATACCTTGTTCCTTACCTATAGGACAGTTCGCTTTCTCATCTAGCACAGTCGCTTCGCTAATGTGCAGTTTTAATCTCCTTGCCGTATTTCTCATGATCGATGGCATAGTCACTTCGCTAACTGTGCAGTATCAGTCAATTGTTAGCGATATACAACAATCATCTGCTATGCTCTTCGCTATATGTTCACGTGAGATGATTGAATGTTTATCGGACACACTCCCTTCGGCAGTCTGTCCTCATTCCTCTCACTGTGCTCCAACTAACTTTTCATGCTCCTCCCTCTCCCTCTTCTCCTTCCTCCTCTCCTCCTTCTCCCTCTTTGCCTCCATTCTCATCCTCTTCCTCTCCTCCTTCTCCAACTTTGTCTTTGGCTTGCGCTTCTCCTTCTCGAATATTTGAACACCGAGCATCTTCTTCTCCTCCTCATTCAACTCCGCGCGAACCTCCTCAGCCAACGCCTCGTCCAACTTTCCGTCCAACTGGTACCAGAGATAGAAGTTGGACATCCGCGTGTGCTTGGCTATGATATGCTCCATTCGCTTCACCACCTCTTCCTCCGGCTTCAAGCTATTCTCGAGAAACTGCACAAACCGCGTGGGCACCTGGTGCAATGAGAAGGACACTGGCGTGTACCGTATTTCAGGCTCCACCGGGGCATCCTTTTTCTTGGCCACCTTCTTGGGTACCTTCTTTGGCACCTTCTTGGGCATCTTTTTGGGTTTTTTCGTTTTCCTCGTATCTTCTTCCTCCTTCTCCTCATCCAAGTCCTCGTCATCCTTTTCGTTTTCCTCTTCCTTTTTCTTCTCCTCCTCCTTTCTTTCCGCCTCCTTCTTTTCCTCCTCCTTTCTTTCCTGCTCCCACTCACTTAACCTCTTTTCATACTCATCCAATTCCGACTGGTTGTGTATCCAGAGAAAGGAGATGATGATATCACGGGGGTCCTCTTCACCGTCTTCGGTGATAATCGGGCTGGCCTTTTCCTCCTCGTAGAAGCGGTTTTCCTCACGGGGCACCACCTCCATGATGGCCCATTTGGGGAGCTGGAATCGCAAGTTTTGATTTTCGTTATACTCAAAAAGAAGCGTCGGGCTATGGAGGTAACGCTCCTGGAACGCGGTCAATTTCATGTTGATGGGGCTCTTTTCCTTGGGGGCTCTTCCGCGAACACCCTTTCTGACTGGTGGCTTCTCCTTCTTGTAGTTTAGGTGGGCTGGGGGCTCGAGCCCAGCATCAATGTAGTATTTGGCATGATGGGGCTGGGGACCCATTTCGCGTGCTTTTTCAATGTACGTTTGGAATGTGGCTACTTGTTGGGCTGTGGCCTTGCGCAGAGCCACGGTTTGCATCAAATCATTCAACGACAGGTCCTTACTGGCCATGTTGTTGAGGTTATTGATCATGATGTTGTGCTGGACGGTGCCCAAGTCGCCTGCGCCCTTTTTGCCCGAATTGGCCCGCATTCGCGCCTCCTCCACCTGTTTGGCCTTCATCTCCTTTTTGCGCAACCGATCCTCCTTCTTTTCCTCCTTTGTTTTGTCGCTCCGGCCGTCTTTGGCTATGAACAACCGCACTTCAAAGAAATGGGGGCCTAGCGTCATCAGAGCGTCGCAAAGTCGCACCATTACGTCTCGCGCACTCACGTCGGGGCCTAGTATGGGGTTCCGGTGCCCGTAGGGGTCCTCCTTGTGCAGTTTGGGGAGGGGTTTTTCTTGTTCAATGAGCTTTTTCGCATACAGCAGTTGTTTGACCCAGTGGAGACGGAACATGGGACATACGTGGAGGTAGTTGTGGCGCGATTTCATGAGCGAGCGGTAGAAAACACCGGAATCTTTGATGGTGAGGGGGTTCTGGTGGATCTCAGAGTAGTCGGGGGGTTTGGAGAAGGACACGGGGAGGCCGTTGAGCACGTCGAATGGACGGACAATGGTTTTGGAGAGTTGGGCTTGTTCTTTTTCGATCTCTTCGCGCCGGGCCGTGGTGATACGGCGGCGCATTCGTGGGGGCATATTGATTCACGAGTGTAGCGAGTGAATAAATTTGCAGTAAATTCACGAGAATAAGAATTAAGAATAAAGAACTTGATGAATTCAGAAGGAGTGATAAGAAGTTCAGAGTGACAAAGAAATCATGGGTAAATGAATTCACGTGCGCAACTAGTGAATAAGAGTGTATTCACGAGTGCAGCGTGTGAATAAAGAATTAAGAGTGAATTTACAAGCGCGTGAATAAAGAGAGCGAATTCAAAGTAAGCGAGTGAATAAAATTTGAGACGATCGGAGCTAGGAAGTGATGTCAATGAATTTAAAGCTAAATGAACGTTTAAGGAATTTGATTTAATGAATTCACTGCTAGGCTGAATCAAGAATTTATGTGTTAATTACTCCGCTCGTTAATTAAAAAGTTAGTCAAGACCCATCAAGTGGTCAATACAAGTTAATGACTTCTGCGTAACGATTTGTACTCCGGTATATGCAGGAAGTCACATGGCCCGTTTGTATATTAATTGGCACATTAAACACTGAGAATACTACCTTGAGGACGCCGTAGAGCTCCACTTATAGGTCCCAGTAGCACTTTCTGGCTGATGAGCTGAAGGGGTCAGTGTTCTGATAATAATGAAACGCGGTTTTCTCAGCATGAGGTTGTCATTTGACTTTTCAAACCAATTTCAACGTATTGCTCGTGACTTCACAGTCTTCTAAATACCCAGAAGTCTACAATGAATAAAAGTTAATTAATGAGTGTGGCGAGTGAATCGTTATTGAAGTTACGGGCACTATCAATGTAAAGGCAAAAAAGGAAATTTGCAACTTTTATCATTTTCTACGCGAATCCAACAAAAATTCATGTACAAAGCTTTTCCCTTCAATCACTTGGTCAGAGAACATTGATTGCAAAAAATCTCCCCAAGCACTAATGAACACATTTTCTCAAAAGGTTCACGCACCTCCTCAGTCATTCAGGGCTCAACTTAATGCACCCAAGTTATCCTTGGGCTCGTGGTCAATCTGCAAATCTCATGTATCAAGACACTTCAAAAATTTGAGGTAGTATGTCCAAATACATATTTTTCTTGACATTTCAGGCATCCTTCTACTTTTGCATTTCTGGCACATAGAGTAATTATTACCCCAGCCTTTCAACCCAAAATTCTCTCAGGTCACTATCTTCAAACTGATTCTCAGCCTGTCCGGCCTTCGTACAATCAACTGAGTAAAATTCACAATCTCTGCGTACGATTAAACTCACTTCCTTTTATTTGGGACAGCTTTGCACTCACAAAGCTCAAAATCATGATTCATATCTTCAACACTGGCTTCAGTTTTGCAAACCTCTGTTGCTCCTAGGTACGTCCTGTATGCGGTGATTACTGCCTGGTTATGTAGTTAAATCAATATATTCAGTTGTAGAATTGAGTAGACCGGCTATTTTCATAGTCTTCTACAGTGTGTCGTGCTTTTCCCGGCTCGGGATTCATTTGTTCCGAGGCCCGTCGGATCAGCATCTTATCCGAACTCGTGATCAAAAATGCTTAGACTTTCCAATTTTGCTTTACCTTACCTCCTGAATCTTCCTAAGCTGTACTCCATAGTGGTGGTACCTTCTGTTAGATGCATAGACACTAAGTACAAGTTTCCTATGAGTCCTGCATATACGTACCGACTCTTAATCTACATCACTCACTTTTTTTTTTTTTTTATAGACACACATATATTATCTATGAAGGAAACCTATACTTGTTACATAACTACGTACGGGAAAACCTCCTAATAATTTGGATA